>QUZD01000110.1:1201-138440 GCA_003693505.1 Pseudonectria foliicola
CGACTAACCGTGAGCCCGACTTACGACTTACGATCCGACTTACGACTAACCGTAAGCCTTACCCGTATTATTAACTATTAAGAGACGTAACTTCGCTTTACTTAGTACTACGCCCTGCGACTCTGCTAATAATAAACCTACGGTTTATCTATAGTTAGAACCCAACCGTTATATATATAACGTGAGCGATCTACATAACCCATTGAATGATTCAAACAACTCCACTAAAGATCTAAAAATTTTCTATACTAGGCACAGATGCGGTATATATTCTCTGGAATGTCTCAGTTATCGACAATCTCCTCCTACCCATAGTATCTCTTACGAATTTCAATCCTCCATTTCCTCGCATTTTAATACCTTTACTCTGCCTGTCATGAGCTCTGCCGACTACCCTCTCCGCCAATGCGGCATCTATCGCAACCTGCCTAACTTTGACCCGTCCATCCGTAACCTCAGCGCTGTCATTACTGGATCCAACGGTATTTCTGGCTTTGCCACTATTCGTGCCCTCCTAGATGCTCCAGAAAGATGGTCCACCATCTACTCCCTCTCACGAAGCGGCCTCTCCAAGGAGCAGCTGGCTCTAATCCCCGAGTCTCTCCGATCCCGCATCAAAGAGGTCTCCGTCGACCTGAACAGTTCCGGCAAGGAAATCGCCGAGACCCTTCAGAAAGCCGGCGTTAAAGCCGATTACGTCTTCTTCTACGCCTATCTCCAGCCCAAGTCGGGCGACTCAGGCATGAGCACCAGTATGGCCGACGCCCTTGTCGAAGCCAACGTGCCCATCTTTAAAAACTTCCTCGAGAGCTTGGAAATCGCCAACCTCGAACCCAAGCGCGTCCTTCTCCAGACGGGCGGCAAGAACTACGGTCTTCATATCGGTCGCTGCCGCACGCCTCTGGTCGAGTCTGATCCCCAGCCTCGCCATCTCCTGACCAATTTCTACTTTCCACAGGGAGATCTCCTCGTAGACTATTGCGAGAGGCATCCTCAGACTGGGTGGAACATTGTCCTCCCCGTCGGCGTGATCGGCGTTGCGCAGCGCGCGCCTCTTAATGCGTTTTACCCCTTTGCAATTTACGCTGCCGTGCAGGCGCAGAAGGGCGAGCCGCTCTATTTCGGTGGCGACTTTGAGTCCTGGCAGTTTGAGTACACGCATTCCACGGCTCGTCTGGGAGGGTATCTGAGCGAATGGGCGGTGCTGGAAGACAAGTGCAAGAACCAGGCCTTCAATATGCAAGACGGCGCTACCATCACGTGGGACCGCTTCTTCAACGAGCTTGCCCGCTGGTACGGCGTAGAGAAGGGCGCTGTGAACCCCGACCACGACGTTTCGCAGTACAACGTCATCGAGTTCGCCGGCGGTAAAGACGGACCTTTGGGATACGGCCCGCCTTCTGCTCTCAAGATCAAGTTCCGTATTGCCGAGTGGTTCAAGCGACCTGAGAACCGAACGGCATGGGAGCAGATTATGGCCAAGTCGGATGGCCAAGTGAAGATTAACGTGTTTGACGACCCGGCCATGGAGACAGTCATTTCGGAGTTTGACTTTGCCCGTCGGGCCAATTTGTCGATGAACAAGGTGAGACGGTTTGGGTTCAATGGATTTGTTGATACGCTGGAGAGTTTATTTGAGATGTTCCGGGAGACGGCCGAGTTTGGGGCGCTGCCTACGATGAAGGTTGAGAGTGCCAATCCTTTGATCTAAGAGACGGAAAAGGTATCATGGCATAGATAGAAAGTGGCTATTCTAAATTGAAGGCATAGTTATTTCTGAAAATTGATTGTCGCTAACTTTCATAGTTCTGTCAGTCTGATCTGTCTTGCATTTGTTAAGTTTCGCAGAAATTGCACCTAAAGACACAGGGGGACCGCTTCCGCTAAGGTAATCTTTCTATTAAACTTTGTGTCCCTGCCTTTTGAAAATTCGTCTGGCCCTTGAGTTCGAAGAAGAAATCGGGTTTCCTTAGACCTGAAACATCTGGAATGCCTGGCCTCGTTGTCGGATGTAGTCCAGGGCAAGGCGTATTGTACTGGTCCAAACTACAACTAGCAAGGTCGATATGAGCTTTATTTTCGTGTATGTCGAATTGGTATATGGGAGAACAATGCCAGTCGCAACAATATTAGATCTGTTTAAATATAACCAGTGAAGAGCGTAAAAGGTGCATCCATGCCATCAATGACTATGGGCAAGATCATATGCTTATGGCCCTAACTATGAGCCTCCTTCGGCTCTGTACGCCTACGTCGCCTTCTCAAACCACAAATCATGAGTTCCCCAGAGATTCTGAATCCCGTCACTCCCATCCATCCACCCCATCTCCTCGACTATTACATCTGGATCAAAGCCCATAAACCACAGCGGCCACAGGTATTCAGCGATCCCAACACGTAACCACCAGCGCCGACCATCACGCATCGTCTCGTTTGTCACAACTTTTACCCAGCGCAGGAGTATCTGCGGATCCAACTTGAGAGGCGTTCGCGGGTCTTCAGGCATGGCGAGAATATTGTCGATGCTCTCTTGATCCAACAGCAGGCAGAAGCGGAACCTGCCGTTTGGGCAATGGAAGCGCTCATTGGCGTAGTCGACCGGAGTGCGGTTCGCATTGATCCATTCGTCAAATCGTCGGCCAATTTCGTCCACAGGCGCGTTAGACAAAGTATTCTCATCCTCAATAACCTCGCTGTAGTAGCGGCTCCAGAGGTCCTGGTTCGGCAGGGGATCAGAAGGGTCATTGATGCGAGGCATATAGTCACTTTCGGTGAAGTCCTTTCCGTAGCGGCTCAGGCGATCGACAGCCGCGGCGACCGCCTCATCGGAGCCCGGGGTGTAGACACTGCGGAAGATGGTGAACCCCCAACAGTAAGGGTAGCTGTGGCTGTGGTCGTTGTTGGCGAGACCCCGCAGCGCTTGTCTCGACATTCGACGGGGCTCCTGGTCTCTGGGGAAGCGAGCTTCAGGATTGGCAATAGCCATGTCGATGGGTGGGAAGTTCACCATTGTCACTGAACTATAGATTTTCTATCGTCACTCCAAAGGTGGATGAGGGAAGTCTTATTTGAAGGAGGATGAATTCTGGTGCGTCGGCGAGGGAGATGGGAAGCAGGGGTTATGATAAGGTAGTATTTGAAGATATATACCTCAAGCACCCACTTCCCTAATTGGAAATCAAGATTAGAAACGCTCTATACTTCCTCTTCTTAGTAAATCATCGTTCAGCATTCTACTCCAGGATATTAGATGGCAATAGGGTCCGTTACGGTATTTAAGCTTATTAAATGAGTAGTACTATTCGCCCGAGATCCTGGAATATTATTATCCGTCTGCGTTCATAGCACGCGCCTAGCCTACAGCGTCCAGCCAGCAACTGTAGCGACTAGCAAAGAGCCATAGTACCTACCAAATGCGCTACTAAGTGCACTGCTGAACGTACTATCAAATACGCAGCTGAATGCACTATTGAATGCGCTACTGACTGCGCTGCTACGACGTTCTCTACAAGGTCCGGACCGGGATAATTAATAATCCAGGATATCGTACGAATAACACAACGGCATCGTACGAATAGCACGACTTTACTAGATTAGGTAGAGAAGTTATGGTTGAGGCGCAACAGTCATATTCAGAACGTACAGCCCGAAATACGAAACGGTGCCTGATCGAACGCTCGGAGGAATTGGGGGACTCGTAGCAGGCGTCGTAGCATTCGGGACGATGTGGACGAGCTCGACCCAGAACGGGACTTTGTCGGAAGGATAACCAATGTTAGCAATTTTGAGAGATTTGGTCGGCGTAAAGGTAGAGTATACCATGAGACCGAGAATTTCAACGCTGAAGTGCAAGGACGTCTCCAAGTCAGCTAAATTGAGCGAAAAGTGCTGCACAAACCACCCTGCCGTCGGGGTCGCAGGCTTGTCAACCTCGGCACGTCTGCGTACTTGATCTTCGGCGGCAGTTGCATGTCCGCTGCAGCCTAAGGCAATGTCGAGATGCAATAATGTTACGAGGCTGACGATAGGTGAACGCATTATGATTGACGAGAGAAAGGGTTGGGCAGTATTGAGATAATCAACAAAGTGATCAATGAAACGAGCAGGCCACGGCTATTTTTACAGCAGCGGGGCGAAGACAGCCGTTGATTGTCTTAGGTGCGTGGTGGAAGGTAGTGTTGGACGACAGATTCTCTTGTACGATATTTACTACAAATTATATGTGTTTAGCAGTCTAGTCTATAAGTCTGAAAAGTTCATTTCGGGTAGTTCAACTTGTCAGGCCAGGTACGCGAAGGTGGTCAGCATGCGATACTTCCTCAGCCTCTGCTGCCTTGTTAACAGGTCTGTGTACGTACGAAGCGCATTCAAAGGTGAGATATCACTTCCCTAGTCCCAGCTCTGATGCTCTTCATCATGACCCATCAAAGCTTAACCCAATAAGGCACCTCTCGGGCCTCTACAGGGATGATAAGCGACGATCCAATGTGCTGACGGGAGCGATGTGAGTGGAGTAATGGGGGGCAGGGTGGACGAAGGAGTGGCGGAGGGTAGAGGGGTGTGAGCACGATACGACATCTCGTTATCTGGTATTTATTTGTTCGTTCAAACACTGCGAAAAATTCTTGATCCGTATGCATAAAGGAATTGGAGGCACAACGGTGAGACAACGGCGTGAGGGCGAGCTATGTAGGAAGCAGATCCATCGATACGACCATGTGGCTTACATACATACACACAAAGTCATCCCAGGGTCTGGGGGCGTAGGTCCCGAACAGCCTAGTGCCTCGCTGTTGGTGGCAACTCATCTAACACACCCAACAGGCTGATGTATTTGTAACGTGGTTTCTGCGTTCTGACATACATGCGGGCTGCGTACCAACAGAGGGACTTTAGTTTACTTAAGGATACGCTAGTGTTTAATTGCTTGGGTGCAGTACGCATACGTAGTGAGGTACGGACTTTGACAGGGTTGGGGGCAGCCAGCCCATCACGCCATCCATTTAGATTCAGTGTTTTCAATGTCTGCACACGATGCAATGTTCAACGAGTCCCTCCCCGAATCAACCCGCTCACTTGCTTAACCAAACAATCCAAGCAACCCTCCTGAGATTCCGACGAGAAAGGGAATAAACGACCAATGACTCCACTCGCCGCCTCCAATCTGCCACTTGCTGATCAAGCCATCCATTGCACTCATCCAGATGCCAGTCAACAGGCCCAGGCCAATCTGCCTCTCATCGCCTCTATACCAGTTGAGGAGTAGCAGGTAGCTAACAGCGACGTTTCGAGCGCCGAAGAAGCGCATCAGTGAGCCAGCGTATTCTCGCGCTTCGGGCTCGGTCGGGACCGGGAATTTTGCCGAGGCCAGCATCGCCTCAGGCGTCAGAAGCGCTTTGACGCCGAAGATGCCAGGAAATATCGACAAGGCCAACGCACCATAGGAAAACCAGGGATGAGGCATGGCGAGTAATTCACTTTTGGTAGTAAAGACTTTCTTGCTGGTGTAAGCAAAGTAAGAGTATTGTTGAGCTTGAGCTCGTGAAGATGTAGGCGAGAGTAAGGAAGGGTGTAGTCAAGATGTAAGTAACGTAACTGTACCAACTCCCTTTTTAACGTAGCGTTCCCCTGTCTGTAAACTGACTAAGCTCCCAAGATGGGCAAAACAACCAGGGCAACGAACCACGAAATAGGGGATGCGTACCTAGGAAGCATGAATTCAGAAAGCATAGCGACCGTAAAAAGACACGGGGATTGTGCAGTGATACCAACTGATGTGAATTGTATGGTCCATTTGCCTCTTTATTGATATAAATGGGTTGATTAAGATTATAGCAGAAACATGCGTTGCTCTTATTACTCCCTCTATTATGTGGTGAACTGAAACCTTTTCTCGGTCGCGGTATCAAATGGCATGACTACCTGGACAAAGAAGGAAGTCTCTGCACGACCTGACCTCACATTCCCCTGTTAAAAAATCTCTCCATTGAAGACATAGTTTATAGTACATGGTTTAAGTAAACTTTCTCGAAGCGGCCGGCATAGACCGTGCGGTCTTTAGTAGAGTGGACTCAGCCTCTACGCACAGCATAAAGGTCCTGGGGTCCCCATCATTGCCACCGTACCTTTTCCTATACAGGGCCCATCAAGGTGGACAGTTGATTAGTTTCTCCACGAAATTTAGATCTAATGTGTTGACTCGCCTTCTTTCCAGGAACGTGGGTTGAAGCATGTCCCGTGGTTAAGTAACTGCCCTCGCCTCACTTGTACGTTTGAGGCGACGCTCGTTATCAAGCAGCGTTCCGAGGCACAGAACACACTCAAAGCAAGAATTAGCAGTGAATAGGATAACCGGGAGACAGACAGCGTGTCTCAGTGGACGAGTGTTGATACTGAGACGAATACGGCAGTATTTTCCTCCTACTTCGTCATCATTTTCTAGGCCTGACTTTAGCTGTCATCAAGACTGTGGCGGCGCTATTGCAATAGGGGGCTTCTTCAAGAGGAGTCACCTCTACTAGGAGTCACCTCTACTATACCAGTTGACTTTGGTTGCTCATGGTCCTCTAAAGTAGATATAGCCTTGACCGTGGCAGGTGCAGATGCTTCTGATGCTGGCCTAGAAGCTCTAGGTATTCGTCTGTCCATCTCTCCAGCTCGTCGTCAAGAGGCTGTCTAGAAAGCTGCAAAGATCCCAGAACTCTTCTTCCAGCATCTCATCTTGCTTCTGACCTTGACCACGTACCTTGACGGTTATCTCCGGCTTATTCTCAGTCTCCTCAGTTCCATCGATACACTCCAAGGCCTTAGGGCTGAGCCCACGTGGGCCAATCATCCGAGCCCCCGGAGGTGGCTCTACTCCGGGCATCAACTCCGCCAATGCTCGATTTTCCGGCTGGTAAAGCTTCCGTAGTGTAGGGATAGATTAGGGTTCTATCTAGCTGCCTAAGATATTTCGCTCGGCTTATTCACTCTAACTATGTAGTCCTTTCTATGAGACAGAAGGAAGGGAGTTTTCTGAGAGAAGGGAAAAGAGGGGAAAGAAGGAAAAGTGGTAGGTAAGGAGAGACATAGTAAGAAATAGAGAGTGAGAGATAAAGAGGAAAGTTAGTAAAGGTAGAAGAAACGAAAGGAAAGAAGGATAGAAGGGAAGAAGGTGAGAGGGAGGGAAGGAGTAGGGAAGCCAGGTCCTTCGAGAAAGGCTCCTAGCTATCGAGGCTGTTAAAGCTACCCAGGGTTTTGTAAGGATAAGTCCTATTGAGAACCCTAGCTTATGCTTGCCCATATATACTAACCCGAAGGAAAGAGACTCTGTTTTCCCAACCGTTGCCCCAGGCTCCATGAGCGAAGATCTGTATCTTGCTACCATGTTGCAATGCCCTGATGGCTTCAGCACGCCGCGGGTGCGAGGTCTCTAGGTCTTCCAACTCCCAGATATTGGTATGCATCCGGAATGATCTATCAGCATGCACATTATGCTGTATCCTGAACACTTGAGATCGTTCGTCGCAATAGCATATGCGCATATCGAACCAGCTTCTGGTAGAGCTCAGATAGGTATGTTGGAATTTGTGATCACTCCAACCTTGGTCCCGAGATACTGTTTCAAACACAATCGCACGTACTGGAAGTTTAATGGTACTATCCACTGTCACTTCCATTAGTAGGTGCGAGGTTTGAGTGCCGTACCAGTCAAGCTTGAACTTTATATCTGGCCTTAGTGATGCAATGTCTGTTTTCTGGGTAATAGATTCGTGGCTTGAGTTCCGGCCACGGTTGGGGTCGACGCCAAGATCGTATCTCGGAGGTCTATCCCCAAAACAGCGTACTTGAAGAGGTTGGTCCTCTCCCCAGAGCCTTTCTTTGACAATTCTGTTGCCTGGCATGTATGGCTCGGGACAATTATGCAAGTAACCCGACGAAGTAGATCTCCACCCCTCCCATTGCAGTCGAGAAAATGCACCGTGTTTCCTCAAAATAGAGATTACTTGTTGATCCCCAAGCTCATAGGCGTAATCAAGGGCATTCTTCCCATTTCCACAAGGCCGGTTCAAGTCCATACCGTTCTCAATGGCCGTCTCAAGCGCATCGGCAAAGGCCCCTCTTACAAGTAGTTGGATTTCTTGAGCGTTTCCGAGTGGTCCTTGGGAAACTGCGTTTACTATCAAGGGTACCATTGGCTCAAGAGCTGTCTCGTGAACTAGATCAAGAGACGACATATCGTTGTCATTCCGCTGGAGGCTCACGCGAGCACCGCGCTTGAGGAGAAGAGACACGATGTCTTTGTGACCAAATAGCATTGCGTCGTATAGAGGTGGCCGCTTGAACATTCCATGGTAATCCTTGCCATCAGCTGATGCGCCAGCGTCGAGTAACTCTTGGGCCATTTCGGTTCGATCATGTGCTGCTGCAAGACCCAACGGAGTCAGCGAGATAGCTCCTTCGATCGGAGACTGTCCTTCATGGTCATAAAGGATCCTGATGAAAGGCTTAAGAGAAAACGTGACAGCCCAATGTAAGCCCCCAATGTGACCGGAAGTCACTACATTCTCATCTGTCGGGTACCCCCTAAGCCGAGGCCGTGACTTAGTTCTGATCATCGTAGCCACTTCCTCTTGAACTTGATGATTCCATGCATAGGGGGAAGATATCAGGAACTTTGCCGTTTTCTTCCAGATAGTAGCATCGGGTTGTACACGGTCAAGGATCTTATGCAAGTCTTCCCCCCAATACATGAGCGCGTACGATAACAGGGGATGACGTTCTCGAAATTGAACAGTTGACTGATGATCCTTCAAAGGCTTCTTCAAGTCATTCAAAGAAAGATATTGTATAAGAGTCAGATGCATGTGATGGTCGACATTTTGGAACCAAGTCGCTTTAGTTTCGGGGTCAACCAGATAGTCGGTAATGGTTTTGTGAGCGACGCGAACCTCCTGAGATTCAGGATCGACGACCAAGAGCTCGCCGCATAACATGTCTATGCTATCGCAGATCTCGTTTGCACTCTGATAGTTTGTATCTGTCAACTCGACTGCTAAAGCTTGCCTCAGCTGCTGAGCCTTCATGGGAGCTTTTGCGAGCGCCACCCAGAAAAGAGCCTGTATCGCGCGGCATGGAAGATGCGCTTTAGGCGTTCGAT
This sequence comes from Pseudonectria foliicola, assembly GCA_003693505.1. NCBI lineage: Eukaryota > Fungi > Ascomycota > Sordariomycetes > Hypocreales > Nectriaceae > Pseudonectria > Pseudonectria foliicola. The sequence goes on from QUZD01000110.1 coordinate 10,344, forward strand.
AAGCCTCGGAAAGTCGTTTCAAGCCCATCTCGTAGGCTTCCGAAGCCTTTGATGGCAAGTTTCGAACGACGGACCAGCAGTCAGATTCGATATCCGTCTTGAGAACCTCATCCATCTGGAGCTTAGCCATCAAATAAGTACCGTCGCATTTCTTTCGAAGCTCAAAGATAACATCCTCAGTGATGCCATGGCGACAAAGAAAGTGACTACCCGATCGTGAAATTCGGTCGCTAATGTAAAGGTCAATGTCGTGAGGGGTCGCTTGAAGTTCTAATTGGAGATCCTTACGGAACATTTCTGATATGCTCCCATAAGGTCTTGATGTGATCATCAGTCGACATTGTTTGTCAGTTTGCTGAATTTCCCGCAGGACAGCAACTAAACCTTTCTGAAATCCAAGTGGGACTTCATCAAGTCCATCAAGGATTAAGAGCGTTTTACCTGCTTGGCCAATTGTGTATTTCATGACCTCTTTCTTGAATTTCACCTCGTCGTGGCGAGATAAGAGCTGTCCCCTTTGGATTTTCAAACTCCAGTCTCACAGGATTTCGGGTGTCATCCTTAGACCTCCCATGGAGTCCACCAACTGCGCCCAGAGGCTCATGACGATATCCAAATAGTCTTCGAGGCCTGTCAATGTCTGATACTCACAAAAGACACGTCCTACGTGATATTCCGGCGGGCTTCCAGCTTCGTCAATAAGCTTATCGCCGACATATACCCTGTTATCATATTAGTCTCATGACTTTCGTAAACGAGTGTTATAGAATGCTTACGCCATTCCGGTTTTACCAGATCCTTCTAAAACAAGTTGTTAGCAAATGTGAGCTACAAGGTAATAACGGGAGGCTTACGTATACCATGTACCCATAGCAAACCGGACTCTGATTGCCCCCAATCTTGGTACACCTTATTATTCCAGATCCACTCGTTAGTTCCTTCCGTGAGTTCCTTGACTCTCCACGGTGTTCGTCCAATAGAGATTTTGATGCTCGGGGTGAGATGCGCAATGATCTTCTGACAGCGTTCATCTGTTCATTGTTAGTTGTTTGGGTTGGTGCTAAGCGGGAAGGCGATGTCAATAGAGCATTTTTTGAACTAAAGGAATGCACCAAGTCATGAGATCGGAATACAACCTCTAAAAAAGTCTCAAATGATCTACTCATATAAAGAAATGAACTTAGACATAAGAAATTATATACTGACCTTCAAGGTTTTGTGTTTGCAAAACATATCTCAGTTGGACGTCTAGGCTGTGGACCGCCTGGATGGCCTCTTTGACGCCATTCTTCTTCATCGGCCACAAAATACTCTTCACGTATTTTTTAATACCCCCTGCTTCTTGGCCGAGCTTTTGTCGTAGGTCCGTCATGTGACATTCGATTTGAGAATTGATCTTCTCCAGCACCCTCTTGTTGTCGCCAGTCACTTCGATGGAGACGGCCATGAACCCTCTGAGGGTCTCCGCTAAAATCTGAATCTGGTCACGCAACTGCTGCCTTTCTTCCTCGGCATGGCGAACATTGCGCGAGTATTCCACGGCTTTAGCTGTAGCTTCGACAATAGCAAATACATCACCAACGGATGTCATTATGGCTAGCTCAGCTGAGGATCGCGATTGCTCAACATAAACCAGCAGTCTTTCGTATGGAGGGCAAAGAATATCGAGGTATTCCTACCAACACGTAGTGAGATTCGTAAGTCTGTACGTGAGAATAGTTGCTCAGAACAAAGTTCATGCTGCGTGATGTTCGTAGATAATGCGGGGCGGACCGTGATTTACCTGCATTGGGCACAAATTTTCAACTTATCATTTAACCCAAAAGGGTCGTCATCTGTGTATGCCCAAGGAGGGTCCCTACTTCGTCCAACCAATCATTTGACGGTTGAGTTGGCTGGGTTGCAATCCCCAATGACACTCTTATCTCTAAGCTAACCAAATATCCTAATATGAATTTGGAGGAATGTTACTACAGGTTGATCCTCAGTCTCCAAGGCGTCGACCGTAAGATGGACGATTCAGTCCAGAGTAGTGCGGCAGCTGATGGCGGCTGACGTTGTATCAGTAAGCAAGAAGTCAGCACAATCCTGGTTCAAAGGATGTTCAAGATATCAATGTGTCGTTAAATTTTGACGTCAAAGAGCCTTATAGACGCTTTCTCCCCTGATAACTTTGAAGCAAAAGGAACCACACACTGTGGGCCTGGAAGCTGGTCCATTTTCTACTGCTTCATGATGGAGACCAAGTGAGTTTGCCAACGCAGCTGGTGCATAGGCAAATACCTCGAGCACGCCTCTACAGCACTTTGTGACCTCGGCCTTCTCACCTTTTGTATCGGCATAAGAATGCAAATACACGTCCGACAAGCCAAGACAGTGTCGTCTTAGCGCCGACGGCAGAATGTCGTTGCGCAGCGTGGCTACCGTAAGTACACGATTCCTGGTTCTCATTTATGGCTGATCCGTTCGCGCCATGAATCTTATGCGGTAGTCCCTACCAATAGATGCTCGACAGAAAAGTATAGCACTGCTGATGCTGTCAGCGCGCCTCTGGACCTTGAGTCGCCAAAGCCAGGCATGGAGAGAAGCGAGCTTCTTGAATTGGAAATTCTCTCACGCAAGATCACGAGGTCAACAGTTGGTGAGAGTATCGTCATTAGTAATTGGTTCCATCAGAAGAACTATATGATACATTGGCTACGGATTGTCGTATACTTGTAGGGGATCGCGTATCCACTTTCACTATGTCGAATTCTACTTAGTCAAACCGAGTCCTTGTTGACTATGTTGATTTCAGGATTCCCCCAACCTTTATGCTCATGAGGTCCGAGGCATTAGTACAGATGGAAGTGAGTATGCAGGATAGTGGCGAGAGAGTAGAACACGAAGCTGTTTAAGTGTATGTATGCCCAAGATGATGAGTGTGCGACTTTGCGCGCGAACAGAAGCCCGAGGCTTCTACCAAGTCTGGATACCACAATGCCAGCAAGTGAGAGTCACGATTGGAATAGGCAAATATGCACGTCTGTACTAAAAATGTACAGATCAAAGAGTGACTCGCTGTTTGGGATCGTCAAGATCTTACATACTAAAGAGTACGGGCCAAAGACATAACCTATCAAATGCTTTAAAGCTCACTGAGAGCTATATCTGGTCTAGGGTAAAGCAACTTATCCTCGTCAGGGTGAGGGTTCTAGCCTCATCACCTTACTTCGTACTTATTTGATCCATTAAACCTGAGGCGGTGCTTCTATGATTAGCAGTGCTTTTTGTTGGCAAAGGCCTAGACAGCTCGTCAAAGGTCTCGATCGTGGGAAGAAGATCGAATGTATACTAGCGTGGATTTTCGACTCCAAATGCGATTGTGGAGAATACTTTCTTCTAGCATCGTGACCTTGAAGCTAGGCGCGCTTACTCCATTGAGATTAGTATGGCTTTGCCACAAGCTCGACTGTTCCCTGGTGCTTGACTGTTTAACCTCTCTCACTCCGTCCGCTCATGACATAATATTTCAGCAACGCGCAGTCGGTGTACGGGATACCAAAATTCTCACTTAGTTAATGAGACGTTGGAAGGTAATAGTATGCTATCGAAGCCAAATTTATTCTCTCATTCTGCACTTTCTCTACTTCTCTTAGTGGTTGAAACAAACATAGTCTATGATTTATCTTATTCTGCGCTCCAAGTGCTTAGTCGACATGCTCCCGTGGCTCTGTACTGATCAACTGGTATTTTAAAAGAAAAGGCTGGAGTTCAGGCCCCGTGTCCGTGGAGCCGATTTGTCGATCAAGAGGTTGGTGGGATAGTGGAGCTAGCGTCATCGGCTCTTCGGCAAAAGTGAAGAGTCAATACAGTAGAGGTTCAATTGGTGCCCATATGGGTCGGTGCCAACAGCTGGGTCTATTTTGAGCTGATCCTTACGTCATGTAGCCGATGCTGTGGAGGGATTCTCCAATCTGTCCACCCAAGATCTACTATGCACAGTAGAATACGAGAAAAACAAGGGTTCGCAGCCTCGGCAGTGGATCCCCGAGGAACAAGCCGATGATATCATGGGACACTCTGAGCTGTAAATTGTAGCCTAGTTGGAGTGGCATACGGTCTAGGCGGATGGCAAACGGGGAACAGGCTACGTATCGGCTCCACAGTGGTTCTACATATCGAATCGGTCGTTCCGATACGAAGAAGTGATACGAGATCAGTCACGGAGTATCGAGGTCGAGAGAGACGAGTCAGATAGATATATAACTCCCTAGGGTTATGCTGCAATTCGTCTTGATGTCTACAACATTATCATCAAACTAATACTACTACTTCGATACTTTTACTCAGAAGGCCGCAACAACACAACACCACACCTTCAGACAAATATCCCAACATGCTTAACAGGCTTGTCGTTGCCTTGGCCTTGGCCTCGGCCGCTTCTGCAGCCCCTCTCACACGACGCGATTGTCAGGACGCCTACAAAAGCTGCATCGCCAACGGCACTCCAGAGGTTGCCTGCTCCTGCACTCTTGGCGCATGCCTAGGCGAGGACAATGCTCGTCAACGCGAGTTCTGCGCTACTGCAACCGCATCCCTACCGAAGCCCACCAACACTGAGATCCCCGGTGGTTGCAATCCCGCCCACCCGGGATCCTGCCCTTCATCTTACTTTACTTACCCCGTCGTCTCCGCAACTCAGCTCCCGTCTGAGACCGAAATTCCGGGCGGCTGCAACCCCGCTCACCCCGGATCGTGCCCTTCATCATACTTCACTTACCCCGTCGTCTCCAATACTGCCGCTCCCCCATCCAAGACCGAGATCCCCAGCGGTTGCAACCCTGCCCACCCCGGATCTTGCCCCCCGGAGCAGACAGAGATCCCTGGCGGCTGCAACCCCGCTCACCCCGGATCGTGCCCTTCATCATACTTCACTTACCCCGTCGTCTCCAATACTGCCGCTCCCCCGTCCAAGACTGAAATTCCCGGCGGATGCAACCCTGCTCATTCCGGATCGTGTCCTTCATCTTACTTCACTTACTCGGTCGTTCCTCCGTCCAAGACTGAGATTCCCGGCGGTTGCAACCCTGCCCACCCCGGATCTTGCCCCGCCGCCCCTACTGCTGGTTCCGGTTCCAGTTCCGGCTCTGGCTCCAGCTCCGGTTCTGGCTCTGCCTTCCCCAGCCCCAAGCCCGTCGATGGCAAGACTTGGTCTATCGTTGATTTGACCCGGTACTGCGGAGATGGTAACACTGGCTGCGATTATAACTTTGCCATCAAGGCGGATGGCAAGACTGAGCGATGCACTATTACGCGCAACCCCGGTTCCAATGCCGCTACTGAGAGCTGGTACGATGAGCCCTGCACCGTCGGCTCCAACTTCAAAATTTCCTGGGGTCTTGCCCAAGAGCCTGCTCCTGCCTTTGCTGTCATTACTGTTGTCCAGGGGAAGGAGTTGGCTTGGTTTGGTGTCTCTGATGTCAATGGACAGAAGGTTACCCCATCTAGCCCTCTTGGCTCCGGAGAGTATGGTAACATTGGACCTAACCAGGTTTACACCTACTAAATCGTTTCTGTAACGGCTGGATAAGTTTATGGAAATATACAGGATGACCATGATAATGTATACGAGTCAACATAATGTTTTAGTTAGTATATACCAAGTTCAGAAAGAGTCATAATAACATACGAAAGTTGAGCAAACTCTGATTCTATATCTAGACTAGAGTCTGGATGAAGGGTGTAGATAGTAGGTTGAGGCGCTTTGAAGTTCATGGAGTACATCCAAGGTAAATTGGTGTTGTGCTGGCGTGGTCTAGGTACTCAGACAAGCACAGCCCTTTTAGGTGGCGACACAGACCAATGACACTGCGTTGTCTCTGCTGCCATGTAACATGGTAGTTGTAATGGGCACATAAAACTCCCCACCTAGCTGGTGACGCTGTGTCTCACATATTCGTGCTCACTCTCAAAGAGGCAGCTACCCTGGCTCAAGACAAACGTCGGTTTCTTACATAAAACAGTTGAACTGGGTTGCATTCATCCACTCTTGATTCCCACACTCCCACCTTTCCATCAGGGTGAATGTAGGCCACATCTGCAAAGACACTACTACTGGATGACTAGTGATGCCCGTTGAGAAAATAGTCGACCTTGATGGAGTCAAGAACATCTGGTAGCCTCTGCGTATTGACTCCCCAAAGCTCAAGAAGCTAGATCGTCTGCGTCAGAACACTCACCGTGCATCACATCCGCTCTTTGATACTCCCATAATCTTCAAGTTCGCCAAGTTCCCCTGGCAAACATCTTACTTTGAGGCAGAGACCACTGTCTACGAGTGGATTAATGGCAAGAAGATCGGTCCTAAATTATTGAGCCACGTAACCGAAGATGGTAGGGCCATGGGCTAGATCATGCAGGATCTAAGGGACTCACGAACGGCGGCGCCGGGAAATTTAGCGGCTTATTAGCTAATACTGAGAAAACTTCATGCCCTGGGCATCAAGCATGGCGACACCAACGGGCTCAACTTCCTGGTGCAAAGCGACCAAGCGCATCTGGTTGATTTTGAAACGGCAGATAGGTGTGCCGACGCGGAGGAGCTGTAGACCGATTATAGACACCTTGAACAGTCATTGAATAGCCCCTCGGACAGAGGTCTTGTGGGACATATCGTGTTTCGTGAAAGGAAGAATGACATTCAGAATTGTTATGACGACAAAGTATTATTTATGCTTATACCTACTGCACCACAAATATACGCATAACGAAATGTCTTCTCGAGTGACTGTCGGAAAAAATAGGCGATTGAGTAGGCTCTCTAACCCTATCTTTACCAAACAACTAATCTAAAGGATATCGCTCAAGCATTACTGCAGCATAGGCTCGGACTATCTAGGCTAAGTTATATCTCGATACTCTACGCTAACAAACGTGTCAGTTGTACGCGCTACTGGAGAGGATGATCTCACTGGTTATGGTCGCTGTAATCAAAGTCTCTTATCAATATTTTACACCGAGAGGACACATCTAGTGACGAAAAAAGGGACTGTTTTAGCAGTTTGTGATTGCGACAATACGAGTTAGAATTTCGTCAGATCAGAGATTCCCTGCCATCCCAAGAAAAGAGGAACCAGATTAATCCGGTGGCACTTTCTTTCTTTCCCTTTTTTGTGATATCATTTCCAATTTCCCTTCCCGCCTCCTTGTAAAGGCAACTGAGATAGTCGAGCGAAAACCACATCCTGTACCCAAAGTGGAACCCTAGTCCCAGCCTAAGCCGATGAGGTGAGACCTATCATACCTCTCTATTGCCTGGTCTAGCTCATGGCGTATACGTTCCATATCTTCCTTGGACAGTGGCTTTGGCGAGATATAAGTATACGCAGAAAGGAGGTCAATCCCTTCGCTCTCAGTAAGGAGAGGCTTACTGATATCCCACACTGCCATACATAGACTTGTAACACCAGTCAATAGTGCAATCATCTGGCCAGAGGAGTCCAGGATAGGTGTTGGTGAGACATTGTTCGCTATCAACATCCTTTCAACAGACACTATGGCCAGTATGGGACCCAAGAGGTTGATAATGAACCAGTGCAAGACCAAAGGCCCCAGACAACTCTTCTTTGCCAAACGTGGGCGTAACAGTCGTTCCAACACCCCTGGTGAGTTCTCCACGTATGTTCTTTGACTACTGGACACGCCTCCAAATGTCTTGAGGAAAACGAGCTCGGCCCTCGACACGGATTGTTCATTGAAGCCTTTGGATATAAGCTTGATTGTATGGATTGCCAAAACCAAGAAGAGTATTAGTCCAGTAACCAATGAAAGACCGAGAGCGCAGCGTCTCCATCGGTCGTCTAAGAGATCGAAGACGCCTATCAGGGCATATTTTGCAGTACCACATGTCGGTGCTTGGAACTTAAACACTCCATGAAGCCAGAACCAGGCTCCAAACAGAGTCGTCGAAGTAAAGATAATGTTCTGGAAGACTAGGGGCGCATCAGGTCTTAAGGTATAGAGGTAGCCTTGTTTTTTCGAGTTTTCTTTGCGCATCAGGTTGTAGGACTCTGCATAAAACAAAGCGACGGTAAGGTAGTAAACAATAGGGTAATCAATGGAAAGCCCACTCCCTCTCACCGTTTGGATGACTACGGTAAGATTGAGCGCGGCCGAGACAGCATTGTTAGCTACACGTACTGTGCATATGACGTTCCACGATCCATCCATATTGCGTAGTAGGAACCCGGAGAGCCATTGGAGATAAAGGCCGAGTCTCACCCCTAGGCCATAGAGGTCACCATCGCCAACCATTTGACAAGGAGCATCCATACCGGTAATTGAGAATTTGAGTAGAATCAAAATTGATGATATCGAGAATAAGGGTAAGGATACCGGGATGAGGTCTCGGGAAAGAAGTTATAACAGCTTGTTGGTACTGTGGGGAATTGGGTGGAGATGCTCTCGCTACTTATAGCGACAACTCATCAGCCCAATACTAATTCCCTCATTCGCTATCAAAAGTCAGCCCCACCTAATTACTACCTGGTTGTGGCCCCTTATGACACGTCAGTACTACTAATAACACTCGGCGCGGCTTAATCGTGTCAGAACCATTTTCAGCTGCACCCAAGGACGACTATTTTCTCGTGATAGAAATGTAGAATTGGATGTCTATATAGAAGCAGTTTCTATAGAGCAAGTTCCACTTGAACCTGCCATCCTTGCCATCCTCTTAATCAAATTTCCTTCTACTCATCTTCGTTGACATCAATAACGGTCTTGGTCCACTGCCGAGCTGGGACTTTGCGTTTGAACAAGATGTCGATCTCACGGTACGATCTGTTCTTCATCTCAGGCAAGAAGAAGTATGCAAGTACCCAACACATAAAACCTGTCGCACCCCAAACGTAGCCGCACTTGCCACCGAGGTCTCCACCCTATAGATTGTCAGTAACTTGGCATTCATAAGGGCCGAAATATGTCTTACCGTTGGGTTGAGCATATAGCTTGCTAAGAAAATACAAGGAATATTCACAACATAGTAAGCACCACGTCCAATGCCAGTTGTCAATGGCCTCAGACGAATGGCTGATGTTTCTCCAATGATGACCCACGAGGCAGGTGCAGGTCCTAGGGTGAACAAGACAGAGACGATGAGACCCAAGGACGCTTGTGCCAGCGAGGCCGATGTCGAATCGCCAACAGATGCGGCAACACCGAGGGCAATCAGAAAGACGACATTGATTGCAGAACCCCAGACGTAAATGGTACGTCGGCCAAGGTACGTCGTGAGGATCCAGGACAGCATGACGAATATCATCTGAAGTGCCGAGGTAATGAGACCCAAAGCAAATGCAGTCTTTGTATTCATTCCAGCCTCTGTATTTACATCAGCACATGCAACCGTTCTAAACGGCGAGAATATTTGACTCACGTGTGAAGAAGTAGACAGCCTGATTGGCGATGAGGTTACCTGTAAGGTTTTGCGCGGCGTACACACCACAAACAATGAGGGTGCGGTAGAGATCAGTGCCTCTGAATAGTTCCAAATGATTGGGTTCTTTCTCGGACTTCTCAAGGTCAATGGTGCGGCGCATCATGGAAACAGCCTCGCGGAGGTTCAGCTTCGATTTTCGCCCTAATCTTGAAAGTGCCTTTTCTGCTTCTTCAAGGCGTCCTTTTCGCACCAGCCACCATGGGGACTCGGGTCCGATGAAGATGAGAATAGCAAGAGGGGTAGGAAACATCCATTGAAGAGCAATAGGAATTCTAGTCTCACGTTGTCAGTGGAGGTGCTGAGCGCACGGAGATGAGTACATACCTATACGCGCTTGCATCTGGTCTGGCGTTGTAGTTGTAGGTGACACCACCCACGATGATGCTACCAATTGCCCAAAACATTTGCAACATCTGGGTCGCAGGAGCCCGCAGCCTCAAGGGCACAATCTCACTACAGTAAGCAGGTGCATTGGCAATGAAGATGCCCCATGGCACACCTTCGAGAAGCTGTGCTGCAAGCATGACTGGAAGTGAGTTGGCAAAGTAGAACACAAAGATAAAAGCATTCAAAGCCATCAGACCGGTGATGGTCGCCCAACGGTATCCAATTCGGCTGGTGAGGGGTCCAGCGAGACAGACACCAATGATTGCGCCGATTGGTCCACCCACTTGAAGGGCGGACTGCCACTTGGTCTCGACAACATATTTGCCTGTCCTCGGGTTGACTATACCATAGTCTTCCTCAAACGCAGGCAAGGCAAGGAAATTACCCATGAGAAACACACAGTAGGACTCCATGATCTAAAGGGCTGTTAGTCATAATGTATATAAAGGGAAAGGCTTAGGCTGGGGAGGTAAAGGGAAACTGACGATGAGGGAAGACATCACAAATGCCCACCAGGTCGCCATGGGATATGCTCGAACAGCTTCCAACACTCCCATGTTATGTTCCGCATTCTCTGCCTCGATGGCACCCGCCTTATCGAGGTTTCCTACTTTTTCATCGTAGTTGGAGCCATGATCTGCAGGGGAAATCCCATGCTCGACATGGACGTCTGATTTGGTCTCAGCAGCCGTACTCATATTTACTGCTGGTTGGCTGCGTAGAGATTGGATGCCATAAAACGAATCAACGCGAAAACAGAAACCGAGTAATCATTAAAGAGGAAAGCTGTCGCTTTTATGGCGTTTTGATAGTTCCACTACCATAGCCGCCGGTGCTTTGAAGCATATGTGCCGGCCAACAGATCCGCACATCAGAAGTTCCAGCTGTCAAGGGCCTAGTGGAATCTCCATGCTTCAAGGTTGTGTCTTGCTGTCAGTTATACGCCCCAATAACGGAGCCAAGAACCAAGCGTTAGTAGAAAGCAAGGGGTAGCCTACTACGCCACTGGGGCCATTTTCGTATAAAAGGATATAAATCTCCCGTCCACTCAGGCGCCATAGCGTTTCTAACGCAACGTTGCATCAAAATCCCACGGGGTACTTCCCCGAGTTCCCCGCGTTCTCTAAGTTCCCCAACCATCTCCGCGCTATTAGCCTGATATTCGCGTAAGGACTTACACCGAAAGGCCGGAACGCGGGGGTTACCTCCTTCCTTTTTCGGCTCTGTTAGCTTACATTAGAACGATCTAGACTCTAGTGGGAACGATCACGTTTCAAAACGAGTACGCTACACTGTTCTAGGTTAGTATCAATCGGGCCGGAGGGCATGCAGCCTGAGCGGCTCTTGGGACCATATACTAGCAATTCGGTATGAGGCGGTTTATTGTTAGATATAATCCAGAGCAGTTCGTCAGTTTCATCGTATGTTCTTCACTTTGTGCGATTCTACATCTCTGCGATACCTTTGGTATTGATGCACTCTGTTATAGCTCTATTTAACACAGCTTGAGCATGGTTTTCTATAAGCCAACCCAGTGACATATATCAGGTTATTTGAATATATGATGGATGTGAATATAAGTTATCTAAGCCTCCTCATGCTAGAGCTATATATTGTGTATGCCATGAACAAGGTTGCTTAGTTTGTATACAGAGATGTACAACACTAAGACAAACTTATATCGTTTTGCCTTAGTGTCTATGTTCATCCGAAGCCTAATATTCCGCCTGAAATCTTATCTGACCACTTAATCGTTATGTGTCGTCTGACAGTAAGTGGTTGAGAGAAGGAGATAACTAATAACAATACATTCCGTTTACCTTAAGGTTAAACAACGTGAACTAAGAAGGCATAGTGCAACAGTAAATCACTACTCAGTGACTAATGTAATCCAGCCTACAGCCTAGTCTATCCTAGTAATATGTTACGTACAAACTCTTTTGTTTTATGAGCACGACAAAGCATTTAGAAAGTTTTTGCATGTACATTCGTATGGCCTGTTCTGACTTGACACTTGATTAAAGCTCCAATCTGATCAACAGCGGAAACATCTTGAGCAGTGATAAATCGCTTTGGTATATCCATCGTGGGACAAATGATCTTATCAAGGATATCTATGTAGTTGGGTAATTGCTAACGCGCGGAACCCAGTCACTTAAAGAAGGTGATGAATTTGGAAAGTCTATTTACCATTTCTAGTAAACGCCTAAGGAAGGTGCTGACAGCCAACGGCTAGGTGAGGCGAAAGATGGAAGGCAAGCAGATACGGTTCTACAATTGGAGGGCTTGAAGAGCGTAAGGCCTGCGACGACTGCCTTCTTAACATTTGTGGAAGTGACGGTTTATGATACGAACGAGGTTGAGATCGGTGCGTGCAGAGAGACAGTAACGTATCTAGCTTAGATTTGTTGAGAAATGATACAAGGGAGAATCTAGTATAGTAGAGACCTATTATTCTAATTGATGCCGGTACAAGGTTAACCATACGCTAATGTCTAATATTAAAAAGGGATTATTAGATATTGCTAAGAAACGAGCGATCTCTGCAGTCTGGGCTGATATTGCCTCCAACCACCCCCCCCCTCTTTCCAAACCCCCTCTCTAATCCTTTTGCGTTACGGGGTTTTCCATCCCTATGGCTCGATTGCGAGTGAGCTTTGGTCGCATACCCACCGAGAGCGTAAAACAGCCGAGATCCTGAATATGGGAAAAAAAGAAAAATGGGTTTATCATGTCTTATCTGCCCCCAGTTCATATGGCAATCGCCAACCCGATGCTTCGCTTCACTGGAGATGTTGAGCCCCGTCTAGTATCGCGCCTGGCCTTGCAGCAACTTGCAGGTTATGACGGGAGTCACGACTATGCTTATTCTTCGGGCTATACAACATTCAGCACCACCTACATACCTGGCTCCGGTGAGGCTTCCTCAAAAAGGGAAGACAAACGCCGCCAAACATACAGATAATTGAGGATTCAGCTTTTGTTTAGCTTGTCCGATCAGGGGACGCTCGTACAAGATAAGTTTACGCGACTACAGGATTATCGAAGTTGAGAGTAAAGCGGCTAGGCACCATTTATCCTTTTATATGCATAGCGCAGAAGTTTAGTGAGAAGCCGGTAAAGCTAACACGTGTCTGCCTCTATATAGTATTATGTATTTATGAACAGCGTCTGATATGTCAACCTGAGCCACGCCATCTGAAACAACGTATATTCATATCCTCGAGACCAGTATTCCGGAGTAAACCCGCAGATATGAAGCTCGGCACGGCGCAACGGAGGTATTCACTGTAAGTATATATTGAAACTTTTCTCCCTAGCAAAGACTGGCCGAAAAATGGACGAACACTTACTGAACTAGAATAGCTTGACCTAGCTCTTTACATACTACTCCTGCGGGAATTCACCTTCAGATAGACGGATAAGAACTGCTTCATCCAGCCTAAGTTTGGTCAACTCGTTCTATTACCAGCTGCCCAATTCATCTCGAGCCGCTAGAAACGTCAGTGCGCTACAGCCATTACAAAGATTGTTCAATGCCTTTGGTAGCGGGACCAACTGACAACATGTAGATTCTACCTGGGGTCTACTGAATCTCACCAAGGCAGCTACAAGCATAACGAGTTGTGAAATATTAGCGAAAAAGATTTCGAGGATACCCTATGTGGTTATCTTCAATGTCTCTGGAAACAGGATGATACGGCCAACTCGGTCAATCCTTGGATGACCGAGGATGCTATGTCGAGCTATCTGAGAAGCTTCGGCACCGGCGACTTTACTCGACGCGTCCTAACGTAAGCTTCCCTATCATCCTAAAGCTCCTGTAATATTGCAGGCGAAGTTAAAAAGATTATGGAGTATTGAGGTTTATCTATCCATCAAAGCTCATCGTTGCTATTACCCACATGCGCGACCATGCCTCCTGGCAACGTATCCAGGTAACAAACTTCGATATTCGAGACAGAATGCGCTGGCTGCAAAACTCCCATAACCTACGCTCAGTAATCAATGACTTGGTCGTCTCCGCGTGGGATGAATCTTTCCGTGATCAGCTGCAGGTGACCCTCGCTATACTCAAGGACGGGTGCGTTGGTGGGTCATAACCGCCCATAACAAATTACGTGACAACAACTATGAGGACGCTAACCAACTCCCTCCTCTCATGAGAACTCTACTGCAGTATGCCGAGGACTTCGTGTTAAACTACGATGACTTGCCAAAATTGTGAAGCTAGGAGACGAGCTTCTTTCTCTGAGACCTCTCTGCAGGCAGATAATAGTTAAAGATTCTACTGTACACATGTACCTCTGTGATTTAAGTTTCTCTCCCCACCACTTGCCTCTGAAGAAGTAGCGGCTGTTGGGATTAAGATGATATTCTCGAATCATACACAAGTGCAGTCATTGTGTTCCAGTTTAGTAGGGCCGGGCGGCCAAGCAGGATATCAAACTCAGTTGATTTGTGGCCTAGTATACAATGACTTGGCAAAAAGACGCTGGACGACAACAGCTTTGACCACACACGGTCAATGCCCCAGCTTCGACAGCTTTCGCGACCCTGAGAGTTGGTAGCAATAGATTCCTAGTCGAGAGAGCAATATTTGACAGCCATCTGGAAGTCGGATGTCGCAACGAAAAGAAAATCCCGAGTGACTGACTTTAATGACACGCTACACGCTTAATACCCTGGATACTGTAGTTGAAATGATTGGGGAGGTTTAAGATCTAACCATGGACAAGAAAGCTTCGACTCGAGCTTTCATAACGGACCGATGGCTCTCATCGTTCGCATAGCAGCGGCTACCTGGTCACCGTAAAAATTGGGTATTTCGGAACCGGCATTCGTCATCACGGGGCTTCGGTTACTGAGACGTGTTTCCTTTATACATACAGTAGATATGAAGCGGCGGAAGAAGGAAAACTATAGGTATGATGGAGACAGAAAACCGGTCTCATTAGAGATGAAAGAAACGCCTCCATCACCCACAACCTTTGAAGATGGAAGTGAATCTATGATACTTGCCCTCTCTTCCGACTGAGGTTTTTTATCAGCCACTACTCAGTAGAGTGATTGATCCTGGCTTTTGTAAATACGTATGTGATACTAAGATTACGGTCTGTCGAGAAGATCAGGGACATAAACATAGTAACCGATCATTTATTGCTTCAGTCTGAATTTTACTTTTGACGTCATGAACCTATCATGTTGAGGGAGAAAAGATTTTTTATACAACTCTTGTTGCTGGTTACGAGGTAGAAGATATGATCGATTGTTGAGAATAATTGATTTATGTGTTAATATTCCAGCCTGGGTTATTTGTTGTTTCTCAAGGGCCCCCTTCAAATATGATGTCACCGCATTATTGTGGAAAAGATTGGCACATAATGAATAGCATCCTGCTTCCTCTACAGTGATTTTATTTGTTTGTCACCGAGGATCAAGTACGATTTTACAGAGTGTCTTCGCATGAAGTCTATAGTTTATCTAACTCAATCATTCTCGCAGCTCTTGCGAATACCATGCTATAGCATTCCGTAATATTGGTGCCCGCACATGGGTACCTGCAAGTTATTAGGATGTCTCTTCTCTGTCCTCACCAAGCTACCCCACGGCCAAATGAAAGGCACGCACTACTTATTCAGGGGCTCTGAGGCTTTCAAATGATCCATCTCCAGCTGGCTGGAGAACATTACACAGCCACGCTTGAAATGAGCTAGAAAGCCAGCCGGGGGACAATCCGTAGAAGTCGTGGGGCTAGTGGATCTTGATCGAGAGCTCAAACCTGACGGGAGTTTCTGATTGTACTACAACGGTTGTTGTATTCAGCCTAGGTTCAAATGATGGAGGCAAGCCATAGATACCACGGACGCTAGAATACGGGAACCCATCTACCTCCGTGTTCAACTCAGATCAACGTTGCCGCTCAATCATCTTCCAAGGCTTCCAACCTCTCCTCGTAGCTTCATTCCTTGCTCACTTCGCCTATGTGTTTCAAACACCAAAAGTTAGAAGGGGCTCTTGGCCTCATGCCACCCCTGCCAGAATATAAATTAGCGTGCTTCGGGGCCCTTGTTCCGTCAGGGCATCTTAGCGTCAACACGGAAGTAAGCGGACAGCTGGTATGAGATAGTTTTTCCGTTCACTTAGTGGAAGCTGGAAACCCAGTCGAATGGAGCGCTTGTAGGGATTCTTTTTTTGAAGATGGAGTGACCCCACATATTGTGCCAACAAAGGGGTACTAGCCATTCAGGGCTGACGGGCATCTCTGTCGCATCTGTTTCCCACCAATGATATTCCGCGGATGGACATGCTCCTTGACTCAAGTACAATTTCGGGGAAGATGGAAAGATCGTCATAAAGGAGTGCCGTTTTAGGTCAGTCTCTTGTGACCACCCGACAAAAAGGGAGCTCCGTGAATGCCGTTTCGTTGTTGAAAGCTCAGGGCGCTTTTCGGGATTTCGAGCGGACAACCACTAGAAACTCTTTATAACCTGGGATATAAATAAGGGGCTTTAACCCTGAGAAGTCCAGGATGCTCTATAAGACTTCGAGTTTCCGCCACCCATATTCGCTGAGAGAGGCGCCTATCAAAGTATACATTGGTTGATCGCAAGAGTCTCTCATACAGATTAGCTTCGGCTAGTTACACTCTGCCAAAATGGTCAAAATTTGGTCATTCCTCGCCAGCTTGGCTATGTCCGCGGGCATTGTCTCAGGCTTCGCCAATCCCGGGCCTTGCTCAGGTGTTTGCAACAACTCTCACGACCCTGCTATCATCCGACGCGCTGATGGCACATATTTCCGCTTCTCCACTGGCGGAAAGATTGCTGTCCACTCTGCGCCAAGCTTGGAAGGCCCTTGGACCTACAGAGGTCCTATGCTTCCCCAGGGCTCCAAGATAAATCTTCCCGGAAACCAAGATCTTTGGGTAAGTAGAGGGCTACAAGCACGCTAAGTATGTACGAAACTCACGCATAGTCTTCCAGGCCCCAGATGTTATCCAAATTGGCGATTTGTACTATGTCTACTACTCTGTCAGTTCCTTCGGCAAGCAGGATTCTGCTATCGGGCTTGCCCGCTCACCGAACATGGAACCCGGCAGCTGGACTGACGTCGGTGCTACCGGCATTCGCTCAGACGGCACTAAGCCCTACAACGCCATTGACGCCAACCTCTTCAAGGATGGCAACAACTGGATCATGTACTTTGGCAGCTTCTGGAAGGGCCTGCACGCCGTTCCAATGAAGAACCCTCCAACCAGCGCTACTGGTGGTGCCACTCAGGTTATCCACGAGCCTGTTAGCACGGCTATTGAGGCCCCCACCATGTACAAGCGTGGCAACTTCTACTACATGTTCTTCTCCCAGGGCAAGTGCTGTGGCTTTGACCAGAACAGGCCTGGCCCGGGTGAGGAATACAAGATCATGGTCTGCCGATCCACTTCTGCTACTGGTGGATTCGTCGACAAGAACGGAAAGTCTTGCACACAGGGAGGCGGAACGGTTGTCCTTCAGTCCCACGGATGGGTCTATGGACCTGGTCACCAGGGCGTATTCAACGACCCTAAGCTTGGAGCCGTACGTATCATTTCTCGTCCTCGTAACATTCCGTCTGCTCTATATGTATATTTGCTAACAAATACCTATGTAGGTGCTTTACTATCACTATGTCGATACTAGGATTGGCTTCCAGGATGGCCAGAAGAAGTTCGGCTGGAACGTGATTGGCTGGTCTGGCGGCTGGCCGAGTGTTTAAGGTATCTCTGTTCCGCATGACAGGCATGTCAACGTGCCTTCGGGGCATATATCTCACCTAACACACTTGGGGGACATCCTTGGGGTTTTCATCGACACCCTTACACATAGATTCATTTTACTTGTTATTTATAGTCTATCTCGATGGTATATATGAAATGACATTACCGTGATGTTCGTGCAATGCTCTGGTTACAATGAATCGCAGATAATGGCAAAAATGTAACAGAGCAGGGTAATCTCAAGGTAGCATCCGCACCAGCCTGTGCGACGCAGATCACTGAGAATGTTCCCCTGCAATTGTAAATGATCCGAACAACGAGGCCATGAAATATCGGCTAAATATACGTTAAGAGTGACGATGTGGCTATATGAATTCCAACAAATACTATCAGATAACCTCTATGGTCTTTCTTTCTGTATGGTTAAAAACGGGTAAAGCAAAGCAATAATCTCTCAATCACTTGCTATATCTATCTTATCGTCCAATTTATGCAGACAATCAGGCCGAGAAAGGGGAGAAGTGGCTGTTCGAAAGTCCCGGTGACAAGAGCTCTCAAAGGTCGAGCATTACCCAAGAACTTTCGACAGCAAGCTCTACGAGGCACATATGTTAGTACATTTGCATGACCCCGGGATTTGCTTAACACATTTTAATGCTACCTGAAATCTTACCGTAGTACTGGGCAGCCCTAAATATCTATGAAGACCCTACTCTTTGTGGAATAGGTTTGTATCACCCTTCCCTACCCATGTAACGAATTGCAACTAGTCGCTTGACGCGTCATACCGCTTGATATAACCGTAACTTAGTTGCCCCTTAAACTCTCCTGTTAACAGTTGGTATTGTTGTTTTCGAGATGGCAGCTGTGATAAAGTTCACAGCCCTACAGAGACCAACCCAGACAAGGGTCAGATAAGCGCAATGTTGATCAAAATGTCTTGAACCCATTATAAAGTCCCCGTGCGTAGCGAGGATACAAAAGAGTTGAAGATCGGCGGATGAAGTCAGGAACACAAGGTGGGCCTTGTACAGTAGCAGCTAACCTTATTAAACTATAACTGTTTCATTGCCATTGAGATTTCTGAACCATAATAGTAACAATATGACCCCCGATAATCTGTACAACAATTCCTCTTGGGCTATACGGCCATCTTTCTCCCCTCGGTATGATACATTACATCTGACTTCCTTGCAAACCTCGATTGCTTCTATAGGGAGCAGATAAACTATCGTTCTCTACATCGATAAGTGGCAAAGGCCCACATTCTGCTGGCTGTACTTCTGTGTATTGGTTTAAGAAAGCAACAGGGAGAACACGGACAGATTGGAGAGAGCCTGGAAGGACCAGAATTGAGGATTGCTTTCAGCAGCTTGAAATCACTCAGTTATTACCGAGCCTAGAATTCCGAGTTTCTGTCTTCAGACTCGTGGCTGCGGCATTCTGCATACGGTTGAGCTTGAAGCCTATCAAGCATACTGAAGTCTATCCTTGCTCCAAGCTGGTCGGAGGTACTTGCTCTCAAATTTCACATCAAAGCTTGAGGTATGAGCATAGTCGACCTCCCATTCCACCTTGACCTCACCTCCTTCGGCACTTTGACTCCAGATCGTCAACGCGAAAGTGTTCTCGCCATTATAATTGAGAACCCCGGGAGGAACAGGGAATGAGACTTGATTGCCGATGTAAGGGTTGAATCGGCCATATTGATACCCGTTGACGAATAAAAGGGCCCTGATGCGGTTGCTGTATCCCGGTTTCGTTGGTGAAAACGTTGTATTAGAAGGAGCAGTGAGTTTGAAAGAGATCGAAACATCCAGACCGGTGGGAATATTCAGATCTGTTGTCGTTCGGTAGACTCGCACTCCAGACGAAGGATTCACGAGGGTCTTTTGCTTAGACGAGTACGATGCCCACTTGTCATCTGGAAAGCCAGGTAAGTGCATCCCAAGGCGTTCGGCGTAAAGGCCACCTTCGTTAAGTGGTCCTCGAATGGGATCAATATTCTTCTTGCCGCTTCCAGCCGACCCTGCCAACTTCCACTCAGAGAACTTGTAGTCATTTCCGTTCGGGCCAATAAGAGTTGCGTTGGTTATACCTCTCGGGGCAAGTGCAGCCTCACGGAGATCATGGCCTGAATTGTCCATCAACACAACGAGAGTATTCTCGTTCTTGGACAAGGTGGCGTTCTTGAACGAGAAATATTGACCAGAGGCGCCCATGTAAGATAGGCCAAGGTATGACCCTATATAATGAGAGTTCAACCAAACAGAGTAGCCAAAGGCAAGGCCTCCAGTCAGATTGAGGTAGACACCAGTTGGTGGGGAGTCATTTGTCGGGAACGTCGCGCGGTATAGATGGTTGCCGTAATGAACATCATACTCGTCGACGTAAAGAACAGGATTTTTGAGGTCGGGGATCACATCGTTGGTGGTGTTTGTCCGGTTTGCCACTAGATATCAATATGTTATTTTTTTTTATCAGGGGTAAACTGGATCCAATGGTCACATACCGATCCAAGTCGAGCTAGACGTCTCATAGCTGTCATCAATCTCGGGCAAGCCGTTTGAGTACTTCCATGGTCCGAGGGCAGGGAGCTTGAATTTCGAGGGGCCTTTGAGCTTTGCAGTATAGTAATGTCCTCTTCTTGAGGTGATCTTGACATCTTTTCCGTTCCATGAAATAGACTTGAGAGATTCGGGTGCAAAGACCGTCAGGTCCGTTGTTTTGTCAAGGTCTCCACGAATATCCAGTCTTTGTTTCTTCTCATCAATAGATGCCGATCGAACCAGATAGGGTCCTTGGACAAGCACTATGGAGTTTGAGTCAGCTGCTGAAACGACAAAGGCATGTAATGTGACTTACCCGAATTGTTTACAGGCGCAAAAGGACTCTTGCTTAACGCCGGGGCCCAGAAATGGTATGCATTGGACCGGTCAACGAGCAGAATGGTCGATCCATCCTTCAAGCTCAACACGAAGAGGCCCTTTTGTTGAGTGTAGGACACGGTTACGTTTTCCTCCCCAGCCCTAGCTTTGAGGTTCTTGAGTCGTTTGCCCGACCATTGTTCAACACTGGTGAACCCTTGCAGGGTGAACTCGCCGGTTTCGCCCTCAGGAAGCCACAAAACAAGGACATCTTTCCCGTTGAAGCTTGCGTGGGTCAATACTTCGGCCGTCGAGTACAGAAGTGTCTTTCTTCCAAAATGGAAGTCTGTCACTAAGACCTTGGCTTGATGACCGTTGATGGTAACCTGGCCGTCGTATTGAGGAATAGAGACTAAGACTGCTTTAGTGCGATTTGTTCTTTCGGGTTACGACTCTTTGACTCACGTTTGCCTGCAGAAGTTTCTACTTGGAGCTTGAACTGCTCCTTGGTACCTGACGGAGAGTAATTATGCCTCACCACGTAGAAAGCCGCATCATTGTCCACATTTCTCAGCTCGGATACAAGAATTTCACGATTGGTTGACAATGTGGTACTCTGTTCAAATTAGAACTCTTGACTCCGCTAGCAGGGGCGCAGGGACTTACATTTTGGACACGGTTTGTCTTTGTCAAGTCATGGGCAACTGGTCACTAGTCAGCCAATTCGTGCAGTCCGCCAACGAGGCAGAGAACCAACCTCGAGTGAACAGAGTCAGCAGCTTTGTTTCATAGAACTTGTCCCATATAAATCGGTTCTCCGAGATTGGCGAGGAATAGTCATAGCTCGATGCTGAAGGGGATCAGTCTCAAGGTACATTCCCAAATAAACCGCGAGTATCTCACCAACAACTGGGCAGGCAAGCCAACCCCAGTTGGTCCCGCCGTACATCATGTATAGAGAGATAGCTGTAGATTGCTGTGATATCAAATCCCGGTAAAAGATGTTGGCAAAGTCTGGTCCAATGTCGCTGGGACATCCTCCTTCAGGGCCACCCCACGGGTTGTATGATCCGCCCTGGAACTCGGGCAAGAAATGGGGTTGTGATCTTCGCTATTAGCTTGAAAGCTCGATAAGGCTACAAGTGTACTTACGGGGATTGAATGGAGAAGTACGTGTAGTAGTCTTGAGTTTTCTGCACAAGGTCAATGCCTGATGAGAACAAAAGGTCGCTCAGCTTTGCAACTCACGTAGGGCACGTATTCGCCATTGGTACCAGTGCATTCGCTCAAATTACAGCTCCAACAGGAAGGATAGCTGTCGACACCTGTAACATCGACATTTCCTGTCGCGTTGGCTTCAAAGTCGTGAGACCAAGAAAATGTTTTCTATGTCGCATCAGTAGTTGTCGGTTATGTTGGACACTAATGACCCACCGTGTTTGGGGCATTGTGAAAAACAGGCACATCAATCCCAGCATCTCTAGCACTGTCTTGTAATAGCTGCATGTAATTGGCGACAGGCTCATTCAGAGTTCTTTTTGCGTCGTCCTTGAACTGCCCACCTAGCTCGTTCTCAATCTGTTCTTGTCAGCTTTGCAAATCCAACTGTTCTGTACACTCTTAGTACCTGAAACATGGCGACGTTTCCGCCGTTGGTAATAAGATGTGGTTCAATGACCTTCGAAACCTCCGTCCAGTATTTGCTCCAGGCTTTAGTGTACCTCGGATCATCGTTGCGCAGCTTTCCATATTCTCCCGTGGTAAGCCACAGAGGAAATCCGCCTGCGTTTGTCTCCGCGTTGACGTAAGGCCCAGGTCTAATGAGAAGGTAAAGTCCGACCTCCTTCGCTAGCGTCATGATGGAGGTGAAGTTGTGAGCGCCACTTTCGAAATCAAGTGCACCGGGAGCGTATTCGTGGTAACCCCAGCTGTTGTATATGCTAAAGGCATTGAAGCCAGCGGCTTTCATCTTTTCCAATAGGTCTCTCCATAGCTCGGGACTAAAGAAAATCAGTATTGCAATAGCTTGTCGGAGAGAGCTAGACGGACACTGGTAGACGCCAATAGTGGAACTGGAAACCCTGTTAGAAAAAAGGCTTGTGGGATTCTATGCAATCTTACCTCTCCTGAAAATATGAAAAGCCTCTCCCCGTTGATGAAATAGCTGTGCTCATCCCTGAAAACACTTCGTTGGTTACCGGGACGATTGAGAGAGAGGCACAACACTATACCACTGAACTAGAGAAGTGAGTCCATTGTCCTGTACCGGCACTCTGACGCTCTTTTCCTCTGCGCAAGTGGAAGGCTCAATGAAACCTGCGAGCACGGCTGCAAGAAGGCCAAATGCTCCAAATCCCGAAAGTGAAGGTAGTTTCATCGCGGGAAGCTACACCAGACACAATATTGACTGGATACGTAGGTGGAAATTTCCTCGAGTTCTTTTCTCACCATCAACTTCTTATGAAAGTGATTCACCGTCCTTGGCCGTTTTCGCTGCATGACGCAATGTTCACTTTTCCGGAACTCCTAGTGCCGAGCTGCTTGATGTCGAGGCGTCAAAACTGGGGTTCGGTCATTTTTACACCGATATTGAGGGGTACGTGAGATGATCGTCCAACTGCCGGGGTTTGAACCGCATCAATGAGAACTCCACCATTTATGGCAATCGCCCATAAAAAAGATGATGTTTTATGGTTGGTTGTCGTTAGACTTAACCTGGGGCAATGGCTGTTCACGATGCGTCTTCTCCACTATCACCCGCATCTGCTATTGATGCGGCTATGACAATTGCCAAAAACATTTTCATGTTCCAAAACGGACATACTAACCTCTTTCGCTCTACTTGCTGCAACAGTTGAGAAAAAGCCACTGATGGCCAAGTTAACTCTGTAACATTATGCGTGCGGGCACCCGGCTACCGTTGTGCTATGGTTACTTAGTTCGTCTACAAAACATGAGAAGTCGCTGGGTTCCTTTCTCTGCCTAGCCGATCCGCTCATTGCTGGAACACGAATCAAAGCAGGAATACTATGCTCATTCTTCGTGCGAAATATCTTCTTATCTGATGTCTATTATGTTGCCAGCATGGTTTCACGGCTAAGCATAAGTTTCAAGTGCAAATGACCCAAAGGCCCCTTGTTCGTCATCGTAACGTTGCTTGATCAGCAATAGTCATAAATACCACTAGAATAACCTAGAAATCAAATTCTTTCCATGACTCGACAACAGGTTCGCGAGATAATTAATAGTAATCTGTTGGTAGTATGATTATTAGATCAGAGCCTGATTTTATTGTATAGTCATAAACTATGGCTGTAAGAGTCGCCAGCCACAGGAGCAGCCACAGGAGTAGCAGCCACAGGGGCAGCCACCGCCCGCCTACTATCGTAAAGATTGTCGTCACGCCCACGCGTAACACTGACATCTACCAAGAACGACACGTTCTCGATTCTATCTCAATTGCCACTCCCCAGGAACCACAAGAGCCTTGGGCGCCGGCGTGGAAATGGATCCTCAGCGTACATCCCCGGCACTGTATACATCACAGTCACCTCAGCACAACCCTCCGCAAGGGTAATTCTCCCCATTCACCCACATTATGTGCGGAATCGTGGATCCATGTATTGAATGACGCCAGGCAATCACGACCGCGTGTTTCCAAGTACGAGAGATGTGGCTCCGCGACCAGTCCAACACAACCAGCCGTTGTTCGATATGACGAATATCAATCTGATCTAGAAATAAGCCGAAATGGTAAGCAGAAGTCGCATCAAATGCGGTGTTTACTGACAAGCCCGTAGCAATCTCGTGCCTGTTACAGCCTCCAGTAGTTCGCCCAACCTTTTACCAGCTCCCATATTCGACAACTCCGAGCTCGTATACCCCACCAACCACCCGGGACATCCCCCCCGTCAGTTTGTCTAGCATCACGACTGTGAATGCTACCGAATTCATACCGTACATATCCCGGGTCGGCTTAATTTACGAGGAGTTACAGCGATTAAACGACAACCGGGGCGGCGAGGTACAACAAGATGATCGCAACATATCCATGATCCCCGCTGTTTACACTAATAACAACTTCCACCTCGAAAATCCAAGGACTTTTGATCTTGTAGTCGAAAAATCCGAAGTTGTACCACCCGATCCTACCACGATCGCCCTGGAGAGCAATACTCCGACGCCAAGGAAGACCCTTGCGACAAATACGATTCTCCAAGAAAAACTCTCCTGTTATCTAGATTTAGTGGAGGTGCACCTCGCCAGTGCCATCTCACAGGCTTCGACCAGTCTTTCCACCACCCTTGGATCACTAAAAGAGCTTCACTCGAAAGCAGCCGAGTGTGAAGAGACGATTCATACTCTCAGGCAAGCCCTTGTCCTAGCGGACCAGATCATAACAGCGAGAGGCTTACAGCTCCTGCGCAAACGGCAACAGAAACACAATTTACAGCGACTAGGGAACACAGTCATTCAACTGCAATACATCCTAACTGGGATCAGTCGGTGCGAGCTGCTAGTCAACAGCAATGAGGTAGATCAAGCGCTTGCATATATGGATGCCGTAAAGCGAGCAATGGCTGGTCAGCGCTGCCAGATGGTGTGCGATGGAGCTCCAACGGATGCTCAACTCCAAGATCTACGAAACGCCATTGTATTGAAGGGCGTCAAGGAAGAAGTGGTCGGTTTGCAATTTCGAATCAGCAAAGCCTATGAGTCTCAGCTCCACCATATCCTCATCGCAGACCTTCGGCGTCATATCCAGCTCATATCGACACGCGATGTTCTCATGACGTGGGAGGCTGCATCGCTGCCTCGAAGACAGTCATATTCGGGATCATTATGTCCCTCTTTATATGGATGTGGCTGATGAGCTTCGTGCTGCCCTCGAACGCAACGTTTATGGTCTTCATCAAACCCAGTCCATGCCCTCGGCTATCCGAGCTTACCGAGATTTGGTCCTACGTGAGATCCGAGACGCTGTGCGCAAGCCACTACCTAGTTCGAGAACCGATAGCGACTCAATCAAATCAGGGCCATCACGCGGCAGAAGCCACAGCCTTGCAAAACATGAGGAATCTTCTGTCCTGGCCAGTAATATCAGAGCACTCGATGCAGAGGATGCCAAGAATATGCTGTCTATAATCTACACTGGAGTGACAGAAATGCTAAGGCGGCTTAAAACTCAGTCCGGCCTTCTTCTGGACACTGCCTCCGCCATTGCTGATAAGGATTTTGAGAAGCAATCCCCATCTCCCACGATCCAATCATCAGTCAGCAGTCCGAGATCAATGAAGAATGCCATTCAGGATGAAATACACGCTGCTCTCGATGTCTCTGATCTATTGGGGCAAGCAGTGGACATAAGTCATGAGATGATCGTCAAGATTCTTCGCGTCCGATCTCCTCAAGTCTCAGTCCTTCCACTCTCTTGCTTCCTACGCTTCTATTCTCTTAATATCCTCTTCGTCAATGAATGTGAGGCAATATCTGGATGTACGGGGCTTTCCCTACAATCTGTCATCAATAGTCAGGCGAAAGATTTTATTGTGACATATCGAGATAAAGAAATCCAGACTCTAGCTCAAGGGATGAGTGCCGACAATTGGGAAGAGAGAGACTTCACAGTACAGGACAACACGATACTGAACCTTGTCATCGAATCCAGCATTTCAGACCCGGCGGTATGGGCTAATCTGAGCAAAGTCTCAGTACCGTCATCACAAGATGAGGGCGCACAAGGGGAAGATATTGCACAACAGATTATGGCAAAGGCCAGACACGCTACCATCGAAGAAGAATCGTTCCTACTCCCCCATTCCGCCATGCTTTGCCTGAAAGGAGTATCGGGGTTTCTTCGCTTAATGAGCATCCTTACGACAATGATACCGGACATTGTCGCATCCCTAATCTTATACCTCAAGATGTTCGATTCTCGCTGTCGTCAACTCATTTTGGGTGCCGGGGCAATGCGCTCAGCTGGCTTAAAGAGCATCACAACTAAACACCTAGCGCTCGCATTGCAGGCAGTGTCCTTCACTGCTTCAATTATCGTATATGCTCGCGAGTTCGTTCGGCGTGTCGTGCCAGCCAACTCTGTAAGCGCAAATATCACGAGTCAATTTGACAGAGTCCGACGGGCTCTCCAGGATCACCAGGACAGTATACGCCAGAAAATGTTGGAGATTATGGAGGCACGCGCTTTTGCACTGACTAAGAGACTCCGCCAAACATCCTGGGACGAGGAACGTGTCGAGGACAGACGACCCATGTTGGACCTAGCCACTGATATCAGCAGGTTTTCGAAGTCACTGAACAACTTCTTGCCTGAGCGAGTAGCAGAAGGCATTATATCGTCAGTTTTGATGAGTTACAGGGAGTGCCTGGGAAATACGTTCAAGGTAACCAACGTGAAGACTAAGGTTGGCCGTGACTGGTACGATCTTCATGCCGCCGTTCAGCATTACCCTGACAAATTTTGTGAGACTAATGGATATACGCAGTATGCTTCACGATATTGAGCACTTCGTCAGCAGGCTGAGCGAAGTTAAGGGGATTTCCGTCTTAGGAGAACACCTCGTCAGCGTTGTTAAGGCTAAAGAGGTATCGATCTCACCGCTTGTAGGTCCTCTAAATGAACCTGCTATTGCTGTTGGCAAGGAACCATCTGGGCAGGACAATGAGTTTAGGGCTGCTTCATAGGTAGAGATGACAGCTCAGGGAACGATCACAGCGTTACAGCATGAGTATGAGTCTGAGTTGGGCTACAATATCGGGTCTGGAGGACATCCTACGAGATTGGTGAGAACCTTGGCTGCTCAAGAAGACAGAAACCGACAAGAACTCTGCTTGTCTCTTATCCATTAGAGCTTCTAGTAGTACAAACAACCTTACAGAAATGATCCTTTCTCGCAGGCACTGGCTTATTTCCTCCTAGGGCTCAGGAGATACGGTAGGAAACACTGGTAGGTTTGTCTTAAATCACCTATTAACCCAATCCTCTTCAAAACAGGCGAAGATTAAGCTAAATAGAAAATCTTGTAATATGTGTAAGTTAATCTTTCGACTTACTAGTAAGGGACCGATAACGCTTGTAAAAAGATATCGCGTGAAGGGAAACTAGCCACATGTTTGTTGTATGGCGCTATTCCCGGCTTATTATAGTACAAACACCCCTCTTGCATATACTCCCCTACGCTAAAAAAAGTCTTCCGTAAGTGTAGTACGTTATATTAAAGTTGTTGTCAACAGGGGGATGCCTACTGTGTCAACCATGCGAATCCCTAAGTTCAGATATCTAAGGGATATACCTCGACTTTTCAAGCCACACCAAACCACCAGGTCATCTGCAATACCCATCAGGACTCGTAACTTCCAGGAGTTCCCGAACTCTATTGGCTAATGATCTCCGATAAGAGAACTCAAGTAGGGTTTGGTCAATAGCTGTGCTCATCATTCTCCCGATGGGCAGCTGCAAAGCTGCTAAGACTCATTACATCCTCCTCCTCATGATAGCGCACATCCTGTGGCGCAGGATGCGGCTGGACAGCTGGAGCCTCACGTCGCATTTCTCCCAAGCTAGGCTCGGCTTCATCGTCAACCAGTACCACCATCCACACACCAACGGCGCCATTTGAACCCAAGAGTGGTGTGCAGTGGATCCAACGGTTGCGACCCGGTGACGCTGGCGGAGGTTGACCACCTTCTCCATGACTTTGATGGTTCATAACTCGTGCATGATGACTTTGTGCATGGACATCGGACTTGGATAGCCAGCGTACCTTTGCGGTAAGACCATTACCACCTGCAAAGGCCTGTGCAATCGTCTCTCGCATGCGTTCAGATCCTCCAATTCGCGACAGGAACGGGCTCTGTAACATGCCTGGAACTCGTAGTGATGGCGATGCGAAGAGGATGCGGAGGCTGGGGTATGGCCGTACGAGAAGATAATGCTTGTAGATGCCGCTCAGACGTCCTCCGTACTGGGTGCGCGCAGAAGGATCTTGAAGAATCGGGTCTGAAAGTCGTCGGTTGATGGTAGCATCGTCCTGGAACACCAGGCGGGGTTTGTTCCAGTTGGCCGGTGCCGTGTCCGTCTGTCGGAGAACATCCTGATGTGTGCGGTGAAGATCACCTCCTGATTCCCGTACTGTCTTGAGCTCTGATAGATCAAACATCTCTGCCAGTTGGCGAAACTCGTCCTTTTTAGGCTCTTGCTTGGGTTCCTCGCCTGGATAGTTTTGAGGATTTTCATGATCCATGAGCGTTGACAGAGAGTCCAATCCAGAACATTCCTTGACAAGACCGGTGACGTCGACCTGCGCGCCAATATGATACCGGACGACACCTCGGGAATCGTATAGGGGAGCTACCATCAGGAGGTTCATAAATGGGGATCCATCACGACGATAGTTGAGAAAGGTTTCGCAGTGTTCTTGGCCGGCTTCAAGCTTCTCGCGAATTCTTTTCACGCTAAACGGATTGGTTTTGGGGCCTTGGAGGAAACGGCAATTGCGCCCCAGAGTGTAGTTCATGCCGTATTGGGTTGTCCTGTGAAATTCTGCCTCATGGTGAGTCTGTGTCGTTACATGCCTCAGATTTCACTAACCTTCGCTTGCAAAGACGATGGGGCAATCGGGTCGCGACGGGTCTGTCAAACAAAACACCTCTGCTAGACCTTCGGAAAGATCCCTTAATTGTGGGGAGAGTGTGTTGCTGATCCTGCGTTTGATCGTGATGCTGACAGTCTGGATAAATGTGTGGGTAACGTAGGCTGGTAAATCCTGGTTTGCCATCTGATGGAAGGCTTCGTCTGCTCTTTTGCGCAAGGTGCTGTTAAACGTTTCTGCAATGGGATCCGCCGTAAATTCCAGCCCGTTGATCGACTCCAATGAGCCTGTCAAAGCATTTGCGTAATCGATGGCCTTCAGTGCCTTGAGCGTGTTCAAGTAATAGGCCAAGATAGGCATTGAGTCTGGTCGGTTTGCAGAAAGAAAGTTCGTAAAGCGCTGGAGTAGGACAGGTTCCTCAAAGATAACTGCAAGGTGCTTCACAGAGAACAATAACTCTGATTGAGTCTCCAACGTGTACTGTTTGCCCAGGGCATGTGCTGGCACTACCAGATCGAATGACGCAGGATCGAATTCCTCTTCAGTCAGGGGCTCGAGTCCATCGTGATCCATCCCACCCTTAGTTTGGAGAGCCGGTAACGAGGTGGATAAGTGCATTGAGGACATGGTTGATGCATCTCTATCTTTGTGAGACCATGGCGAGTCTTGTGACTGGTACGAAATTGCGCTCTTCGAGTCTGTGGAGGATGGTCCAACTCGAGATTCGACATCAGGGCTGAGGTCTCGGGAGTGGACGGGGTCATGGCGCTGAGTCTGCAGTTCACGCTGATTGAAGCTTCAACCGATATCGTCATTAGCCCCGGGGGCTCTTATCAAGCGTCTCAACAGTTGGTGGACATACCTCAGATTGATTGGAACCGGCCTTTCCCTATTTGACTGTCTGAGCCTCTCAGGCGAACGTACCGTTGCTGGCTCGGACGCCATTTCTTTAGTCTCTTGCGGTAGGTGCAGACTGTCTGACCTTATTGGAATCTTTGGGATCCGCACGTTGCTTCGGTCGATGTGGCTGATGTTCACTCTGTTGTAGGTTCGGGACTGGCCTTTGGGATTAACCGTATCGTTGCCACTAGCCTCATACTCGGATCGATAGTGAAAAGACATGACGCCTAAGGATATTGTAGCCTTCAGTTTAGAGAAGGTAGGAAGAAAAGAACTGGAAAGGTTTGGGCTTTTCGCTCGCCGTGAGTGTTTGTAATTTGCTTTTGGTCCCTCTGCTCGATGACGAGGAGTGCCAAGCGGCTGGACTGAGCTAAGACATTACTCCCTAAACTAGCCTTAGAACGCCTGCTAGAAGCAGGGGAAATCGCTTTAGCATCCAATGAAGATCGTGTAGCTGCAGGATGAGCATTTTAGTGGACGCTATTGTACGAGTAGCTCATTTACATCGGTACTCTAATTGTTTGTGGCGGCTAGGTTATGACGCACCGGCCATGGTTGATCGCGCCACAAAGAGAATAGAATACTTTAGTAGTCGATGTCTTGCAAGAGGTATCCGATCCCGATGACTGAGACTAAGGATGAGCATCGCGAAAGGCCAGGGCGCTATAGCTTGCGATAGTCCATCGAAATCATACATACTCCTCCTGGCCGGGTGAAATAAGAATTGTCACTCCTTAAATTTATACATAGCTTTGCATCTTGATGTGATCTACGACGGCATCTACGACGATAGGATTTATATCGAATGTACTGTTACATCGGCGTCAATCTTGCAGCAAGCGAGTCCAGCTGCCCGCCAATTGGGAACACGAGAAAAGAAAACGAGTGTTACGTACCCATTAACACCGTTTACGAGCAATACGTATTCATTTTCAGCATATGATGCCCTCATAACATATCTTGATGATAGTAAATCGCCATTTTTTTGAGATATGAGCCTGTGATCGTGTGTTGCAGGGTATTGGCCTTATGGGCATTACCTCCTTGGGCTAAACATAAGATCTTTCTTGCTCCTCAATAACACCAGGGTAAGCTCGCGATACAATTTGTTTTTATTTGAAAAATATATTGAAAGCTTGTACAGGTTATGCTGCTTCCAGATAAGCTCTTCGGCAACTTTCCATGTAAACCCAAGTACATAGACCAAGTTATTGATCAGCCCGTAGTTCTTATTCGTGTCAGGCAAGATCAATATTTCCACATACAAATTCTCCTATAATATCTTACCTGATTGATTTCGGGTTCTTTCGTAGTGCAAAGTATCTCACTACTTGACACGCATGGTGCGACTAGCTAGCTATCGTAGTAAACGGCCTGGCACAACCTTTGCTGACTGCTGTAGCCTCATTCAGCTGCTCCTCAGTGTCGAAAGGTCCACTGAGCTGGATACCTGCAACAAGGTCCTGAGGGGCAGTCCAGAACATAGACTCCTCGAATGGCATTTTCTCGACACAGCCGAAATGACCAGGAGCTGGAATTCCCCTCAAGGCATTGAATTGGTTGAGCAACTGAGCCACAATGTTCTTCTTCTTAGATAAGCCTAGTGTTTCCCAGACAATATTCAATTGTTGCCCTGCAATGTAGGCCATGACGATGTAGTTCACATTCCGGCCCGTGGAACTCTTGATTGAATGGAGCGCGAAAGCCTCGGGGACAGGGACCGCTTGTGTTTGGCGCACGAAGCGAAGAGCATGTTCTTTCCCTCCGTAAGACTGACGTTGAGACTATGTTTGATGACATAGAGTCCGCCCCCCCGAAAAATGACAACACGCCGGCCAGCGAGTTCAAGGATCACTTGACCATTATTTTCGATATCTTCCGGTGAAGGTAGGGGGGCGGGTAGACGAGACTCTGGTGCATAGAAAGGGATTTTCACGATCTTATGCATAGTGCTGAAGAATGAAACGCAGTCGCCTTGGAGAACTACAGACGTTGATCGAAGCTGAAGGTAGGAGCTGGTAGGTAATGAGTCGGTGAGGGAACGGTCAAGGTAAGCGTAGGGCTAATTCGAGCGTACTGCGAAACTTCTGTATGGCGGGGCTAGAACAAGATTTCTCACGTATAGCTTAACGCCGCTAATCAATCCACACCTGCTGAAAAAGTCCTCTTAATCGATTACAGCAATTCAAATTGAGTCTTGCTATCTTTTCTCCAGTCGATCATTCTATACCCACAATTTCCAGTAGTAATATATATACAGCTCGCAAGGAAGAACCGCTCCTTGTCAGTCTAGACTCTAGCAGAGCCTAGCTATCATACAACCAAGAAGTGGCCTACCCTAGGATGCCATTCGCGCGGAGAGCCTTGATAGCCTCGTCTGTCCATTCTCCGCACCGACGCAGGGGATCTTGTGGGTTCAGTCTTTTGGGCCCGTTAAACTGTTTCTGAGGCGGCGGAATGCATTCGCATGTAACTTGCAGCGAGCCTAGGTTACCCGCCGCAATTGTACCAAGTAAAGATTTGCTAATGAAAGAGGGCGAATGTTCAGGCTTTTGACTTTTTATCGCCTGGAATGACATGCCATTCTGTATATCTCCAATGACGTTAAATAGAAAGCCGTCTCCATCGAAGACTGTCTCAACGAAGATAGCCTGGTGATCGCGTGGAAGTCCCAAAGAGGCCACTCGATATACGGTGTAAGACATAACTTATGTATTCGAAAATGACAGAAATGGTCAAGGTGATGGAGATGATGGAAATTTTGAAGATTATGAGGAGGGTATTGAAGATAACAATATGCCTTTTTAACTCACAGCTGATCTTCGTTTTTATACTAAAGGAAGCATGTTTTGGCGGTCGCCCTACGACGTGTCCCTATCATGCCTCATAAGGGCTTGCTTAGCTTAAAACTTCTCAATTCATTACTCGTACCGCAACAAATCACAGCTAGCCATTGCTTCAAGATCCCAGTTTAACGGTTCGTGAAACAGTCGGTCCGAGCATATCAGGCAGCCATGGCACGGCCTAGTAGAACAAGGATGAGTGCCCATGGCTTCGGGCTTCCACCTATCATTGATCTTTCATAAGCGCTAGCACAGCTGACCGATGCAGGTGTTTTATGGTAGTAGATGACATGATACTGAATCGAATCACAGAGGTAATCGAATACTCAAGCGTTGCCCTGTAGCGCGCGCATGCTTGACTGGTAGAACCTCATGGCAAAAAGTATATGGTATGGCATGCATCGGTTGAACAAGGGTTCTTCAATCTTGTGAAGAACTTAGTTGACACTCAAATTACCGTTCAACGATCTCTAAGCCTTTCTAGTTACTATTTACTAGTTTCCTAAACCCTCCAACCGTCTCTCATATCTGAAGTCGAAGATGCTATCATTTATATCAAACTCGTCACTCCTCATGTTTCGTAAATGCTTGAAGTCCCTACTCCATATCGCCTTACCTACAATGAAAACTCACTAATCCACTTTCTTGCCTTTGTCGTACTTTCCACGCACCTCAATTGTAGGAAGTTTGTAAACATCCCAATTATCAGAGGCATGAGGGTTTCCGAAAGGCTTCAGGGTCGCAAACCGCATCCTGAAAGGCCTCATGTCAGCTTCGGCACAGAATTGCAGTCTTATAGGCTCTTACTGATACTTCCCAAGCTCAATTTGACTTCCGTTGCCCAGCTTTCCAAACCACCAGAACTGGTGGTAAGAGCTCTCTGATTGTGCATTGCGAACGAGGTCTCGCTGGGGCATCGTAAAAGTATCGTCCGCATTGTGCCATTTGGGATTAAAATAGCTCGATGAAGTGGAGCCGACCCAAGAAGCAACAGGGCCAATGTACCCATCCTTTCCAGGGACAGGAGGGTACTTCCAGCTGCGCTCTTTCCAGTCCACCTCAAAGATCTGTTTGAAATCAGCAAAAACCTTTGCAGTGTGCTCCCAGCTGCTGAAAAACTACGAGTAGGTATGACTTACATCCCATCTGACCTCTCTAACACCCCACTTGATTTTGGTGTAGATCTTGGCAAAGTCTTGAGAGTCAACACTGAGATCGAAAGTGAACCTGGGATGGTAAGCATCTCTTTTGCAATTTCGCTTAACAAGCTCTACTATCTCACCAAGGCTTTTCTTCAATATTATCCTGCCTCACGCTAGACCGTGAGAATGGATAGGTGACTCTGTATATCGGATCCAGTACGGTTTTCAGGTTGGCACCCAGCCCTGGAAGTCTCTCAGTTTCATATCTCGTGAAGCATTACAGTACTGGACAACTCGGATCTTACCTGAGTATGGAATAGAAAGCTGCTCCCCAAAGCTACTCGAAAGAATGACTTTGCCGCTGTAGAGCGGCAGAACCTTTGCGTTCCACCCGAGCTTGTCAGGATTGTCAAAGTTGATCCTAGACAAGCGAGATGGTCAATCGTAGCCGTGATTTGGAGTGTTGCACGATACTCACGAAACGGTTTTGCTCTCGCCTGGACTCAGACTGAAGTCGCGAGGCAAGCTTATCTTTGGTTCAAGTTCGATGGGGGTTAATTCAGAAAGGCTTCTCAGCCGCCAGTCTTCGACTTCACCCAGAGGAAACTCCCCAGCGGCCTCAACACCTGCTGCTGGCTGAGCCAAAAATCGATACGAGACCTTGGTTTTTCCCTCATTCTTGACTGTGACAGAATGGAACCGCTTGAAGTGAGCCGTGTCATTGAGCGCAATCTTCTCAAAGGTAAGAGAAGACTTGTATGTCACAACCTTGAAAGCGTCGATGAGGCCATTTCCGACTTGAAAAACCGGTGCGATGAAGCCGTCTTTAGCCTTGTTAGTCTCATACCATGGCAGGGCGGTTCCACTGGAGATTATTCGCTGGGATAACCATTTCGCGAAGTCTTTGCCATGCTTTGCCCTGCCGCCATGAACAGATATGTATAGAGCAGCCACACCAGCCACATATGGGCATGCCATCGAGGTACCTGAAAGCACGGCGTATTTACCGTCCGGGTAGGTGCTGAAAATGTTGCCACCTGGAGCTGCAATATCAGGTTTGACCTGGAGGTCGTACGTGCCGCCCCAGGAAGTGAAATTGTTCGGCAATCCGCCTGCAGGATACTCGAGACCAATTGGCTGCTCGGGGTTGATTGAAAAATCTACAGTCACGTTTCCACCAGCTTTGACGGCGTTGATAATGGCTTCACCCGTACGTGCTGTGATGAGGCCGATCAATGAACCATCCTCATCAGTGCCTGGAGTCACGAGAGGACTGTCATTGTTGTAGAAGAGGATGTACTTTGCTCCTAAGGCCTGAAGATTGCCTTGCTTAGTGGCATAGGTACAAGTACCACGGCGGACAAGAGGAATCTGGTTTCCAATTTTAGGTGTTCCATCGGGGTACGGTTCGCAACCATCTGCAGGATCTGTTGTATCTGTATTGAGAACAGTGATTGGCCAGTCTCGAACCTCTGATGGGAAGTAATTGGTCGACGGGAGATATCCAACCTTGGTGGTGTTGTCAGTGCCATTAAGAGTAAGGGTTACCTCGAATGGGGTTGCGGGGAACTTTTCGGTCTCAACCGAGGCAACTGCGAGAACATCTGTCCCAGAAGCACCAGAACTGAGAAAGAAAGGTCCGGCCTCGCCAGAGTTTCCAGCGCTGATGGTAACTACAACACCTTCTCGGACTATTCTCGACGCAACTTCGGCCCATGCATTGCTGGACCAGCCACCCGAACTGCCGATGCTAGCTGTGATGATGTCGACCTATTGGAGGTTAGCAATCGTCATAACCCAAGGCCTTGGCCAGCCACTTACCCCGTCCTCAAAGGCTTTCAGAAATGCCTCAATCAGGACATCTTCAGATGTTCCAGGCTGCAGTAAAGTTAGACACAAGGAGAATTGTGAATCATCGAGGATATGAGTATACCAGAGTGCTGAAAACTTTGTATCCGTAAAGCGTCGCTTTAGGCGCAACTCCTGTCCAGGCACTATACCAGTCAGTACGCTCTCATTCAATGAGTCGAAGCGTTGGAGATACCCGTTGTCTCCCGCAACGATACCTGCCACGTGCGTTCCGTGGCCTTGTGTATCGATGGGATCCTTGTCTGGCGCCTTGCCACCACTTGGCCAGTCTGTAGAAAGGATTAACAGACGGACCTTTACATGGCTCCGGAAATGGATCATTACCCCCATCGCCAACAAAGTCATAGCCTGCGGCCACTTTGCATCCATTACCAAAGCAACCACCCAACTATAGTACATTAGCGTTATCACACACTAGCCCTGTGTCCGTGTCGTGCAACCTACAGCTTTATGCTTGTAATATATGCCAGTGTCTACGACGCCAACCTTGACACCATCGCCGAGATACCCCAGATCGTGGAGCTTGTTGACCCCGGTTGCGTTGTGAGTAGTATAATCGTTAAATTTTGAATCGTCATTGAAAACTTTGGCATCAATTGGCGCAAGATATACGTTGGTATTCGGCCACACCCGGGCTACTTCAGGTAGACTAGCGAGACTGTCCAAGGTGTAGTTCTCGGATTTGATGCTTGCTCCCGAGAAGATGGAACTATCAAAGGTCTTGACAACCTCAACACCATCCCTAGCTTCCAAGCTAGCACGGCGATTTGCTGCGCCCTATGCTTGAGTAAGCCTGATTGAACATACGTCCAGTGTTCTCGACGGAAACCGGTGCGTACCGAGACATATTCAATAATGAAACTCTTCGCTATTGGCAAGGTAGCATTCGAAGGTGTCGCATCATCGTTGGTGCTTTGACTGTTTACAGCCACAGCCAAGAGTACGAGTAAATTGGAGAAATGCATATTGACCCAGCGCCCCAGTAACTCTGGAACAATCCCTCGTGGGTAAAACGAGTCATGTCTCTTTCAAGACATTCGTGGCAAAGCTAAAATAGGTTATATATATATAAGAGAAACTGATTATACCAGGCTGTCCTGTAACCCACATTCGTTGCAGCATCATCCAGATTGAGATACGACATTGACGGTAGACACATTCCCGTTCAGAGCTGCAGAGGCTCGTATTCTTAACGTACCTGCCTTGTTGGGATATCAGATAAGCCAATCGGCAAGAAAGTGGCCCCTGCCAAGCATTTCTCAAGCATACGGGCCTCGATCACGCCATCTTACCATGCATCAGAGCAACATTACATTCTCGCGACCGAGATTAGTCGCATCACTCTGGAAGAAAAGACTAGGTTCATTCAAGTAATTCAATATATGTTCTAGTTAGTTTTTAAAGTCCGCCAATGATGAGAAGCTGGTTGCCGCGCTCCTAGCATTGTCACAATGCGTGCGCTAACCTCGTGGGTCACTATGTTCCGCGTGATGGTAGACGGTATGGGCCTAAATATAGAAGCTTGTTACTTCAAGCGTCACAGGGGAGAAGTGAGCACGCTCTCATCATGATTGTAAGACGAATAATGAAAGATTAGCCTTAAAAAAGAATCGGGAATCACGACGAATTCCAGCACTCATCGACAACCCAACCCTGTCTTGGTACCTACCATCTCGATGCGACATGTTTGCTACATTTTCCTGTACTGAATTATGCGGGTATTTTACTATTACGTTCGTCTCACGTTAACCCTATTCAATACTTCCCTCCTCTCTCTTTAGGATCATCTTGGTCGAAGATGTGCCTTATGCGTTTGATATGAGATGAGAGAAGCATCGATAAGTCAAGTTTTGCACCAACCACATTGCCCCTGTATAAGCACGGGAGGTATGTCACGTCCCAGAGCATGAGAGCTAGTCTTCCATCCAGGTTCTTATCGCTATCATCCAGGGTTACCGGTTCAAAGCCATGACTCGGTAGCACTGACTCTCCAGCAATAACCTGTCCGGGAACGCAGCAAGAACCAAGCGATCTTACGAAGATCTTCACGGAACGGACATCTAACGAGAACAATAAGAGAAAATTTCAACTCGGCTGAAGTTAAGCTTAGTTGGAAAGTCCGAGGTCATCTCAAGCAGAAGGAATGTCAAGTTTCGGGGGTTCTTTGGAATCAATTGAGTAAATGGACAACTGATAGGCACCTTCTATACTTAGGTAGAGAACTGACGGTTACGGCGACCGTATCCCGACCTCAAATGACCCACGACCAAAGGAAGTCATGACAGGCAAGATGATGGGTTTGACAGAAGCACGGGTCCTACTCAGAAGCGATCATTGTGAAGGATTGGGCTCATAACCTTCGTCCTTTACGATGGCCTAACCAAGACTGTCTCTATGAGCTTTTGTAGATGCAATTCAGTCTACTTTTATCATTTGGGAGTACTGCGGCTCCGAAATAGGCAATCTGATGAACTAAGGATTTAGCCACTCAAGCGGTCTCGCCAACGCCAATAGTGGAAAAAAGGTCACCTGCTCTGTAATCCTTTTCCTGGCATTGAAAAGTGCCGGCAGCCACAATCACGTTTCTTGATGCAGAAAATGGTGCCATTGATCATAAGAAGGGAGATCGGTGCCGAGTTACATCCGCCATTCAGTGTTTACCCGTTAAGTGGCTTCTATTGGTGTTTTCAATATATCTAATTCTCCGCTACGGCTCAATGTCTGTGGGTTGAGGCGTGTCTCGGGTCCAGCTTTTATAAGACAGATTTTAGCGGTTTGATAAGGTTGCCGCAGTGCAGTCGGCTAGCAAAAGCATATCTGGCGAGACCACCTCCGGCAATAACGAAGTCACATTCATCCGATCCGATAATATATGGAAAGTCAGCCGAGTTTTGGCTTGTCATATATAGTTGTCTCAATATTGAGCGGCATGATGCTGTAAATTATGCAGCGGAGGAATAAGCCCCACAAGACTTGATCTCATGGAATCATCTCAAGGTGACATTAACCGCAGTGAGTGATACCCTATTCGCCCCTCGCATTAATTGCTGTCGTCGAGGCCCATATGTAAAAACATGATCCCTGCTGGCAAATTACTTGAGTTTGTCGATCCCAAACACAAGAATTTCTTTACGTAGGTAACGTATGCGTATACGGCCTTGGCTATCAAGGGTCCCCACTCCGTGTGGAGTACTCCTCTAATCTTTCAGGACACCGGTTTCACATATACAGTCTTGAGGCTTCTGAGAAGAGCACGCTTACTTGTTTTTAATTCTACTTGCCAGCTTTCTCCAAAGTTTTGCGCGAGAAAAGCAATGATTAAGCCAAGAACTAGACATGTACATCCTGCCCTTTCTTTATTCACATTCGGTACCGCTAGACTCAGCATGACATGGTGTTGTTTTTCACGAGATTACCGAAGACTCCGTAGAATTCAGAAGTTAATGATATGGTGCTCTGATCTGTATGATAGAAGCCTAACTTATTATCCTTGGTGATCAAGTGTATAAGTGTACAACGTGCATAGTATGGAATGACTTTGGGACAGCTTCTCCGTACAGGCGACTCGGTATCCCAGCCACCTCGCATCACAACTGAGACAAACGATAAGGTTTGAGAGGAGGGAGTCTTTGGATCCTGGGTGTCTCGGGTCATCTCCGTTCCGTCAGGTTCTCCGTCCAACAATCTGGATGAAAGGGACCCCAGATGCGGAGTATGAAGGCTGCTTCCGATCCTAGTCTACAGGGAAGAATGGAGTGGGGCGTTGGCTTGTTAAGTCCCTGCCAAGCCTGCGCGTACTGTATAGCTTAGTATAAACCAAAGTTTGGTGCGCGGTAGCACAACCAAGGTTTTCTGCCGCTTTGACGCACGCTCTCCTACGCGGCGACACTTCTTTGAGCATACGATTCCTTTATAGAAATACAACGCCCTTCCAATTCCTCTGTCACTGTCTTTTCAATGCAAATAGGCCACTTATATATAGACTCAATACTCAACTTAACTATAACAGACTGCGTCATTTACGGAACAAGACCAGGGGACCACAAGCTTTAGCCAATAGCTAAACATAGAATTGAGCAGTACATCCTCAGCTGGTCCGTACATTGTGTGGTACCGTAGCAAGATATTCGGATCAGGCATGGCCTTTTCCACCTAGTCATTGTAAA
Source organism: Pseudonectria foliicola (assembly GCA_003693505.1). Lineage (NCBI taxonomy): Eukaryota > Fungi > Ascomycota > Sordariomycetes > Hypocreales > Nectriaceae > Pseudonectria > Pseudonectria foliicola. Next base: position 50,364 of record QUZD01000110.1, read on the forward strand.
GGGGATCAATCATGCTGACTGTCATATTTGGCCATTTCGTTTCTCGTAGGGTCAGGGTTCGACTTTTTTAATTGGCCGGGATATCTAACAACTACAACGAAGATCAGGGATGGGCGTTCCCATCGCTCATCCACGGCATATGCGGAAATCAAGTCTCGCGTCAAGCATTGTTGACACCATTGCAGACGCTCTGATGGGTATTCTAATTGTTCCGACAACATGAAGTTTGCACGCTAAAAAGTCGCACGAGATGCCCTCTTTGGTATTTCCGATATGGGCGTTGTGTAAGCTCCCCTATAGCTTATACCGAGAACGGCCCGCTATTACAGTACTAAAACCCCTATTACGTCTTTTGTATTTGCCATCTTGCGATTCATTTCTCTAGGGGAGGTTTACTTAACGATTCTTCCTACGCCGTCTCCCGGGTATTACCTGGACCTATGCTGAGATCAGTGTTATGTTCGTAGTCTCTTGTTCATCTTCATTCTCGTCCTGTATTCAATAAAATTCTGACCCGGTTCCATAGCTCTTGATGTGAAAGCTCTATATGGATAGACCCTCGAGGGGCTCTTGAAACTCTCCGGATTATCCCAAGCATTCAACCGTAGATAATACCCAAGACAAGGGCCCGCTATTTTATTATGCTCGGCAGGGTCTTGAATTGAGGGACACTGATACTTAGTTTAATATGAATTATGTATTTGTGCCAGCCGATGAACTGACCTACCATCAGTGCTCTGTAGGCATTCTCTATAAATTATGATATTAACAATGAAACAAAACGTTATTTTACCGTTGGTCTTTTCCCAATGCGTGAACGCCAACAGTCACAAGCTCTATATCGCTCCTATTGCTCTTCCTATCATCACACCATCTAGCGTCTTGCTCGAATTCGGACGAGGCAGGCGCTTCCGTTGATGTTCTAACAGGAGAAGTGTTGTTTCTCTCGTTCGGGAATGGGCCTTCCTCAAGTTCTTCAAAGCCACTTTGTCCAGGTAAGCGAGAGGGCCCAGACCTGGCCTGCCTACCAGATTCATCATATTTATATTCGTCTGATGCACCCCAGCCTCGTCGAAGGAATGGCCGTAAGGATGGTAGACATGCAATAATCAAACCAATGAACACGTCTAATTCACTCCATAACACTATAGTGGGCTTAGGTTAAAGGCGCCGTTCGCGAGGTTTAAGGGGGTATCTCGACTTACTGATTAAGGTTATTGACCTGAAGTCACCCTTATTTCCCAACTGAACTGTCAAAAATCGTGTTAAAGAAAACGCGATATCGATAATACCCAGAAGAAACACGCTATAAACGCTGATCTTCGTCCTCATACGCATGTTGAGTTTGTGAAGTATCAGGAACGGCAATACGAGGACTGAAGATTCGAGAAATTAGTTTCAAATCCCCAACGTGGATATTGGGGGGCCAAAGGAGGGCCGCTACTCACGAGCAAGACTGCCGATAAAATGCAGTGCCCAGGCGACTTGAAACACGAGCTCCGGCGTAGCTGGGCCGCACGAGAGGCTTGGGTTTGACGACCTGTGTTTAGACAGTTAGTCAAGAGGAAAATAAGATCGTTCAACCCATCCTGATCCGGAAAGATCTTGGCTACCACGATCACTTACCAATTCCTTGGGATCGGGTAACAAATGAAGAGGTGCAACGATATCGACACGACATACGCTACTGCGCAGTATCCCACGGCTACCCATAGCAGCATTCTGCGCATTTTCATAAATCTAGGAAACAGCTGGAGATATACTGCCAGCAGGGAGGCTTTGCAAAGATAGAAAGTCGTAATAAAAGGTATGACGCTCGCCCAAAGCATCTTGCGAGAAGTTAGCTTGAGGAGACCACTGACATCGCAGAACTTTGAAGCATGTACTTACTTTCAGCACGTATTCCAAGTCTTTATCGTCCTTTGGCACAAAGTTTCGTAACGTCGAGTAATCAACATCAGGTCTTAATGCTCCGCGCTTGTTGAGGATGACATCAAACATTGCCGTTGAAAAGGCAGAACACCAGGCCAAGATCATGAGGTAGTCGCTCACTATGAGACTCCGTTTCTGGATCTTCAGGCGAAGATACAACCTTGCTGCAATGACAAGAGCGGCAATGGAGATGATCGTATAGTCAACAGCCTAACCTATGATTTAGTCGACCGCTGCAATGGGAGCAACTTGAGAGAGAATCAATATTAGGGACTGTCAAAGGACTTACCAACACAGCTGCGCCTGACGGCGCAGGAGCCATGACGAAGTGTGCATGCGATGATCCGAACGAGAAAAGGGAATGAGGTCCGACAAAGGTGACCAGGGGACAGCGGGTTCTTGACTTGTCGGAAGATCGGGAGGATCTGGCTCCCAACAGCCAGCAAGCGTGGAGGATCGACTGGATAGAGGGGCGGAGACAAACGAGAACACACGTGCCGAGGGCGTCGAGTCCCCTGAGTCGAAGGATCCTTTAACCTTGGCATTCCGGAAACGGGGGTCCAATGCAAGGCATTAACCACGTCCAAGACATGAGCTTGACGCCATGGCTTGACGCCACACCACCTAGGTACAAGAGTAATTTCTCAGGGCGAGTGATCTGCCAGGTATATGCTAAGATATGCAATCTTCATGCACTACTTGATACACTAGGCCTCGGCTTTGCTCTTGACCCCGGCACCCCATGTTCCGTCGCTTTATCTGGAATCCTCGGCGATGTTGCACGTTTCTTTTTCTCTCCTGTTGTGATGTGCTGATCTACCGATAACGTCGCTCGCAAGACCACCGACTTGTGACTTAGGCATGGCAAGTCAATAGTTGACCGTATATTATGCCGGCTATCCTAACAGCGGAAGGTATTGTTCCGGTAGCGAAGTCCGTGACTCCTTGTCGCGCGATGCGTCAAGGAGTCAAGGACAAGGCACCGTAAGACCTTATGTACGCGCTAGAGGGACTCTTGGAAGCTATCAAGGCCAATGACACCTTCGAATTCGGATACCTTTGCGGATAATTGTGGAGAGTGACGATGCCACTGTTTTTGAGTTTCTGGGCTATGGAGCACGGAACAAAGTCTAAGGCGTAAAGAGGAAGGCTTAGTAGCTCAGCTGAGACGGCACGACGGCTTGTTGGTTACCCATGCACGCTATGCTAGTCTCATTCGTATTAGGCTGGTCAAGCTGGCTCTTTGATCATTCGACGACACGTGGATCCTCGTGCGCAGCGTTCGATGCCGCAGCCCTATCAGCATCCGAAAAGCTATCTCTACCTTGAGCACCAAGTAATCCGTGCTACTGAGCTCCATTGCATGTTCGCTACGCAGTTAGTACGTTGGAACTAAGTACAGTTGGGGTCGGTGTCCAAAACGGAAGACTTCCGTCCCCACTGTCCCGCACTCTCCGCACTCACTCTCCACTCGCATTTATGCTTAACAACAGATGGCCAACCATCAGCATGTTGCGAAATGGAATCGTTTAAAAAGGAGCATAACCTAGACTGCGACGTAGCGGAGAGCATGCCGGGGCCAAGCCTTCTGTCCCTGGTTGCGATACAAAGCAAACAACCTTGATCCCTAACTCCATGCATGATAGCTCAGCATGTTCGATTCATGATAGTTCAGGGGTCGTAAAATTCTGCCACGACTGGTAACACCATTGGATCAACACCACGCGGCACTAGCGCTACCTCCCGACTAACCGAGAATACCTCCCTGGCTCGGATTCAGCTCCGAGGGCCCAAGCGATTGATCCATGGTACTCCCACGCCGGATCTTGCAGCCGCCATATCCGTCGCCTGGTTAGCCATAATGCTGAGGATTGATGATCCACCAAATCATTGGCAATTGAGCCACCTGGGCTGAGACATCGAGTCAGGAGTTGGAGAAATCGTACAATAAATCAAAATCGTGGGGTTCGGCTCGTTATTAAAAAGGCCAATTGCGTGGTCTATAGTTCTGTAGTCAGGCAGCGTAGAGTAAGTTATCCTCCACCGGCCTTATCTGCTTTCAGGAGACGATTATGACTAGAATGCACTATACGGCTCGGCGTCCAGCCGTGGCGTCCTAACCGACTCTCTTGTTATCATGCGATCCGCCAACACATAGGCAATACGTACATGAAAGAACTAGGAATCCCAATATTAGACGATGGTCATTATAGGTCATTGACAAATAAGTGACGGGAACCAAAAGTCCTGTGTACTGAGCGTCCAGATGTGTATCGCAACCAGCTCATCCACAAGCGGTGCCAACAGTAACACTTGAGTCAACATCATTGAATCACACGTCGCTAGTGAAGTGTGATGTTTGATATGTAGTTAATTGTTCGTGTTGGGTTAGATGCCTTGGCCCTTTCTATCCAGTTGAATTTGTATTTTCGTGACTTGTGCTAAGCGCCCCTGTATCACTGGGCAGGCATCTTGCTATCAAGGCCTGAACCAGATATTTCCCATATCCTTATCATTTCTTATCAGATTATGATACTTCTTCTTCTCGTTTGTGTATTGACTTATGCTTTGTTTAAGCGTAAGTCTTGAAATGGCCGTAGGGGTCTTGCCATTGTCTTTTACAGCCATCATCACGTGGGATTGGCTCCAAGAGACGGCTCTATTCAATAGCAACATGTATAGTACCCAACTTAGCAATGCTTTTATAAACTTCAATTATTACATACTGGTAGATTTACTTTGTGCAGACTCCAAGCCAAGTCGGGTTTTTTTTTATCCGAAAACAACCCATCGTTCAATTGCTTACATTTCCTCATTGTGACTAGATCTCGGATCTTGTTCCTTCTTCCTGGCTGCGGCAGCCGCGTCGCTGTTGCCGTTGGTGTATTTACCATTTCTCTGAGAATCTCCGTTATCTCTCTCGTCTTGGAGAGCAGTCTCAAGATCAACACCAGCCTCTTTGCGGATTCTGGATATCTCCTCTGGCGGGGGAGCTATCCACTTTGCGCTCTTCCTAGGGTTGACGTGTTCGAGATACATAGTATCAATCTCTTCGAGAGTGCGACCTTGACCTTCAATAACGAAAAAGTAGACAATCAAGCCACCTAGGATATTACATCCCGCAAAGACATAACCGTAGCGAAAGTCAATGTCTTTGGTGATAAAAGGCGTGAAGAAGGCCAGTAGAAAGTTCCACAACCAATTACTTGCAGTGGAAAGAGCCATTCCCTTAGCACGGTATCGCGAGGGGAAAATCTCGGCCATGATAGTCCAGATCATGGGTCCCCAGGTTGTTGCGAAGCCCAGGATGAACAAGCAGGCAAACACAATCATCGCAACACCAGCGCCTTGTGTTCTTTGCGGATCGGCACGGTCAAGCGAGAAGTGGCCGACCGAGGCGAAAATCAGGAAGCAGATAAACATCCAAATGCTGCCGGTAATTAGGGACTTGCGACGACCGTAGTGTTCCACCAGGTAGAGACCAATGAATGTGACGAGAAAGTTGATCGTGTTGAGAATGATCTGGGTAATGTAACTGTTGATGCTGACGGATTGAAAGATCGTCGTACCGTAGTAGAAGAAATAGTTGGCACCAGCTATGTGAGACAGAGTCAGCAAATCGCTTCACTTCCAAATTGAAAATCTATACGCACTGAGTTGCTGAAACATTTGAAGCGAGACACCTAGGAGGATGCGGTAGGCCATTCGTGGTGCACGAAACATGGCAATAAATTCGCTCACAGGGTTGCCTTTGAGAGCTTTTTCCGCCCGGAACTTGAGCTCGATTTCCTCCATCTGGGTGTGGATGGCCCAGTGGTTTGGCGTGGCGCCATAGACTCTACATAGCGTCTTGCGAGCGCGCTCAACGTTACCGCGGCGAAAGTCAAATCGGGGGGTTTCGGGGAAGAAAAGGATGCCGATTCCGAGGACGAGTGTATATATCCAACCGATACCGATGACGATGCGCCAGCAGGCTGAGCTGTTGGGGTGGTGTGTGACGGTTCCGTAGTTGAAGCAGGCAGCCAGAAAGATACCAAATGTGATGAAAAGCTGGTAGGTACAGACCATGGCACCTCTGATCCAGGGAGGAGAAATCTCGGCTTGATACATTGGGACGAGCAGGGATAGGGCACCGACGCCTAGACCAGCCGTCCAACGACCCATCATGATCTGCACCCAATCGCGGTTCGAGGAGATTTGGATGATGAAACCGACCGCAATGATGAGGGTCCAGAACGATATACTGTACTTGCGGCCGATGCGATCGGCAATGGGAGCAGCAACGAGTGCGCCGATCAGTGTGCCAATTGAGAGGAGGGCTACAATGAGGCCCGAACGGACAGTGCTAAAATAGGCCTGGCCTTGACTGTTGCGCTGACCAAATCGATCCAAGAAGTCGGGCATTTCGAGAAAGCCGGAAATCTGGCCGGTATCGTAACCAAAGCTAGGCAAATGATGTCAGACACAAGCTTCCCCCTCAGACCGGAGGTAGTTTCACTCACAGAAGTCCACCCATAGATACGAATAAGGCCAACACAATAGATCTACCTGTGATTCGGCGGAGGGGCGAATAGTCGAGCCCCGCTAGGGACCGACGAGCACCTTTGCTCTTCTCCGAGTCAGGATTTTGGTCGTCAAATGTGACGGTGAGAAAGTTCGACGTCATGATGGGCGATTAGGCTATGACGAGCCTAAGTATTCCCTAGAGGTGGGATCAAGCAGTCGTATAGATCTAGCAGGTTCACGCTGCAATAGATGAAGAAGGGAAATCTTCATTTCAATTGAGTTGAGGAGCACAGCCTGCTCGCGACTTTAAATAGCTTCTTCAACATCCACATATTCGTCCATCGACATCGTGAGCTAGCAGCGCAGTAATGATGATGTCAGATCTAGAGAGGTCCCATGAGCACCCATTCTCGCCGAGTGGTGAGAGAGCTTGCTTCCTGGCTTGAGAGTTGGGAATCGGTCCGTCCCCCTCATCAGGTGCCAGCGAATGGGGCTTATTTCTGACCAGGGGAACCGACTTACGACAAGAGTTGGCTGTCCCCCAGAAACCCAATGCCGGATGTCTGAGGGCGAGCGCCCAATCATCAATGGAGGCGATCCTACAGTATTGAATAACGCTACCAATACGGTTGAGCCGGCCGCTAGATATGACGATTGAATGCCACCATAAAGCTGGCCATACAGCTTATGGGCCGGCCAATGGTAACAGTAGCAGCCATGATGACGGTTCCGAGACATCCGAGCAGCGATAGCCCATCGGCGGGCTGTTTGACAGAGGAGACGTTGGTATGCTCCGATGTATTTGAAACGCTGACAGATCATTTCAAGATTCTGGATGGGATCTAAGAAAGATGGTCGTTAAGTCGAGCTCTCGTACAGCTACATTCTCAATGAAGCAATGTATAAATGCAGCTATTACGCTGTCTTAGCAGTAGATCTTTCTATTTGGATCTTGCTCTCTATAACAACCAACATGTCAATGACATCTCGAAGGCAGGGGCTTGCTGAGGCTCGTCGATCTACCTGAGACCATGCGGCTTTCATGCGATCAATGCCTTGGCAGAGGCTTAGCGCCCGTAGAACCATAACGCCTAATGCTAACAGCTAATCAGCTCTCGTCTTCACTGACGCCTTTGCATTTGTTATTTCGCATTTACGGAAAGCGTGAATGACTTACTCGGCCGTCCCTCGGCCGAATCAAGGCGTTCCCAAGTTTCAACGTTCGCAAGCTCACTCTGCTGCCAGTTTTCGAGCTCAGCATTTGAAGGATAGCATGAGTGGTGAGCATATTATGCGAGGGTTATACTGGGAGTTTCGAAGTTTCGTCACGTTTGGCAATGCCTAAGAGCGACGCCACAGTGTCATCGGAATTTAGTTACGCATGCAACCATCATTCATGTACGCCATACCCTAGACCAACCTTGATGATGGTCTTGCGCCCTCGCACGAGGAACGGGCGGCTATACCGAAAGAGATCATGGTTGGCTTACTGAATAGCTCTCGGGGCCGAATAGATACCGTCATTCACAAACCCCGCTTATCAACCAAAGTGCAAACAGCTCACCCGCAGATATTGAGTTCAACATGCAGAAATTGGCTCTAGCGTTTTTTAGTATCTGTCATCTCCGCGACTCCTCAATCATTCACCCAAGACAGCCAGATTGGTATGTTCCTTAACGTTAGCTCTCGTCTTGTCACCGTTGCTTACGACAGAAAATATAAATGTTGTTCAGTTCCGTAGGTGCTGGTGGGGAAATTGTGATTAACAATCGGAGAACTGCGCTCGTTTGGTGGGTAATCCCACCTTTGCCCCTATGCACCGCTTTTTGGAATCATTTTGGTACGAAAATACCATTGGAAATTACACCCAAGCTCAAGCTCGTAGAGTTCCCGAGTATGTCTGAGATGGATTCAAAAAGGATGGTCCGCGTCGGCTGTCAGAGCTTTTCATGAACGCCGTCGCTTGATGTCTGGGAATCCACCGGCACTTTCTCACAGATATGAAATTCCGTGACATCACGATGCCCTCCTTTCTCTTGAACTCGAAACTTCAAAATCTCAAGAGCAACCATCAGAGTACAGCCCGACGAGCGAGTGCCGATATACGGAGTTCACGACATTGGTCTCAGGAGTCCACACGACATACACTTGGGTGACCCAATCGCTAAATATCAAGTGTATAATGGAGCAATTGTGGTGGCTAGCGAAATTCTATTGCCCGATAGTTTGCATCTCTCAGAATGGGAGGTCGTTAGAGGAACATTCCGGTACCAGGATCTGATCTTCGAAAACGGGATCCGTCTTCACTATCCAGCTCTTCCCAGAAGAGTTTGGGGCCGCTTTACGATGTTATACACAACTAGTCATCTCCTCTCATTTGCGGTATAAGGCCGGCTCAATAAAGCATGTGTCATTTTTGACTTCAAGTCACCGGATCGACTAGTTGACGCCCTCTTTTCCATCGGTAAGTATAGGATATCACACAATGAAGTAATAGTTGCCGCTAATTGACCAAAATATACCCCAGAATATATGAAAAACGGCTGTATGAGTAGTGAATATAAATTCACGCAACAAAGTAGTTCAAAGAAATCAGGCAGACTCTCCCAAGTAAGTATCTAGTTCCACCATTCATGGAGAACAACCCACAACTGGAGGAATAGAACACCGAATCTACTGCCTCCTCTCCTATAGTCCGGGATGATACAGCCAGGGTGGTTTGCTAGGACGATGCTGAGGGTACTGACCGATGCAAAATTTCAATGTCATTACATTCGAACTTAATCAAAGCAGCCTTGACTGGGTATTTAACAAGTTGTGCAATGACACAATCGTCAGTCCCGCAGATGAGATGACCTGAGCGTTGACACAATACAGGTAGGACAGTGCTATGTGTATGCATGCTTGACAAGGCTGAATTGAGGCCGCGCCCAGCCTTGATTCCTCATACTTCATGCCAACTATCAAGAACAACCTGGGAAGTGGATAGTTAGCTAGTAGTGAGCTACAACGGTTTCTCACGAGGACATCAGCTTCAGCTTCACTTTGCTGAATGGACCCAACACGTCCGATATACTTTCCACTATTCTTGTAATACCGTCAAAGCTGCCATTCTGGATTTTGTTAAATCTCCCAGTCTCATACGCTCACTGTTCAACCGCATTAACGTGATCAATTTCCAGAAGCGCATTTATCTACTTACTGGCTGACGTCTACTTATGGCCTCACTCTCAACGTTTACTTCCCTTCCCGGGCCTGAAGGCCATCCAGAAGAAACTTGATAATCCCGTGCTGAACTGCTGTCACAGCTGAACTTCCATGGTCTTCCCCTTCAAACTCTCGTGTCGAGACCTCCCGTACGTTTGAGCAGTCCTGTAGACGCGACACCAACGCCCTCGCGCATTCCTTCATGTCGTTCTCCTCGGAGCAGGCCTTTCTCTTCTTGAATGCCTTCTCAGATTCTCCTGTTTCTTGGACCAGGTCTTGCGCCTCGCTTCCCCACGTTACAATTAGTGCAGGCGGTACGGCTCCGGCTTCGAGTTTCTGCCCGCAGAATGCCGCTTCTTGCTCCCTGACGATGGAAGAGTTGTTCCAGCTGATTGTGGGACTACCCGAAATGACTGTATCAAACAGGTTCGGCTTGGTGAACATTGCGTTCAGTGCAAACAACCCGCCATACGAGTGTCCGAACAAGGCTTTGCTACTGGTGCTCAGCGGAGCTTCTGGGAAAAGAACCTCTTGAATATGGGTCATGACATCGTTTTCAATGACATCCAGGAACTTGGAAGCATCCCCAAATTCGGCATCAGTCATGGGATTTCCATATCCATCAAGTGGAATCTCATATTTGCCATCTGCAGTTGGCGGAGTAAGGTCGGGTCCCCGACGGCTGTCGTAGACGCAAGTAGTATTAGTATACCCGATGCCCACCACTACAGTCCTCGTGCTGTGAGTGAACTCCATACGCCGCGCAACATCTACGGCAGTAAAGAAGTATGCATTTCCGTCTACGACATAACTACAAGGTCGGCCGTCAGTTTGTAGATTTCCTGCGTTTCGCGAGGACTTACACTGTCGAGATAGGGCTGTCATCCTTGGCCGGAATGCGGTCTCTGCTCCAGCATAATGGCCATGCTACCTGAACAAGATAGTCTCCTTTGGTCGTTTTTGCCACATATTGGCACGTATTCGGAGGATGAGCGTGTTCATACATGGCTGCTGGGTGCCTTCTTATCGAGGAATGTAGGGGTCTCGCGTGAGTCCAAATGCGTGCAATAACGGGCAGGGTCCGGCCGAGGCTACTGCTTATTATACCCCGCATCTGACGAGTTAACGCGTGGCTATTATGGGGCCCCAGATATCAACCAGGCAGCTGGTTACTGAAACCTGGAATCGGTTGCAGACCGCTTTAAATACGAGAATATATTCATCTCAGAGAGTTGGTAGGATTAGTAAGAGCCGAAGCACCCGAATCCAGGCTGGAGCTTGCTGAGAGCGATGTCGGCCCGAATGTTATGTAATATGAAGTGGTGTTGGGATCGCGTGGTTCTTCAGCTTATAAGCAGCAATACTTAAGACGCAACACACAGCTACTTCAAAATCTTCACTCTGGGGGCATAGTATAAGCAAAATTAACTTCATTATTGCGTATCTAACTTTTTGCATCATACCTCCTACCATCGCTAGGATAAAGATAATGGTGATGCTCACACGCCTAATCTCCACCTAATGTTTCATCCTCAGTAACTATCGAAGTCCAGTCGATCACCCCTTTTTATTACAATTAGTAGACTAACAAATCGCCCGTGACATGTCGTGTAAAGTGACTTGCGTGGGGCTACGATTGCGCCAGCGGTACAGTTTAGATGATTTGTTTGCAAGTTCGCCGCATCTAGACCGCATAGGAGCAGATGGGAAAGACTAGGCTTTGCCGTCTGATTTAGAAGACCATACCCTTGACCTGGGGTTTGGTGAACAGATTGATGTTTCTGATCAACAGAACCCAGATGAATGCTAGACCGAAGATCCCAGTTCCAGCAGCAAGCATTCTTGTCTGTGCGTAGCCGTAGGACTGCTGAATGGCCAGTCTCGCAGGAGTGCCAACCTCGTAACCGAGCTGGACGGTGATGTCACCAACAATGTTATCCAGCTCCGGTAGGACGTCTGCCGGGAGGTTGCGCTCGAGCGCCTTTCTGAAAGTGTTTGTCCAGATCGTGCCGGAAATTGTGTTGCCGATAGCACCGCCAGTGGTTGAGGTGACGAGCAAAAAGGCCAGTGCCGGCGCAACATACTTGTGGTCAACCGCGGCTAGCACAGAAACCTGTGTAATGATGACGAAGGAGCTTCCGGCCAGGGAGATGAAAACTTGGCACATGACGAGATAGCCCACCGACTGGTTAGGGCGGCGGAAGTAGATCATCAGGCCTTGTGTGAAAACGTAGAGCGGGACGGCAATGTACAATATCCACTTGAATCGGCCGGTCTTGCGAATGGCCCATCCAACCATCAAAAGGAAGACACCCGAAACAACGCTAAAGGTGTTGTTAATGTATCCGGCCTTGGATTGGCTGACATTGTTGACTACCTGCAGGAACGACTCAAAGTAGGTGTTCCAGCAATAGTAGGCGATCTGGTATGTTGCACTGAGAAGACAAGTGCCGATTACGGTGCGGTCCGAAAAGAAGCGAGCGCTGAGGAATGGTAACGGAGCCAAGTACGCCTCGTAGAGCACAAAGCCAACGAGTACGACAAAGCCGGTGACAATCATTGCGATAATGTAGTCAGATTTCCATCCGTCGGGGGCCGAGGTGGCGAGAGTGAAAGGGAGCAGGAAGACGGTCAGACCGCTGGCGAAGAGGACAACGCCCATAGCTGCGTCATGTTAGAAGCCGTACTAGGTCCATCGTGGGGAACATCTACTAACCATCAAATTCCAGGAGGTAGTGCACAACGTTCTGGATGAAGGTTCGATTGCTCTTCTCTCTGACGATAAGACCTTGCTTGGTGGCCTTTCGAAGGTTGAGCTTCAGCAAGACGAACAGGGGGAAGGCAACGATGGGTAAGATGATTGCGAAGGTTCCAAAGCCCCAGCGCCAGTTCTTGACTTTCTGGACAAAGTCCTCAGCGGCTTTGGGTCCAGCGAATGCAGTGATCATGTTGGGCGAGGACGTGAATGCATACGCCAAACCTCTGTTCTTCAACTTGGAGGCATCGGCCGTGATGACATCGACGGCATAGATCATACCGCCAAAACCCACAGTGTAGAATACCTGGGAGTTTGTTAGTCAATTCGGGCTATGACGAAGCAGTGTCTGAAACCCTTACCTGAGCGGCACAGAACGTAGCAAGTCCCTTGCTACACGCCATGAGAATGAGGCCGAGAGTAGCAAAGGAGGTCATGACGAAGAAGCCTTCAGCTCGGCCCCAAACGTCGAGCATCTTGGCAATCGGGATATACATGGCCGCCGACATGGCACTTGCGACGATCTGGATGGTGGCCAACAGCGAGTGCGACGAGAAGTCGCTGGTGACATAGGGGGTCAAACTGCTGAGAATTGCGGATTGGAAAGCGTTTACAAAGTACAGCAAAAACATGCTGTCAACAGGGCCATTGTTAGCTGGATACTGAGTGAGGCAAGGATGGTTCGTAAATTTCTGATGGGCTTTGAACTTACAGCGTGAAGACGGCAATCAGCTCTGGCTTAGTCCAGGTGAGGGTGACAGCCTCAACATCCTGGACACCACGCTGCGCATCCTCGGTGGGCAGGTCTGGGTCCTTTGGGTCCTTGTCCGTAACAACGCCATCAGTGGCAGGATGCTTGGACTCGTCCACGGTGTTGATGGCAACTGTGGTAGATGCCTCTTGCATTGTCCCCGGACGACGGAACTTGGGAAATCCTACCATTGCTGTTGATCTATGAAGAACAGATTGGAAGAGCAATGAGAGCGTTGCCGGAAACAAAGGAGCAACAAGCTCGTAATATATTCACTCTGTCAGCTAGCGCCAACAGCCAGACAGGTGCATGTGCCAAACCTGAAGGGATGCCATCTGATTAGATTAGATCAGGCGACGGAATACAAGTAGCTTTCCGGCATCGGGTAGTCGGCAACAGCGATAGTGATGGAGCTTGGCTGACGAGATTTACGACTAGTGTACATAGTTCGTGTTGCTAGATCTGTATGTCACTCCACAAGGCGGCATGGCCCCGACTCCATCACTCCACTGATGAAGCCAACGACATGAACTCGGACGCCCATGAGCGACACTAACAACATCTAGACCCATGCTTTATGGTTGAGCTGACTTTTCACGGGTCTACTGGTTACCGTTAGCCTCAGCCTGCCCGGAATTTTGCGCAAAAGACATCTTGGTTCAGGTGGATGCGTCAATTTTTGCCCTTGACCGCGGTATCCAGCGCTCGCCACTTTGACAAGCAGCGGGAAACGGAGATGAAGGGGGAGAAACCCTTTCAATTTTACGTAAGGCGTGAGAGGTAGCGTTTCGTTCAAAATGCAGGTTGAGAATGTGTCACACTAGGAAGCAGGGTTGGTGCGAGCATGAGTGTGTGGATGGACAGGCGGCGCAAATTGTAAAGCTATCATTATTCGTATATCTACAGAGCAGGGGTCCCTCTGATCACAGCTTGGCTCCAAATCCAAAGTTGGTCCCTGCCACGCGCGGCGCACTCTGCTGGAACGGGCACAGCTGGAAGAACCGTTCTCTTGAGCACTTGACTAGGTTGGCCCTCTTGTGCGGCAAGTCGAGATATTGGTCCTGGTTAAGCCCAAACATGTACTCGTACATGAGAATCTTCTCGTTGGACAGTCGCGGCTCGCCAACCACGTTCTCCGTACGGTGGTCGTCGAGGAAGATGTAGTGCATGATGCTAGGCCACCAGGCCATGACTCGGTGACGGCCCCGATAATCAGGGTGCCCGACAAGTGCATGCCTGCCGCGATCAAAGTCCTTGGACCCATAGTGGGCGCCCATTTTGTCCTCCTTGGCCCAGTAAATCTCGTAGTAAGCGACGGGCAAGTCGTTGAAGCAGCCAAATACAGCTATCGTGTGTGGGTCCTCGTGCATCACCCGAAGGTAAGCTCGGTGCTGCTCTAGCGTTCCAGTCTCCAGCCAGGCCTTGGCCACTCGTGGGTCGTTTTGCCACTTGTGGAAGAGTTCCAGGTGAGCTTCGTTTCGGAAGTCTACCGCCATGAGAGAGAAGTGTTCGTCAAGTGACGGGATGTAGCGACTGTACATGATGTCTCCAGGTGCGGGCTTGGGACACCGTTTCGGGTGCCGCAGGAGGTGCGTGCCTCCCGTTGAGGTCAAGGTGTATTCGAGGTGAGGCACTACCTTGGCGGAGTTCCAGGTGGGCAGCCAGATGGGTTGCATCCCGAGCGGCGAGGCACATCCCTGCCAAAAGTTGCTACGGGGAATAACCACCTCGTCTTCCCTCTGTTCCACAGGTGTCGAAGCATTGGCAGGCTGTGGGTGTTCAATCGCCAGCATGGACGCAAGAAGAGATTTGGACAGGTCCCGAACATCAGACCCTTCCAAGCGGAATCGAATGGATTCAGTCTCGCTGTCGACGGTGTAGTAGATGTAAAAGAAGAGCCACACTTGGGCCAGGGTCGGCTGCTGCTCCTCAGACTTCCAGCTCACGGCCCAAACCGGGCTCCGCCGAGCGTGCGCCCAAGGAGTGTTGTCGGCCTCATCGATGTTGTCGGACTCGACAGATGGCAGCTTGCTGAAGCGCAGCTGATCATTGTGTAACGCCTGGGGAAATGCGGTTCCGTTGTCGGGGGTTTCGCCTTTGCGCAAGGCGTACGTCAGGCGGCCGTCGACTGTCTCGGGGGAGCGCTCGAGGAAATAGGGCGTAAGGTAGGGATGGGGCAGGCAGACCTTGACAGGCTGCTGCTGCTGGAAGGGATTCGTAGAACTCATTGTGGGATCGACGGTGGACTTTGGCTTTGCTCGGGGTACCAATCACTCAACAAGCAAAGGCTTCGTCTGAAGATTTATATACTTCTGTACTATTTCTACGGATCTCCGTATCGGAGAGCTGCTATTGTACAATGAAACCTCGGAGTCCCACATTTGCCGCGCATCGTCATAGCTTGAGATGCCGAAAGCCATGATGCTGAGTGCCAGGTATAAGTATAGAGAGGTACTGACCAAACAGGAAACGAAGCCGATCGATTAGATATAACGCGCGTCGGTACCCCATACCTATGTAGAAGACAGACGAGACACAATCGAGAGGTTCCTTGGCGGCGGGCGGGCATGGGAGGAAGGGCAATGATCGGCATAGGCGGGCGGGTGTGCGAAAGCCGTTGGGGAATATCAACGGGGGAAGGGATCTGTGACGTGATTGCATGGAGGATACATCGTCTGTAAGTACTGCCCGAGAAACAGTTCTTGAGTAAGACAGAGGGTTAGTGAAAAAGAGGCGTCTGGGCCATTCTGAACTCTTATTAGTAGACCTTTGGAAAGTTCGTGTTCAGGTCTCGATTTTCCACGGAAACGGGCACTTGGATCGCATACAATGATTAGGGGCACCTAGTTTACCTTTAACAAAAGAGTACTCACGCACGTCTCGCCACTAACCAGGTGCCCGTGCATACCATAGCAGCATAGTACAGCATTTAGTTGGTGCCATGTATGTACTACATACATGCTCCTTACTATGCACACCCATCATGACTAGTCGCTGCTTGCCCACGAAGCTGGTGCATGGGATGGCAGATCGCCGACAAAACTAATAGAGCATTGTTGCCAAATGATAACCGATGGCAACATGTATGTATATATGTAATAAGTTAGTGGATTTACTCACCAAGCTGAATATTTATGCCCAACACAAGCCAGGACATTATCCATGGAGCTCTATGCAACAGGTAAAGTCATGGAAGCATCTTGGCTTGGCTTGGCTGCCTTGACACGGAGGGGTGTGAGAGCCAACTTGGAATACTGTAAGCCCACCACAGCCTACGTCGGCTAATAAAATCGGGACCATTGATCCCTTTGTATGCGACAGCGGATTCAGGCCGTGGTCTAATTCCCTCATCATGCCAGCGAGGAGCCCTGCATGCAACTAGCATTTACTAAGAGCACACCGCAACGACGGTGGTGGGGAAGGTACCCAGCCACCAGCTGAAAAGGTGGTGATGAGACTCCTCAGTGGTGCGAGATTGATAAGATTATAGACCCACGCGAATAAGAAAACTCTGTCATTGCGTGCCCCACTCGATGCGAGACCGGTGTAGTGTCTCATCACCCTGCCATAGTGCAGGCGATAATTGGTCTCAGTCTGTGCGTTTCCATTCCATGCGGCTTTTCCCGCGAACAGAGACCCTGGATGTCTCAAGCTGGTGGTGGGCTGGACATGGCCCAGCGTTATACTCCCGGCTTGGGCTGCGGGAAGCGTATTGCCCGGGGGGGCGACGACGCTTCTTGTGCCAAGATAGAATAATAGAATGCTTCCACAGATACTCACTTGAACATCAAGACATGTCTTCCTTGCAGTCGGGCCAGGATACGAGGGATACTTTATCTTGAGAATTAACACCCACAAGGGCTAGTTACTATTAGGGATGCAATTGTCTTGGTCGCTCCAGGCATCATCTGTATAAATCTATGAAACATTCCTACTCTCCAATCATCTGGCTCAGCACATTGGCACGGTAGCTCTCGGATCGCTCGCAGAGCTCGCTGTGGGTGCCTGCGTTGACACATTGGCCTCCTTCAATCATGTAGATGACATCGGCTTTACGAATCGTGTGTAGACGGTGGGCAATGGCCAGGACGGTGATGCCTCGCGAGGCAATCTCCAAGCCTTCTTGCAGCTTCTTTTCAGACTCGGCATCCAGCGCACTGGTAGGCTCATCGAGAATGAGCAGCCTGGGCTTGCGGACAAGAGCACGCGCAATGGCCAGGCGCTGCTTCTGTCCTCCTGAGAGCTGGCTGCCGTTGCTACCACACAGTGTGTCGTAACCCTGGGGCAATCCGATGATGGTCTCGTGAATGTTGGCCAGCTTGCAGGCTTCAACAATCTCATCGTCCGACACTTCAGTGCCAGGACGAGCTCCCAGAGAGACATTGAATCGTACAGTACCGTCAAACAAGGCTCCGTCCTGCGACACAAGGGCAATGTCGTCACGGAAGGAGGTGCCAGTCTGCTTTGTGATGTCTTTTCCGTCGATGAGGATCTCTCCAGACGAAGGTACGTACATGCGCTCCACAAGGGAGATGATTGTCGACTTTCCGGCACCAGAAGGTCCAACAAGCCCACAGAATTGTCCCGGCCGCACATGGAGGCTGAGTCCGCTGAGAGCAGGTGCAGTTGTGCGAGCCGGATAGGAAAAGTGGACGTTCTGGAGCTTGAGGTCGATTCCACCTCGTGCATGTGGTGACGACCCCTTGGTCTCTCCGACCGCTTCAACATCCTTTGCCTTGGAGTCTGAGGCGTGGCGAGAGCCTCCTGATCCAATCTCAATGATGCTGGAGATTCTTGCCATGGCGGCACGGGCATTGGTGACCTCGGGGGCGAGGGCAAACATTTGACTCCATAGCTGGGCGCTGACGAGGAGGGAAAAGACGACAATGATGAACTGGGTCTGGGTGTAGAGCCCGCTGAAGATCTGCTTTGATCCCCACCAGAATGCCAAGGCAAATCCCAAGTTGCCGATGAAGTACTGCAGGCCCAGCCAAAGGTTGGCCCAGCAGCTGATGGAGATGACCTCTCGTCGGGGACCATCGAGCGTGCGGCGGTATGCTTCCAATATCTCCTTTTCGAGTGACAGCGCGGCGACTGTCTTGATGGAGTTGACGGCCTCGACGCTGATGCCCACAGACTTGTTGAAGGCGTTCTCGTGCTTCTCTTCAAACCTAGCGAGGGTTCGCAGCTGTTGAAGGCCGACGCCGAGGAACAGCGGTACAATGGCCAGGCACACAATCGCAATCTTCCAAGCAACGACAAAGGTCAAGATGACTGCTGCGACGAGGTTGATGAGGATGGACAAGACAGTGCCAATAATGGAACCACTGAGACCAGCGATTTGGTTTCCATCATTCGTAATGTACCCAAGTAGGCTCGACGGAGTGCGCCCGTTGGACTGATGCCACTGCACATCTTGTTCGAAAAGAGAACGGAACACCAGAACCCGGATAGTGTAGATGGCGTTTTCAGAGACCCAACCGAATCCCACCCAGCTGACAATGTTGGCAAAGAATTCGATAATGGCCAAGACAACAAACATGAGACCGAAGAAGCTACCGCTGGACCGAATAAAGTCGGGGGTTTTGCAGGGGTTCAGCCGGCCAACAGTGTTACCAAAGATGACGGCTTCGGCCGAGTAGGCTCCGCCGACGATGCTTGCACCTACAAGAGCCAAGAGTGCAATCAAGATGTGAGGGCGGATAAATGGGAACATTGACTTGGCCAGCGACCATAGAGACTTGTTCACGACCGCGTCGGCCGGATCATCGGACGACGAAGGCACAGAGTGTTCCTCTACGCTGTTCTCCGCCACATTCACAGAGAACTCTGCTTTGCCCGTATCATCCGCATCTCTACCAAGGGTTCCAGTCTCTGTGGTGTCGCTCATCGAGATGTCATCAGCCTTCTGTTGGCCAGATTGGGTGTTGATGCTCTGCATGTTGACGAGGCCAGCGTATGTGCCCTGCTTGGCCATCAGCTCAGCATGGGTTCCTTCTTCGGCAATCACACCCTTCTCCATAACGATGATCTTGTCGGCCTTTTGAATGGTGGAGAGACGATGGGCCACGGATACGACAGTCCGTCCTTCTGAGCAGCGCTCCAAGGCCTCCAGGATTTCACCTTCGCTCTTGGAATCTAGTGACGCCGTAGCCTCGTCGAGGATCAGGACCTTTGGGTTTTTGACCAGACCGCGCGCAATCGCAATGCGCTGCTTCTGACCTCCACTGAGCAATGTACCGCTGGAGCCGACGACAGTGCCGAGCCCTTCGGGCAGGTTCTGGATGAACTTTGCTGCGCCGGCGAGGTCTGCGGCATTGTGGACCAGGTTCATAATCTCGACGACAACGTCGCCGTGCTCGCGGGCAACCTCCATTGCGTCGCGGCCATCCCTGATGGCAGCCGCGACGTCAGAAAGCGTCGAGCCTAGCAAGACATCTTGCATGCTGTCGTGCCCAACATCGGCAGAGTTGACGAGACCGTGGGCAATATTTTCAAGCACAGATCGGTCGAGCAGGGTCGAGTCCTGCTGGACGATGCCGATCAAGCTACGCACTTGGCGTGTATTGAGCTCTCGCAGATCATGGCCGTCCAGAACGACCGAGCCACTGGTGGGGTCGTACAGTCGGAGCATCATACTGGCCACGGTGGATTTGCCGCTACCAGAAAACCCAATAATGGCCGTCTTCTTTCCAGGCGCGCAGCTCAATGTCACGTTTTGCAGTACTGGTTGCTCGGGCCTTGATGGGTATGAGAAGGTAACGTCCCGCAGCTCAAAGTGGCCCGGCGAGTCGGAGGCCAACCTGAGACCCTCGTCCGAAGTCCCGTCAATTGCGGATTGATAGTCCATATCCCGCTTCAATTTCGTAAAGGCTGCGGATGCCGCGGCGAAGATGTGAATGAAGGGGGTTACTTCGCTAAGAACAAGTGTTGCTAAGAGTACACATCAGTATAAAGAACCTCGTACAAGCGACAGACAGACGTCAATCATAGGGGCAACTCACCATCAACCAAGACGAAGATGACCGTAAAGACGGATCCCACCGTCACTCCCTGGCCGCCATTCTCGACTGTTTTGGCAATCATGCGGCTGCCTTGCCAGAAGGCCAAGCCGTTGGCGGCATAGGCGATAAAGTACATCAGGCCAGCCTGGATACCACTGACAAAGGCCTTTCTCAGGCCCTCTTTCCGGGCCATGCGCAGGTGGCTCGAAAAGTTATTCTCCAGCTTCTCATTGGCGTTGAAGGCTTGCACGACTGCGACATTGGTCAAGGCCTCTGAGGCGATGGAAGAAGCTGCTGAGAATCGATCCGAGGCCCTGGAAGAGTACCTCTCGATAAAGTATCCGCCAATGAGTGACATGCCAAAATAGGCCGGAATCAGCGAGACCAGCATTCCCGCCAGCTTCGCATTCTTGATGAATGCGACCACGTAGGACGTGACGAAGAACGAGAGACTCTGGAGCAAAATGCCAACCTTTTCGGACGTGCCCGCCCGGATCAGCTGGATATCGCCATTGAGCCGGGACGACACCTCGCCCGCAGGCAGGTTGTCGAAAAAGGAGGGCTCCTTGTTGAGCAAGCTGCTCAGGTACTTTTCGCGCAGGCGCTGGGCCAGCTTGGCGCCACCGATTGACCAGCAAACGAGGTGGATGTACATGAACCCGAATTGCGCAATGGCAAGGTAGAGGATCAGGAGGATTTTCTTATTCACATCGTGCTGGTGGTCGCCTCGAGTGGCCGCGGCTCGGTCGGGAGAGAGCTCGGCCTCGCACGTCTGGCTGTTGAAGTCGTCAATCAGCTGCCCGAATATGATGCCGAGCAGTGGGAAGGGCACGCCCGCTGCGATGGCGCTGAATATGCCGGTGAACAATAATCCGATGTCGATCTTTGTCGGATCCGCTTGGGCGTAGATGCCAAGGTAGCCAAACGACTTCTTGATCTGTAACAGTCAGTACGCATGCTTGGCAAAAGGAGAATCTCTGCCAAAACTGGCATACCTTGTTTGACACGGGGGATCTCGCTTCCGCCGGCGGCCCTGGGGGCGTGTCGGACATGGCTGCAGCACAACGGCGGCGCGATGCAAACCCTGCTTGGTGCGTGGACGGACTCGCTGGGGACCTGGGACTGGTGGACTGGTGGACTGGGGACTGGGGATTTGGGAATCAGAAACGAGAACCAGCAGCAGTCGACATATCACGACTCAAGGTCTCGTCCACCTAAGAAGGGGTTTTTGAATGGTTCACATTAACTGAGCATAGAGCAGCACTATGTCCATTTCCGAGCTCAATTTTGCTCATTAGGTCATACTTATTGAAACCGACATCGGGTTCAGAGCATGTGGGCTACAATGACGCCGCTGCTGGGAACGAGCCACATAGCAGAGTATTCAAGTGGGGGCTGCTTTGTCCGCCAGAAGACGGTTGTAGATGTGATTGATTAGATGGCCAAGCCGGTTACTCCCGCGCTATTCTAGACCAGAGGAGGCGTCGTCCGTTGATCAAGCTACTGTAGGCAGAGGATGGATGACCAGGGCTACAAGGGCAAGTTTTGTTTATGCGGTGTTGGTGCAAAAGCTGTCGAGGACAGGGCATATTGTACCGAGTACAGGTTACATAACGGCCGAATCTTTGCATAGAAAAGCCCCATCCAAGCCATCCTGAGTCCTTGAGGGAGTGCGTAGAGCGTTACAGTACACATGGTGATAATCATGGCTCTATTAGGTAGTTCCTCCGCCGTTTCAGTGGCGAAGCCGTCTCGCAAGCATGGACTTGTCCAGTATGTACTGGAGCTTGAGCATCAGTCGACCGGCCGGCTTATCAGATCGAGCCTGGGCCACTTGGGTACTGGACTAATGCGCACTAAGAAAACCGGACTCACGGGCCTTGGCAACAATTGCCGTGAACCCGATTCCTCCCTGCTGCTGCGAGGTCCCTTCCATACACCTTGTCCTTTGTTTACTTGAGCGACTAGGACCTAACTGAGGTATCGCTATTCATTCCACCTAATGTACATGCCATTAGTGAGCGTTAGACTGGGTAATCGTGGACACGCACGCTTGGCACATGGCACGGTGCAGAATACCCTTATTCTCTGTCTGAAGACAGCGACCCACCAGCAGTCACGCCCGCTCCTTGGTCTGGATCCACGGAGGCTGGGCACTATGTACGGCCGAGGGAAAATGTCTCAAAGATCGGCAGAAAGGTCTGGCCGTGTATGCGGTAAAATGGCGGTTCGTGCATCTGGGCTGGCGCCGCGGACATGTTAGCTTTGCATGCAAGTGGTCGATCAAGTTGAGGCAATGGTTCTAATGCCGAGAAGCCTCGCTCTACAGCGGCAGCATATCGAGCCTCCAGACTCCAGACGCGTGTAGTCCGAGGTACCTCACCTTTTCTTCCTTGCTTTGCCGTCTGTCCAAATACTTGTGGAGAGTTTTAGCGGTCTAGCAGCGCCCTGCCTACCGTGCTCCTAAGCTTGTATGGTAAGCGTTTTACTCCGTGCTACTTGTTGCCTCGCGCCATCTGATAACTTTATACGAACCAGCTCCACGGTTGACCCGACACCTGGATCTATCCTCCAACTCGATCGCCGCCTAAAAAGACGTGTCGAGCCTACAAGACCTTGTGTTGTGCGAAACATCGACAGAGCTATAGCGCTTTTAAAGTCCCAATGGCCGAGCAAATCTTCAAGCAAAAGCTCCCTATACAGTCTTATGGACTCGTCTCATTCCCAGCCAAGCATGTGATGCTGGTAGTCTTCAATAGGCCTCGGATGCTCAATGCCATGACGAGTGCTGCTCAATATGAGCTTGAATCACTCTTCACCTGGTACGACAATGAGCCTTCCCTACGCTGCGCCATCGTCACCGGCGCCGGACGTGCATTCTGTGCCGGCATGGACCTCGCAGAATGGAACCAACTGAACCTCCGTCGAGCAGCGGGACAGCTAGAGGACCGTCCGATGAACCCACCATCAGGATTTGGCGCCTTATCGCGACGGCATGGTAAAAAGCCCATCATTGCTGCCGTTAACGGCCTGGCCTATGGCGGGGGTATGGAGATACTCGCAAATCTCGACATGTTGGTCGCGTCTAGGAGTGCGACCTTTTCACTTCCCGAAGTCAAGATAGGCGTCGTTCCTAATGCAGGCTCACTGCCTCGGCTGGCCAGAACCATTGGTCGTCCTCGGGCGATGCAACTGGCTCTCACTGGGAAGAGCATCACGGCAGCAGAAGCAAAGGACTGGGGACTAGTAAACTTGGTCACAGAGGATGCCGCACAGGACTGCGAGGTGTTGGATCGTCCGGTTGTCAAGGCAGCCTTGGAGTATGCGACTGCCATTGTCAACAACAGTCCTGACAGCACCATCATCGCCCGGGCCAGCATCATTGCCGGCTGGGAGGATGGCAGTGCAGAAAACGCCAGTCGGCTGAACAGCGAGATTTGGGACTCGAGATTGAATAATTGCGACAATCTCCATGAAGGAGTTCGCGCTTTTGTGGAAAAGAGACCTCCACGATGGGTTGATAGCAAGTTGTAGTTTTCGGCGCGTTGGGAACGGTTTCATTATAGCAAACTTCCACCCTATATCCCATACTTGACAGAAATGTTCAGCCAATACAAGATATCTTGTCATTGGCTGATGCATTCGATGTTGGGACAGTTGTCTTGGTCAGGTAAGCAATAGCCAATGACGACTTTCAGCACTCCTACGGTAGTTACATAGCAACACCCGGTTCACACTGCAGACGGGTAGACGGACAGTCTACCATGTAACTGTGCGCCAATAGTATCCATGGACAGAACTCACCTGCAAGGGCAGGCATCTGATGGTGAACTGCCATGGCACCTCGCCTCTCCATCACACTATGTGACTCTGCCGTACGTATGTATACTACACATACGCCTGCAATTGATGGTAGAGAGTACCTCAGAGTACATCATAGGGAAAGATGCTTGTGCTCCACCCCGCTTCTTCTAGGAGCACACTTGAGCTAAGTGCGAGAAACTCCCGAGCTTGGAAAATTCGCTCATGTGGATCATGTTTATCAATCAGATCAGATAATTTAGTACCCACAAGACCAGAAGGGTCGGGATGCCCATGATATTGTGCGTCACAATTCTCGAACGTTTCAGACCATATTACGCATTAGCCTGGGCATTAATGCCGAATAGCATCCCAACGTTGTACTCTTCTCTTCTCTTCGCTTTCGTCCACTCCCAACAATAGTAGACCCCATCGTTAGCTCGGCTGCTTGCAAAGCCACCTTGATAATCAGGGTAGGGCAGCTGGCCTGGTGGCAAACCGGATCACTTTTTGAGGCAGCTACTGGCGTAGTTTGAGACTAGCCTGCACTAAATACAGTAGAGTCGTCGCTCTTCCGATCGAAGGGATGCACATCGTGACATACATACTACTGTGTATGTAGTGTGTACAATATGCCCGCACATGCACATGCTCGATGTAGGGGCGTGCCGTTTCCTTTACTGTACCGTAATCACTCGACCTTGGCGCGAAAATCATGCTGAAGACGATCACTGCCTGCAATAGTGAAGCGGGCCCACTGGTCCACCAGTCGTCGCCCATGATCAATACAGGATAATCCATCTGTTCTGCGACCATGCGTGCATGCATGCATGCGTGAGCAATCCGAACCATGGAAACCCTGAATATGCATGTAGATATGACTGGCTGCCGACTCCATAATGTGAACTACTGTATGTACAGTAGAAATCCCCCCCTACCAATGGTACCGTCTATAACGGCTTCCTCTTTCATCCATCTCGGTCCCATCTGATATTTTAGGCCGCTTTCTGAGGCAGCAATTCTATTGGGTTCGAGCACACATGGACCGATCTTCCGCACCACATTTGTCGATTCCTTACTTGCCTGCCTGCCAGCGCCTACTATGGTACATACATACATACATACATACATACATACCGTACTAACCCGACCCACCAAGCAGCCCCTCACCCTCTGGCAGTAGTAGTAGTCGCCTGCCGCAGTATGAGAGATAATCTACTCCCTGGTACGTAATTGGACTCATGGGAGCTTGCGTCGTTTTGCCCAGATTCCTGGTAAAGTAGGTAGCCGTAGTTGTCCGATGACGGACTGCAATTCCGTCGTCGAGCGCGTGGAGATGGGCCCTATCTCAATTCGGGACCATATTTATGCTCAAAAACTCTCCAAATCTCCTGCATTCACGATCAACAAGTACCGCCACCATGTCTCCCGGTGCTATAGAGGCGCCGAGCGCTGTCGTCTGCTCGGAGCACCAGGCAGTCAAGAAGCCAACAGTGGCAAAGGGCCTGTGGTTTGACGTGCCCGTTCTTGCGGCAGGCCGGCAAGATGTCAGCCAGATTGAAGCCCTGTTACTTGCCTGGACCCTACTTTTATATCACAACAGCAATGGCGAACATGTTCATTTCTCCTGGGCCTTTTGTGAAACGGGGACCTCCCCAGACAGCCTCATTGAACTAAGCACGTCGAAACTACCATGGGATGCAACCAACTCGGTGTCCAAGACCCTAGAGGGCATCCGGCATCATCTGCTGCAGCAGGATGGATTGAAGCAACCGATCACAGCAAGTCGCTATACGTTCATTCTCAACGATGAATACACACCCGAGGCCTCATCCATCATTCCCGGCGAGGAGAACGCTCAGGCGAGCTGGGTAAGCGCAACACTTTGATGTATGGTCATTTGCGGGGAGTCGACAGACTAACAGACGTCAGGGAAACATCCAAATCCAAGCGACCGTAGCGGATGGGAGCCTCTGGGTCCGTCCGCAGTGGCGAGAGCCGCTGGGAGCAGAGTTTCTGGCCAACCACTTTGCCCAGTCTCTGGTTGAGATTCTCAACACGACCGTTTCTGATATGAATGCCCCGATAAGCTCCGTCCTGGAGCTGGGCGAGCTAGATTCCTCAGTCATCTGGGAATGGAACAAAGATGTGCCTCCAGCTACTGAGGCTTGCATTCACGATTTGATATCGGAGCAAGTGAAACAGCAGCCAGACGCACCGGCAATCTGTTCCTGGGACGGCGACTTTACTTACAAGGAAGTTGATGATTATTCTACAACTCTTGCAAACCACCTCATCAAGCTCGGCCTTAAAGTCGGCGACATCGTACCGCTCTGCTTTGAGAAGTCAAGATGGACGACTGTCGCTCTCATGGCAGTGATTAAAGCCGGAGGAGCGTTCGTAATGATGGATCCGAGCCAGCCCCTTCAGAGGCGCCAGGTGATGGCTTCTCAGGTCCGGGCAACCCTCATGCTCACTTCCAAGACCCATGGTCCATACGGCGCAGAGATGGCACCCGACGCCCAGACAGTGGTGGTTGACGAGCCCTCGCTGAAGGAACTGGCGCAGTCGTCAACAACGGAGAGCACACTCCCCATCGTCCCCCCCGAATCTCTGTGCTACATCATCTTCACTTCCGGAAGCACAGGCATGCCAAAGGGCGTCATGATCAATCACACCACATACACCACCAGCGCTCTGGCTCGAAGCACAGGCATCGGCTACTTCAGTGATTCAAGAGCTCTGGACTTTACTTCCTACGCGTTTGACGTGAGCATCGACAGCATGCTCTGCACTCTGCTTCGTGGCGGCTGCCTCTGCATTCCTACAGATGATGACCGGATGAACGACCTCAGTGGGGCCATTCGTCGTCTCAAGATCAACATGGCCAATATGACGCCTTCTGTAGCGCGTATTCTAGACCCCGATATCGTTCCCTCGCTTCACAGCCTGGGAATCGGCGGTGAGTCCTGCTCGGCAGGAGACATCTCAATCTGGGGCCAGCACACCCGGGTCGTCGTTGGTTACGGCCCATCTGAATGCACAATCGGCTGCACCGTGAACCCGAGCGCAGCTGGGAAGCCGTATGTCAGCATTGGACCTGGAACGGGAGCAGTCATCTGGCTCGTCGATCCCGCAGACCACAACAAGCTTGTGCCTGTAGGAGCTGTTGGCGAACTGTTGGTCGAGGGTCCCCTGGTTGGCCAAGGATACTTGCGTGATCCCGAAAAGACGGCCGCGGCCTTTATCGAGGACCCGACTTGGCTCGTCGCTGGCGGTGGCGGCGTCCCCGGACGACGAGGACGACTGTACAAGACGGGCGACTTGGTTCGCTACGATCCAGATGGAGAACGTGGGTTCATATTTGTCGGACGCAAGGACACGCAGATCAAGCTGCGTGGACAGCGTGTTGAGTTGGGAGAGATTGAGCACCATGTCAAGAACCTTCTCCCAGCCGGTACAGACGTTGTTGCGGAAATCATCGCGCCAAAGAACCAGGAGAAGGAATCTATGATTGTGGCATTTATTGCTGACCGCGAGGCTCCCAAACCGGACGACGTCGATGGGGACGAAGCTCGCCACATTGAACTTTCACCGCGCCTAAAGGAGAGCATGGAATCTCTCAACGAGAACTTGGCCAAGGTTCTTCCGTCATACATGGTCCCCTCGGCGTACATTGGCATGTCCAGAATACCCATGCTGGTATCTGGCAAGACGGACAGGAAGACGTTACGCGCCATGGGGGCCAACATTCCGCTCCAGGGAGCATCCGCAACTGACGACGAGTCAAGCTCAACCATGATCAAGCCTACTTCTGATGCGGAGATACTCCTGCGGGATGCCTGGTGCCGCTTGCTCGGACTCACGGAGGACCAGGTCAGCACGACTCACAGCTTCTTCATCCTAGGCGGAGATTCCATCCTCGCGATGAGGCTTGTCCCCATTGTGCGTGAAAAGGGCTTTGCGATGACTGTCGCCGACGTCTTCAACTACCCCGTACTTGCAGACATGGCCAAGGCCGTCAAGGCTGCGGACAGCGACTCGCCGGCCGACTTGGAGGTGCCGCCATTCTCCCTCATCAACAAGGACTGGGATCGCGATGCCATCTTTGAAGAAGCCGCAGAGCAGTGCGGTGTGGACAAGGGTTCGATTGAGGACATCTATCCCTGCGCACCCATGCAGGAGATCCATGTGGCCTTCTATACCCGCTCGACAGAGGCCTACGTCGCACAGCGAATCGCCGAGATCCCCAAGTCTAGCTCGGTAGAGAAGCTGAAAGCTGCGTGGGAGACTGTTGTGAAAGAGAGCGCCATTCTCCGCACCCGCATCGTCGAGTTCAAGCAGCACGGCTTCCTGCAAGTTGTCGTCACCCAGCCTGTTGAATGGCAGTTCAGCACCAGCCTGGATCAGTTCCTCGAGGAGGACAAGAACGTTCCCATGACAGTCAGCACGCCGCTCTGCCGCTTCACAATCGTCGAAGACGAAGCGCAGGACAAGCGCTTCTTCGTCTGGACCGCCCACCATGCCATCTACGATGGTTGGTCTACAGACCTCATTGTCGAGCATGCGCAAGCCGCGTACAAGGGGCTCTCCGTCTCGCGGCCAGCCGAGTTCAAGCACTTTATTCGCTATCTGGCAGATCCTGCGAGGGAAGACTCCAAGGAGTACTGGCGATCGCAGCTTGAGGGAGCAACTGGTCCGCAGTTCCCGTCTCTCCCGTCTCGTTCCTTTATCCCCGAGCCTGACTCCATGGCGCACCGACGCATCGTCTTCGATCAGTCCGCGCGATCCGACGTCACCATCGCTACCGTTATCCGAGCCGCTTGGTCGTTGGTCGCCTCTCAGTATTCGATGAGTGATGATGTGGTGTTTGGAGAGACCTTCTCCGGCCGCGCGCTTCCCATCCCAGGAGCGGAACTGATCGAGGGACCTATTCTGGCCACTGTTCCCGTTCGCATCCGCATCGACCGCACCGCTCCTGTACAGGAGTTTCTTCAGGTGATCCAGGAGCAGAATGTGGCCAGAGCTGCGCATGAACATCTTGGCATCCAGAACATCCGTCGGCTAAGCGACGATGCCCAGATTGCCTGCGAGGTGATGATGGGCTTGGTCGTCCAGCCAAGGGATCCCGAAGTACCCGAACCCGCGGATGATGAGCTACCATCATTCCGTGCCGGTGATGCAGCGCTCGAGGCTCTTCACTTCAACTCGTACCCCGTCATGTTGGCTTGCACACTGGAAGAGAACGGCTTCCGCGTCGCGGCAAGCTTCGACTCTCGCGTCATGAGCCAGGTGCAAATGCAGCGTGTACTCTCGCAGTTCGAATGCGCCGTTTCTCAGCTCCGCCAGGACCCGGCACGGTCTCTTAACTCCATCTCGTGTCTGGGTGAGGGAGACCTGCAGGAGATATGGAAGGCGAACAAACAGGCACCGCTGTCGTCGCAGGATATCTCGAGCTCCCTCGCCAGTGGCGATGAGTATCCCACCATTCGATATGTTCCCTGGATCGTGCACCCTGGCAATGAGAACCTGCTCGTTCCCATTGGTACCGTTGGAGAGCTTCTCCTAGAGGGCGCGGGTGAGTTGGCCAATGTGGATGCTCCGGAGTGGCTCAAGAGCGGAGCTGGGTCTATCCCAGGACGGCAGGGAAAGCTTTACCGTACTGGTGACCTGGTCAAGTACGCAGATGATATGAGTCTGATATTCATGGGCCGAAAGGATACCTTTAAGAGTGTTGACGGTCACGTCATCAATCTTACAGAAACTGATAATGAGCTCAAGCGCCTGCTCCCTGTCAATACTGAGGTTGCCAGTCACCTCATTGTTCCCAAGGGATCGACGAGCCAGACACCCATTGTTGTTGCTTTGATTCAAGAAACCCCGCAGAATGAGGATCGAAAGATAGATCTCAAGATTGACAATAGCCAGCTGTCTTTCCCGCTTGCATCATCTGTTTCTGCTCAGCTTGCCACAGTCATCATTGGCCTCAAGAAGACTCTGATGGAGACTCTTCCTCCTTATGCAATTCCCTCCATCTGCATCCCCGTGGCCAAGGTTGCCAACGGCGTTGATGCTTTGGATATCAGCTCTCTCAACAACATCGATGAGCAGGTCACTATTGAGTTGATTGTAGAGCTTCGCAAGGCTCTAGTCGATGTCCAACGCATCATCGTCGAGTCCACATCCATGACTAGCAAGGAACGGGCTCTTCTCTCCATGTGGGCCAAGTTTCTCGATATGGAAGAGGAGAAGCTTTCTTTGGATGACAACTTCTTCCGGCTAGGTGGAGATTCCATTGTGGCGATGAGAATGGTCTCGGCGTTGCGTCGTGCTGGATATTGGCTGTCGGTGGCAGACATGTTCCAGAACATGAAGCTTCGGAATATGGCGAGCGTCATGATCGAGCGGCCAACCGAGCCTGAGCAACCCGCCAAGGTTTACTCGCCATTTTCGTTGTTGAAGTCGGAAGACGTGGAGGCCTTCTTGTCCAAGAATGTCCGGCCTTGTCTTGCCAACCCAGATTGGAGCATTCACGACGTCCTACCCGTCACCGACCCCCAGCAGCGAGACGTCCTCTCAACCGTTTCTGGGCTCCGGAGCTCCGTGCAATACAACATGCTCTACTTGGACAAGTCGGTGGATACATCGCGACTTGTGGCAAGCTTCCAATACCTCGTGGATCAGCACCCGATTCTCCGCACCGTGTTTGTTCAAGAAAGTGGCCGCGTGCTGCAAGTGGTTCTGGACGAGATCAAGGTACCTGTCTCAGAATTCACCACCGAGGAGTCCACAGACGCATATTGTAAGGACCTGGCTAGAAAGGACATTGATGATGATGCTGCTTTCGCTTTTGGAACGCCCTTCCTGCGTCTCTTCGTCGTTCAAGGAACCAAAGACAACGCCCTGATGATTCGCATATCTCATGCCCAATATGACGGAGTTTCCCTGCCTGAGCTTCTCCGGCAGCTCGAAGCAAAATACCGAGGTCTGGATGCTCCTGTCGCGGAGCTGTTCACGAACTACATGCAGTACGTCAACGACGCGAGAGTAGACAACATTAAATATTGGCGCACCGTTCTTGAAGGGTCTTCTCCCACGGAGATTATCCAACCGGCTAGTCCGACGAGCAAGACTGCGTTCATGACGAAGCCTGTTGACGTCTCCAAGCGCTCTCCCGACACCACGCTGCCTATCCTTCTTACTGCGGCCTGGGCTAGAGTCATGGCTCAGTTCCTCAACGTCGCAGATGTCACGTTTGGCAGTATCGTGTCAGGTCGTGACATTGACCTACCTGGCGTAGACGGAGTGATGGGTCCTTGCTACCAGTACATGCCTGTCCGCGTCAAGTTTGAGGCTGAGTGGACGGTAGCAGAGCTCCTAAACTACGTCCGTGGCCAGTATCTTGACGGCAGCCAGAGAGCTACCCTCGGATTCAAGGAGCTGCACCAAGAGTGCACAAACTGGCCAGAGGCTTCGACATTCTACTCGTCATTTGTGAACCACCTTAACAAGGAGTTCTTTGACTCCATTCCTTTTGCCGATACTCAGTGCCGCGTCGATTACATTATTCCTCACCCGGAGCCGGCAACGCCGCCTCGCGTGGTATCGTTTGTTGAATCTGGGAAGACGTTTGTCGGTATCGAGGCAGACGAAGACCGTCGGGAATTTTGGGAGGCTAGACTAGACGAGTTGGCCCTGGCAGTGGAGAGGTTCGTGGAGGATGCACAGGCTTCGCTGTAAACGGCGGA
This sequence comes from Pseudonectria foliicola, assembly GCA_003693505.1. Taxonomy (NCBI): domain Eukaryota; kingdom Fungi; phylum Ascomycota; class Sordariomycetes; order Hypocreales; family Nectriaceae; genus Pseudonectria; species Pseudonectria foliicola. Next base: position 82,068 of record QUZD01000110.1, read on the forward strand.
GAGCCTAGTGCATCTGAAGAGGAGGAATATGGTACGGTAGGCCAAGTGACGCTGTTCAAAGTGCAGTCTTGATATTTTGCCCTTTTTCTTTTCTTTTTTTTTTTTAAACACAGTTTAGACTGAGTAGCGTACATCAGCAAATGCGATGAATCTGGTATAGATGCTTACTTCCGGTTACAACGCCACAGGCTGTGATACTGGTGCTTGACTATACGACGTAGCATAGAGGTCTGTTAAACTGTCATTGTATAGGCAGAAGACAGTTCTTCGACTGAATCAATCCAGACTTGGGGATCTTCTCGTCGGGAATACATGACACCGTCTACTGAGTGGCGCCGAAACCCACCCCTCCCAGCTCTAAGTCGATCCATCTCGGTTCAACCTGACTTGAGACTGGAAGAGCACATGTCACTAGGCCGTTGACAATAAGATACAGCTACGCAATTACTCGGTGGTGTATGCCAGGCTCTGACCATATACACACGTTCGTTGCATTCAATTCAATACAAGTTATCATTAACTAACTCTCTCATAACCGGACCTTGGGGTTGAACACCAGGCTCCTATATCATAACTAAGTCGTTCAGATTCATAAGACGTGGGCAGCTGCATCAGTACCATGTGATGAATATGCTACTCGTCGTGCTCTCGCAGTATATGCAGCCCCCCCATGATTTTACGTGACCAAGCCTATGCCATCGAAAATATTATCCAATCCAGCATGAGGCTGACCTTGATACTGTCTGATTTGTTTCGCAGTAGCTTGATAAATCAGTTGGACACCTTGAACAGAGTGCGGACCGCCGCGTGGTCGGAAGTCCACTCGTTGTTCTTGTGGTTCGGCTGCGAAGTAGGGCTTCCCACAAGGACCGTCTCCGACTCGAGGATCGACATCTTACCCTTGAGGTAGATGAAGTCAATCCGGTCCAGAGGCTCCTTGCGGCCGTTGTTGTTGAGGAAAACGGGAGACCACGTAATGCCCGGAGCGGTGGCCGGGTTGGGGTGAACGGTTCGGAAGGTATCCGTCATTCCAGCGTCGATGGGGTGTGTAGACGTAGGCCACTTGACGTTGGCGTAGCCGCAGTGCTTGTCCCGCGTCGCCTCGACCCAGTCGAGGTGGGAGGGCGCGTTGAAGTCGCCGAGAAGAATCACGGGGACCTCGTTTGAGGCGGCTAGCTCCTTCTCCATGGCCTGGATGGTCTCGACGATTTGCGGGGTGCGCTTGGACTCGGCCTCACGCTGGATGACCCGGTCCACGGGCATCTTGTCGAAGCAGAAGTCGTAGGGTCCGTAGGGGTTGTATCCGAGATGGACGTTCCAGATGTTGACTTGGCTCTCTTCGCCGTCGAGCGCAATTCGTACGGAGCCAGCCCAACCCTTGTCGAATGAAGTCTCCACAATAGGGTAACGGCTGATGAGGCCAACGTCGCGGCTCTGCCAAGAGTACCATCCGAGGGCCTTGCCCAGGCGCGTGGCGTGTCCGCCGGTGCTCTCCTGGAAACCAACGACATCCACGTTGCTCTTGGAAAGGAAGCGGACCTGCTTCCTGTGGTAGTCATTGACTTGCGAGCCGCCGTGCCATAGGTTGTAGGTCAACACATCAAGCTGGTCAACGAGCGGCTCGCCGGCAGGGCGGACGGGGATGGTGACATTGAGGCGAGAGCTAGAGTTGCCAGAAGTGACCACCTCGAGCGTAACCTTGGTGGGACCGGCTGAGGGGCCAGGGGTACCAGAGAGCTCTCCGTTACTCGAGACCTGGACCCAGTCGCCGCCTTCCGAGTCGAGCTTCTTGAACTTGAAGTCGGAGTCGCCAGAGAGCAGACCGCTCACTGAGGCCTTGAAGCTGTCGCCCTGGCGCGCATTGTGTGTGGTGAAGGAGTCGACAATCAACGAAGCCAAAGCCTGGCTCATGAGCTGGCTCAGAAAGAGGCCGCCGAGGGCAGAGGTCACGCCTGGGACTCGCATCGTGAGCGCTTTGTGCAGAGAGTGTGTTGGTGTTGGTGTTGGTGTTACTGGTGCTGGTACGGCTAAGGGTCCAGCTTGTTGATTTGTTGATTAGATGATCAGCTCTTAGCAAGCCGGCAGTAAGCCCGAGGTATTCGGGATCAGATAATAGTATTTATCTGGAGGAGTGAGGTCGGAGGTGATGACGCTGTTGTCTACCACGAGGTTCCAGGCGAGGACTTGATTGGTCAGATGGAGGAGGTGTGGCGATCTGCCATGTAAGGAGAGGACCAGACCGCGTCCAAGTTGCGATGGGGGAAAATGTCCGTTGTTTCCAAATGTTTATGGAGTGTCTCCCGTGAGATTTTATGAGGATCCCTACCTTGTTCAACCGTAGGGGTCGAGAGCCGCTGATGCTGCGACCTTCCCCTCTGAGTAATGTACTGCCAACATCCACCTCACCGACCCAATTGGTTCTCCGGAGCTAAACACATGCTTCAGGCATCCCCTGCACGTGGTCCCATATGTCGGCAATGATAAGGGCTGCTGCTGCAGTAGCGCCATCAGAGCATGATGCTAATTGTGCCAACGGCGGGAGCACGAGCCCTGCCATTCTCACGACTATGGCTGCACCTGGCCCAGTCTCGTGGTGAACGATGCCGTCATCCGGCCACTCATCCGTGGTTTAGCTGTCGATCGTTTCCACCTGGATCATGTCGGGGAATAGATTTTGACCTGGACGTTTTGCCCCCAGCCTGCATCGACGACCCTGCCATGACGCTGTTGTCGATCCACGTTCCTCGTCAAAGCCAGTAATCCGACAGCATCCTCATAGATCTGCATCCAAGGGACCTTAGAATGCTTGAAATGCAGAGTCCCTCTGTCTTGTGGTAACGCTTCAAGGTCGATGGATGTTTCCATGTGATTCTCTCCGACTTTTCGGCCATGACCTTGTCCATGACGGGTCGAATTTCAAGTTTTCCAGGCCGTGAGCACCTAGAATGTCAGCTATTAGTTCTATTGCCCAACAGTAACTGGTTTTCGAGCTCTTCATACGTATTAGACGTATTCCAAGACTGATAGGGGCAATACTACGAGCCCGTAATTAGTAGGGCAATGTATCATCTTTGAGGATTTGTGACATGTGTGCAATCTATCAATCTCATATGAGGTCATCGTGAACGGCCGGTGCAGCGCTGCGTGCAAGCCTCTCCCATCATTGGCCCCTGTATTCTTGCGCTGATTGTTTGAACCGTTGGTCAATCCATCTAGTCTCTGATTTCAATACCAGTGATCTATATCAAATCGCACGATCCATCTATATCGGGCATTGTGACGGATGGTTCAAAGCAGCTGGAGCTATCGGCCCAACTTTTCTGGATCACGGCACTATTGGCGCTCTCGCTTTCCTTCTGGTATTCAAAGTGACTTGTTGCGTCTTGTCAACGATATTGGGATTTATTACCTTATCTCATGCTTTTTATTCTGCAGCGGCACTTTTGTTTACTCTTGCGGATTAGGTCTGCTGGTTGAAATGCGCAACGTGTGTCTTTCGCCTCTCTCCATATCGTTGATCATTATATGGTACGACTGTACCCTAACCTTGGATGATCTACGAATTTAGGCGATAGTTTGACCTCTGCCTTTGATACAGGGAATGAGAGGTAGGTCTGCAATTTTTAATTCTCATCGATCGGCCAGTCAGATTGACAGGGATAGTCTTGGAATATCCTGCACCATACTGCGGGCCGAGTCCCTTGTGGCTTGCTTTGCGTTTCGTGATGCTCAGATCTCTCGCATGGTTTATGCGCCACGATCCGTCTTCAAGGGTCCAAGCCAACAGGCACAAGGCTGAGCTTATGAGGTCATTTGGGCCAGCCACACATCAAGTGCCGGTTCTTATTTTCCCGATGAATCGGGTGGTTAAAGACTCCCGACGAGAGGGGCCAATCGAGTGCGAGACACTCGGCACGATGTACGTACATGGGGATGCCGAGGAGCTGCATTTCCGTCCACGCCCCCACAAGAACCACGAATACAGTATGTTGCTCTGACAGCTCAAGGGTGAGCTATAGCTCCATGCAGACGCGAGGTATCGGCTTGAGCTCCATGATTGGGCCAGATGGGCGCGGGCTTGTTGTACGGATACTTTTAGGCGCCTGTCCTCTTGATCCCTGCCGAGCACGGAAATGTAGCTCCTCGGCGGCCCCGGCGATCTTCAGAAGACCGTCACTCAAACGCGGGGTTCCTCGTGTTAAAACCGTAAACAGTTTACGAAACGATTGTGAGAATCATTATAGAGACTCTCTCTCCATTTCAGCTTCTTTTCTCATCTCAAGGCAACGACCGTCACAAAGTCAGTCTCATACTCACGATGCCTCAGAAAGAGCGGGTTCCCTCTCCATGGACTCTGCGCTCAGAGTCGGCGGATCAGGCGGATACAGGCCCTTCGGTCCATCTCACCAGCGACAAGTCACAATCGCCATTTGCCTTTTCGTTTGAACCTCTTCGCCCAGGGGTATTCAAAGTTACTTTTGCATCTGAAAGTCATCCCCTACCTCCGCACCCAAGTATCCCCTGCGTGGAAAAGGACCTGCAAAACGCCGCCATCTCCGTATCTGAGACGGAGACAGGCCGGAAGATTGAGGTCGATAATGTCGTGGCCAACGTAGACTGGGCCAGTGGTGTGCCAGCGGTTTCCTTGGCTTTCAAAGGCTCCGAGTCGAAGCCTATCCACCAAGATCTCCCGTACCGGTCCTACACCATCGACGGTACCGGAGTGTCGCACTACTCTCGCTACTACCCAGGTACCCTCTATGTTGGGCTCGGTGAAAAGGCTGCACCGATGAATCTTGCAGGGCGCAAGTTCGAGTTGTCGGCCACAGACAGCTTTGGCTACGATGTGTACCGCACCGATCCGCTGTACAAGAATATCCCGCTGCTGATCAACGCCTCTCCCAATGGATGCGTCGCCCTCTTCTCTACTACCCACTCCAGAGGGTCTTACTCCATCGGTGCTGAGATGGACGGCATGTGGGGACGATACAAGGTCTACCGCCAGGACTACGGGGGACTGGAAGAGTTTATGATAGTCGGCAAGACTCTACAGGACATTGTCACCACATACGCCAGCCTTGCTGGGTATCCTCTCCTTGTCCCTAGATGGGCCTTTGGCTACCTCTCAGGAGGGATGAAGTACTCCATGCTAGACGACCCTCCCGCTTCAGAAGCTCTCCTTCAGCTCGCGCATAAGCTGAAGGAGCACGATATTCCCTGCTCGGCCTACCAAATGTCTTCTGGGTACACCGTCTCCGCGACCCCGCCCAAGACGAGAAACGTCTTTACCTGGAATCGCCACAGGTTCCCAGACCCGGAAGAGTTCATCAAGGAGTACCGTAAACTCGGGATGCGACTCATTGCAAATGTCAAGCCGTACGTCCTCGAAAACCACCCGGAATACCCCAAGCTGAAGGCGGCTGGGGCTTTGTTCATCGACGAGCACACCAAGAGCACAGCCATTACGAGACTTTGGAGTGCAGGAGGTGGCGAGAGCGCCGAGGGTGGCCACATTGACTTCACGTCGGCCGCCGGCTTCAAGTGGTGGTACGAAGGTATCAAGAAGCTCCGGCTGCAGGGAATCGACTGCATGTGGAACGACAACAACGAGTACACGATTGTCGACGACGAGTGGAGATGCGCACTCAACGAACCTTCCCTAGAGGTTGCCGACGCGGTCAAGGACAGACCCCAAGTCGGACTATGGGGACGAAGCCTTCAGACCGAGCTGCACGGCAAGGCGTCCCACGATGCCCTCGTCGACGCGGCCCCGGATGAGCGGCCCTTTGTCCTGACCCGGAGCGCCACGGCCGGCACTCTGCGATACGCCTGCAGCTCGTGGAGCGGCGACAACGTCAGCAGCTGGCCGGGGATGAAGGGCGCCAACGCCCTCTCTCTCGCCGCCGGCATGTGCCTGCTCCAGTGCTACGGGCACGACATTGGCGGTTTCGAAGGCCCGCAGCCGTCTCCGGAGCTCCTGCTTCGCTGGATCCAGCAGGGCATATACTCGCCTCGCTTCGCCATCAACTGCTTCAAGACGGGCAACGACAACAGTGTCGGGGATGTCATTGAGCCCTGGATGTATCCCGAGATTACGCCTCTGGTGCGCAAGGCCATCAAGCGGCGCTATGCCATGATACCATATCTCTACTCGCTCATGCTCCATGGCCACAAAACCGCGGTCCCGCCACAGCGCTGGACAGGATGGGGCTACGAGACCGATCCCGAGGTATGGACCGCACACATCATGGATGGCGAAACACAATACTGGCTCGGCGACGCTCTCCTCGTCGGCGGAGTGTTTGAGCCAGGAGAGAGCAAAGCAAAGGTCTACTTGCCAAAGGCATCTGAAGAGGACGAAGGCTTCGTCAACCTCAACGCGCCTTACCAAGTCTTGTCACCCGGGCAGTGGGTGACGATTGATGCCGAATGGCACGGCGCCGGGATCCCGGTTCTCGCCAAGATTGGCTCCGCAATCCCCGTGGGCAAGGACGTCCAGGTTCTTTCGGCTGGCGAAAAGACCAATCCCGCCAACCTGCCCATGGACGACTACCGTGGCGTGGAGATCTTCCCGCCGCGAAATGGTTTGGGCGAGCGTTGGTACGAGAACACGTGGTACGAGGATGACGGCATCTCCCCAGCGGACACGCATCAAATCTCCGAGTACAGGGTCGCGTACAGCGCAGATGCAGACAAGGTGTCGGTCAAGTTTGCAGCAAATGAAGACTCGGGGTTCTCAGCCCCTTGGCGCGAGCCCGTCGTCATTCTCCCCGTCGGAGATGAGAGAAGCGTGGTGTCTGGTGATGACAGGAACGTGCGCGAGCTCTCAAGGGATGGACAAGGCCGGCGTCAATTCCATTTAGCGTAGGTCGTCAGTCCAGGCTCGGTAGTTGATGAGCACAAAGTACATGGCATGGAATCTTCTTTGATCGTCTCTCGCTTATATGAGCTCGTACTGTGTGGAGTTGGCTGTATGAGTATCTGCACCTTTGCCTGCACGCAAAGTAGAATTCATCTGTTGCATTCACCAGTCTTTGGACGTCTAGCTCATCCCTTTTAACAGGGTCCCGGACAGCTTCCCTAAGGAACACCCTCTAACCAAGCCTTACTGTTATACTTCTGGTCATCTGGTCATGTTGAAGGGTCCTCTGGAAGTATCATTTCCATTGCGTACGGATTGTTGGAGGAGATTGTTGACGATGAGGGTTAGGGCCGTGTCGAGATCATTGACACCTGAGACATAACTAACCCAATAGACCCTAGCCTGGTTGATGTCAAGGGAGGGAAAGTTGTTAGAAGGCCCAAGACAATTAGCCTTGGTCGAATAAGTAGTGGTAAAAAAGTGTAAATATCACCACGGTTGGGCAAGTACTGTACTTGTGGACGAATAACACGACTTTTCAAGCAGTGATCGATTGGCAGAACTCACGCCCACGCCGATGGCGATCCAGACGATCCTTCACCTTATGGTAAAAGTTGCAAAAGGGCAAGATTTTCACGTGGTATATAGTGTGGTTAAACACTTCAATGTAACATCGGACAGGAACGCTCGAATGGCAGGATTAGAAGTAAGGCCACATCTCATCATGTTAAACAATGCACATGGCCAATGCCCATGGATAGGTTGGCAAAGAAGCAACGACTTGTGGCCTGGACATGTGCTCAAGCACGAGGCAGTCAGTGAACCGCAGCGTGACTCCGTAATTATTTACTCATGGATAGCACGACTCACTCAGATGATCATGTACTGGTAAGTTGCATAGTATGTGTGCCACGCACATCGCTTCCATTTTCATCACCACTTATGCAAATGTGACAGCCAAGTGATAACGGCGAACCCTAAATGTCTAGGTTATCCTTGAATCCTGACTCGATCGGATCCTATGAACGCCCCCATCACTCGTGGGTTGATTCCAGTCACCTGCACAGCGAGCGCTTGGCTTCATGCTATGAATGACCTCTTTATTTCCGCAAACAGTGGGCTCGTGTTGAGGCAAGGGCTTGAGTTGTGGGTGAAAGCGACTATCAATAACCGTGAAAGTTACCACAGCAGTCAGGACATGCATAGTTCCCGTATACCTAGGGTAAGCTCGATATGGGGTAATTGCATGTCCCCAGCTCAAACCTTAGGCACAAGAGCTTGTAGAAATTGCTACGGAGTATTGGAACTGACATTTGAGCCGACTACCCTAGAAGCTCACATATGGGTGGGACTATGGGTAGGGGCAGAATGTGACACTAGCATCGGTATTGACAGTGGAGACGGGGAAAGAATGCTAGGAGATTCCCTGCGCAGATGATCAAAATCAGAGTTCGTCCCAGTACCAGGCGGAAGCCGGCCCCGGTCACGGACTGCTGTTGTGTCGTCTAACCACAGCATCTGGTCGAGTGCTCCTATTGCTTCGATGGCCATGACTACTGCAGATATGACGCATGTGCTATGGTAGTCAGTCTTCTATGAACTGTGCCACCTTGTAATGATCTATTGCTGACGCGCGAAAAAAGTCGGTACCACCCATGTAGTCGGTGGCCGCGGGCTCGCGGGGCGGTTGCAGGACCATGGAGGCCGTGGGCAAAACATCCGAATCGCTCCATTCATTTCGTAGCCCCTGTCATAGTAAGAGCCCATGGGAGACCCAAGCGGGGCAAGGCTAACCCCCTAAACCGAAGAAAGAAGAGGTGGCCCATGCCAAAGTTGCGGGAAGCGGAAGATCTGACGTGCGATGTGCGGCTTAACAGCGCTCGGTCCCACGGCCAAGCAGGGCTAAGGATCCGTGATCCGGGACTAGGCTTCAGACGAAGTGTTTCCAGGTATTGCACCGTAGCTCGGCACTGGTTTAGCTCCATCCAGAGAACACCTGGGGCCAAGGGGGGAGCTGGAAAGTAGACCGTTTAAACGCAAAAATAACCTTTGGCCAACACGTCGTCAAGTTCGCCTCCCGGCATGCAGTAGGCAGTGGAGTTTGCTCCCCTGCCCTGTCTGATGCGTCCAAAGCCGGACCACAGCTACAGACCACACTGGAGGAACTGCGTTGCGGGGGGACCAGGCCGGGGAGAGAAGAGCAGCGAGCAGCGAGCAGCTGGCTGGTGAAACTGTTCCATGAATAGGTTCCTGAAACATTTGTGCTGCAATTTCAAACCTGAAGCCTTGAGACACGGTCGTGAGCTATTGGTGGGACAAGATGGTTCATAGAGGGCAGAGGACAGATTGGAGTAGGAAGGGATAAGAAATCAGCCAAAGCCCAGGGTGCGTTCCACCTGGGACATTGCTAGGTCCCAGTGGGATTAAAGATGTGCCAGGATGGATAAGCTGCAACAAGGTCTGGCAGAGATGCTCATTAGATATAATCTGTATTCCGTATTCTTCTGCCATATTCGTGGAACACACTCTTATTGACAGACTCGTTGGGCATGTGCAAGGCTGACTACCTTGAACAACAACAAGACACCGATTCTCGATGCCCATCGGCAGCCCATTCCTACTGGTGATGGAGCCGTTTCCTACAGTCTCCATGCCTCTTTGCAAGCTGTGTGGTGTCAATGCATGCAAAGATCATACATGGTGAGGCAAACTTTGGATCGGAACGCGAGGGCCCCGCGCCAAGACTGCCCAGAGTAATAATCTGTACCTCTGGCTTGTTCGCAGCTGGACAGGTACAGGTACTGGTACTGGTACTGTACGTGCTCCCTTTGTGGCGGTGCAGTGCATATTCGTACTGCGTATCCATACTCCGTATCGCGTGCGCCATGCCCTGTTTTCTCTCCCTTGAATTGCCATTCAATAGAGTAGGTAGCGCAGAGCGAGTAGAGCGAGCAGAGCAGAAAGGAATCGACGATGCTGGGGCCAGACGTTGGAAAAGGTGCGTCACTTGTCCAGCCCTGCAGCCATTTCTAGGTTTTGTGTGATGACGTGCCGAGTCATGCTTCACTGACCAGATGGTGTTACCTGATTCTACCAACGTGCTGGCTGTTCCGTTCCCGTTGAAGCATCGAGAGTACTGTACATAAGAAGGTACGTTCTGGGTCATGTGACTGAGGTGACTGCCCTCCCACCTTGGGTGTGTAAATACCTTAGAGTCTATCTGCGATATGTATCTACCGTACTGCACCGCGCCACGTGGAGTAGCCTAGCCGGGCTAGCGCCAGAAGCCTCTGGGTGCTCAAAAGTACGGGTTGCCCAATGGGAAGCCGGGCACAGGCCAATAGGGAAGGCAGGCACGGTACACATGTACATACAGTACCTTCCTATGTTATTGTATAAACGTAGTAAGCAACCGGGGGAAGGAGCGACGAGGGTGCGTCAAATCCGTGGGATCGGTGGCCGGAGGGTCCGTGGCCGCGGACCCACCTTTTCCCGGCAGTGGCAGTAGGGCGGATTTTCGGGTTGCTCGCGTCCAAAACCAGAGGTATTCTCTTAGCCAAGACGGGGCCCCGACGCTAAAGCTGGCCAGAGAATGGATCTGCGTCATTCCAGCAGAGACACAACAAAGAACCCGGCGCGGATATATAGGCTCAGGCCATGCTCATGCTGGTGCCATCATCTGCTGCTTCTGTTGATGTCCTTCTTCATCCCTACCTTTAATACAGTACTGCCACTCTGCTGGCTATCATCCGCGACCTTTCTTCTGATTGATTAATCAATCCTTTTCCACTATAGAGACTTTGTGCTAGTCCAAGCACTGCGCATCCCCAGCCCGTCTCTGTGCACGGTTCCCGCTGCCGATAAAAGCGTCGAAACAATCAACAAGATGAGCAACTGCACCAACTACAATCCACCGCCCTCGTCGTCCGCCACCGAGGTGGACGAGAAGTCGAGGACGGACGAAATGGAAAACAACTTTGCCGAGGAGGACCGCCGCCGCAGCGAGGAGATTCACCAGCTTGCCCGCAAGCTCACCAGCCAGTCCCAGGGCGCCCCCGGCACCTTGTTCCCCGTGCCGGCCGAGGGTCCCCTTGACCCCAACAGCCCGGAATTCAACTCGAGGCTATGGGCCAAGTCCTTTTACAACATGAGGCGCAACATGTCGGACGGAGTCGGTGTCAGGACGTCCGGAGTGGCCTTTAAGAACCTAAACGTCCACGGCTTCGGCACCCCCACCGATTTCCAGAAGACGCTCGGCAACACGTGGCTCGACGTCGCCGGCATGGCCAACAAGCTGCTCGGCCGGGGCCAGACCCGAATCGACATTCTCCGCGACTGCGAAGGCATCGTTCGCAGCGGCGAAATGCTGGCCGTGCTGGGCCCTCCCGGTTCCGGCTGCTCCACCTTCCTCAAGACCATTGCCGGCGAGACCCACGGCTTCAACGTCCAGGCCGACTCCGTCCTCAACTACCAGGGTGTCCGTCCCGAGCAGATGAAGAAGACGTTCAAGGGCGAGGCCATCTACACGGCCGAGGTCGACAACCACTTCCCCCAACTCACCGTCGGCGATACCCTCTACTTCGCCGCCCGCGCCCGCTGCCCCAAGACCATCCCCGAGGGTGTGACGAGGCGGGAGTATGCTGAGCACCTGCGCGATGTCATCATGGCCATGTTCGGTATCTCGCACACCAAGAACACCCGCGTTGGTGACGACTTTGTCCGAGGTGTCAGTGGTGGTGAGCGTAAGCGTGTAACCATCTCCGAGGCCGCCCTTAGTTATGCCCCCCTACAGTGCTGGGATAATAGTACCCGAGGTCTCGATTCGGCAAACGCCATCGAGTTCTGCCGCACCTTGCGAACGCAGGCCGACACCATGGGCTGCTCGTCCTCTGTGGCCATTTACCAGGCTCCTCAGGCCGCCTACGATGTAAGTCTTTTCATAGCCAACCAGCGATTCCCATCTACTCACACTCCATGTAGCTGTTCGACAAGGTCATCGTCCTCTTCGAGGGTCGCCAGATCTTCTTCGGGAAGACCAACGAGGCCCAAGCCTACTTTGAGAACCTAGGCTTCATCTGCCCCGAGCAGCAGACCACGGCCGACTTCCTGACGTCCATGACCAGCCACTCGGAACGCGTCATTCGTCCCGGCTGGGAGGACAAGACCCCCCGCACCCCCGATGAGTTTGCCCGCGCCTGGAAGCAGAGCCAGTCCCGCCGCGGCCTCGTCGACGAGATCGACCGCTACGTCGAGGAGCACCCCTTTGATAGCGAACATCACCGTCAGTTCCTCGCGTCCCGCCGGGCCGACCAGTCCAACATGCTCCGCGCCAAGTCCCCCTATACCCTCTCGTACTGGGAGCAGATGACTCTTACCCTTTGGCGCAGCTGGGTTATGCTGATTAACGACCCCTCCCTCCTAATCACCATGCTTTTGGTCAACATGTTTGAGGCTCTGATAATATCCAGTATCTTCTACAACTTGAGAATAGATGCTGATAGTATCTCTCGCCGCTCTACCCTCCTCTTCTTTATCGTTCTCATCAACGCCTTTTCTAGTATCCTCGAGATTATGACACTCTACGCGAAACGCAAGATTATAGAAAAGCATAATCGATACGCCTTCTACCACCCTAGTGCTGAAGCCCTATCTGCGATGATTTGCGATCTACCGTATAAGATCAGCAACTCCATTCTGCTTAACGTCACGCTCTACTTTATGAGCAATCTTCGACGAGAGCCCGGACCCTTCTTCTTCTTCCTCCTCTTCTCCTTCATCTCCACGCTCTCCATGTCTATGCTTTTCCGCCTGGTTGGATCCATTACCAAGAGCATTGCGCAGGCGCTCGCTCCCGCCTGTATTATGCTGCTGGCTCTGATCCTGTATACCGGATACGCTATTCCTGTTCAATACATGAAGGTTTGGCTGGGCTGGCTCAGGTGGATCAACCCCCTCTATTTCAGCATCGAGAGTGTCTTCATCAACGAGTTTCAGGGACGCCAGTACCCTTGCGCCAACTTTGTTCCTTCTGGGCCCGGATATGAGAATGTCGGCTCCATCAACCGTGTTTGCTCCGTTGAGGCCTCTAAGCCTGGAGAGAGTTTCGTTGATGGTTTGGCCTACATCTACAAGAAATATGGATTCCTGCCGTCTCACAAGTGGCGAAACCTTGCTGTCATTATTGCCTACACCATCTTCTACATGGTTCTCCACCTGCTGGCCACCGAATTCATCGCATCGGAGCGCTCCAAGGGTGAAGTCCTTGTTTTCCGCCGCAAGGCGCTCAAGCAGAAGAAGCTCAAGGGTGCCGACATCGAAACCGGTACTGCCCCCGAGAAGCCTGCCGCCCTCAACGAGAGCGACTCTGAGCCCATTGCCGAAATGGAGAAGCAGACCTCTGTGTTCCACTGGAAGGATGTGTGCTACGACATTAAGATCAAGGACGAGCCCCGACGCATCCTGGATAACGTTGACGGTTGGGTCAAGCCCGGTACTCTGACGGCTCTGATGGTATGTAGTCCCCAACCCCTTTCACTTGAAGCATGACGTATCTCTGCCTCTTCCAAATGCGAGCTAACATTACCATTATAGGGTGTATCTGGTGCTGGTAAAACTACTCTGCTCGACGTGCTCGCTAGCCGTGTTACCATGGGTGTTGTCACTGGTGAAATGCTGGTCGATGGCCAGACCCGCGACTCTTCCTTCCAGCGCAAGACCGGTTACGTCCAGCAGCAGGATCTGCACCTCCAAACTTCAACCGTCCGAGAAGCCCTTACTTTTAGTGCCCTCCTTCGCCAGCCTGCCCGCTATAGCCGCGAGGAGAAGATCGCCTACGTCGATACTGTCATCTCGCTCCTGAACATGGAAGAGTATGCCGATGCCGTCGTCGGTTTCCCCGGTGAAGGTCTCAACGTTGAGCAGCGCAAGAGATTGACCATTGGTGTCGAGCTCGCCGCCCGTCCTCAGCTACTGCTCTTCCTTGACGAACCTACATCCGGTCTGGATAGTCAAACCTCCTGGTCTATTTGCAACCTCATGGAGAAGCTCACTAAGAGTGGACAAGCTATCCTATGCACCATTCACCAGCCTTCTGCCATGCTCTTCCAGCGCTTCGATCGTCTCCTCCTCCTCGCCAAGGGCGGTAGAACTGTCTATTTCGGAAACATTGGCAAGAACTCCCATGTCCTCCTCGATTATTTCCGCCGCAATGGTGGCCCCGAGTACAAGGAGGGAGTCAACCCTGCTGAGTTCATGCTCGAGGTTATTGGTGCTGCCCCTGGTGCCCACACGGATATCGACTGGCCTGCCGTGTGGCGTGAGTCGCCCGAGTACCGCGAGGTTCAGAACGAGCTCGCCAACTTGACCAAGAACGCTGCCCCCAAGTCTACCAACGACCAGAACGACCCCTCGCTTTACAAGGAGTTTGCCGCGCCGTTCACGGTCCAGCTTCAGCAAGTTACGCTCCGTGTCTTCCAGCAGTTCTGGCGAAGCCCGAGCTACCTCAACTCCAAGGCTCTTCTCTCTTTCGGTGCTGTAAGTCGCCCCTCCTGACAAAGTTCCGTTATGATCACAACTGACATGGCCACAGACCCTCTTCATCGGTCTTTGCTTCTTGAATGCTGAACGAACCCAGAACGGTCTGCAGAGTCAGATGTTTGGTGTCTTCATCTTCCTCACCCTCTTTGCTCAGATCGTCGACCAAATGTTTCCCATCTTCTGCCAGCAACGTACTCTCTACGAGGCCCGCGAGAGACCTTCCAAGTCATACGCCTGGCAGGCATTCATGGTGGCCAACATTGTCGTTGAGATTTTCTGGAACTCGGTAAGTCAACAATGGAACCCTCACTATCTCGAGAGAGCAAGTCTCTAATTGTCACCATACAGATCATGTCCGTCTTCTGCTTCATCTGCTGGTACTACCCCATCGGACTTTTCAGAAACGCCAGCTTTGATGGCACGACCCACTCTCGTGGTATCACCATGTTCCTCTTCGTCTGGATGTTCTTCATGTTTGCCAGTACCTTCTCGCACATGCTGATTGCTGGTCTTGACGAGCCCGACCTGGCCGGATCCGTCATGAACCTCATCTTCGTCATGATGTTCTCCTTCTGCGGGTATGTACTAGTCCACCTTGTCATCCATTTTGAGCCCCCGCTGACTTCAATCCAGTGTTCTTGCCGGTCCCAAGGCGCTACCAGGATTCTGGATCTTCATGTACCGCGTCAACCCCTTCACCTACGTCGTCGAAGGATTCCTGGGCGTCTCCCTGGCCAATGCCCCCGTCCACTGCGCCGACAACGAGTTTGTCAACTTCAAGGCCCCTAGCGGCCAGAACTGCAAGGAGTACATGAGTTCCTTCATCGAGGAGAGGGGCGGCTACCTTAGGAATGGCGGCATGGGTACCAGTTGCGACTACTGCGCCATCACCAACACCAACCAGTTCCTGGAGGGCCTCAACATCTTCTTCAAGAACCGCTGGCGTGACTTTGGCTTCATGTGGGTCTACTGCATCTTCAACATCGCGGCCGCCGTGTTCTTGTACTGGCTGGTCCGTGTCCCCAAGAAGAGCAAGGCCAAGAAGGAGTAGAGTCCGCTAGACGTGGAAGATACCTATATACCCAAGAGTTTTCCCTCAAAACATTATTTTTAAACCATATTCCAAGTTTCATTCATTTTGCTTCGACCTATAGCATCATTGCGGTCTAGCCATACCATAGATTCCACATAGAACTTTTTTTTGTTGAAACACACTGCCTAATAGATATTTTACTTCTTCGGGAGATGCTTGTTCATATACGGTGATTCTCTGCGGATCGAGGTCTTGACAGACATCCACTCTAGTCACCTTTTTATCTATTGCCCTGTATAGCATTCATCGCCTCTAACCTTCAAAGTTCATATCTAAACTCTTTGTTTTGAAGATCGGTCAGATCTAAAAACTCATGGTTCGCTTCCACTACGTAGTCGTCGCCCTGACTCGATTTCTTCTCATCCCGTTTCTTGTTCCTCCGATCGAGCAGTACACGGATCAAAAGCAAGTCCAGCGTGCAGAGAAAGTAGATGATGCAAATCGAAATCTTGGCCGGGAGATATCTCGGGGCATCTCGTGGCTGAAACGTCTGAGGAGAAATGATGTTGCCGACCGTGTATGCAACCGATCCCAAGCAAGCAACAGTCACCTTTTTGGTCGACCCCGCAACGTTGGTGCTCTGAAGGCCGAGGATAGTCGTCCAGCCGATTGGAATACCGCCAGTGAAATAGTACCCGATAAGTGCCGGCACTCTATCCGTTGTTGCCATCAAGATTGCGCCCACAATCGCCGGGATGTGCCCAACAACACACCAATATAGGCGCTGGCGAGTCTTCATCGCGAGCCATGTCAGACCAACCAGGACAACAATCTCATAGGCACCAAGTGGTGTAACTAGTAAGAGAGATTCCTGGCTGGTATACCCCATCCCTTTGACCAAGATGTTGCCAAAGCTAGTAGCGGTTGAGTTGGGAATGTTGGCCGCAAAGACCCAAAAGCAGTACAGCCAGGTCACGGGGTCGGCCAGTGCCTCGAGTACCTGCTCTTTCTTGAACGTCTGCGAGCCAATTCCCTGTTCATTGCCTCGAATGCGTTGAAGGTGCGCTGACTTTTCCTCAGTGGTTAGAAACTTTGCCGAGGCTGGGGAGTCAGGCATGATAAAGAAGAACAGAACGCCGACGACTGTCGTGATCAAGCCCAGGAAGAGGAAGATGACCTGCCAACCATCGAGGGAAGCATTCGGGTCGCTCCCAACATGTTTTGACACTCCGTACGCGAAGAAGCCGCCAAACATCTGGGCTGCTCCACACATTGAGAACCAGATGCCGACTCGGAAGGCTTGCTGGTTCTTGGTGTACCATTGGGAAGTAAACAGAACCCAGGCCGGCACAATTGCAGCCTCGAACGCGCCCAGAAAGAAGCGACAGACCAAGAGACCAGCATAATTCTTGCAGGCGGCGAGACAAGCCAGCACAACCCCCCAGAGTGTTACGTTGATAGAGGTATATCTAGCCAGAGGGAAGGCCTGGACTAAACGGATCGTTGGAAACTGCGCCGCCAGCTGACCAAAGAAGAAAATTGACGCAACCCAGTTCAGATGATTACCGACAAGGCCGGTTGCCTCTTGGATGCCCGTTACGCTTGCGTAGGAGATGGATGTTTTGTCGATATATTGTAGGAAGTAGACGATGCAGATCAGCGGCATAACGTGCCAGTCAATGCGTCGGGCCAGGCGTCGTTGGTGTTCCGGATCGAGAGGCTGGCTCAAGGGACCAGTCTCTTTGAGAAACTCTAGAGCCGCATCGGCACCATTTTCGTACTCTTTCGTCTTGAACACTGGCTCTGCCACAGGTGAGGAGCCTGGTTTGGTTTCGGTATCCGAAGCCTGCTTGTCGCTCTCAGAGACCAAAGGGCCATCTGGCCTCGGAGACTTATCAGCCATGTCTGTAGACGATCTAACCTTTCGAGGTTTTTTTCTCTTGGGAGTCTGTTAAGAAAACAAAATATTCTCCATGTTCCGCGCCTTAGATAGCCATTTCGAAGGTTTGCCCACTTCTCAATCACACCATCGAGGGTGGATCTTGCAACACATATTTCATATGATCGAACCAGTCAAAGTGCCGTTTCTAATCAAGGGAGTGAGATTGAAGGAGCTGGTACTGAAAATGGCTCTCTTCCAGCGTTCGTCACCCACCAGAATGGAAATCGGTTGAGCACGCCATCATGAGCGATATGACTCGGCCCCAGCTACCCTTGCAGCGCGTTCATATTGACACTTGAAGAAACAGACGTGTCTCCAAATCTATCAAGATGGTTTGGGAGTCCTTTTCGTCTATTCGAAGTTCTAGTACAGAAAGTGTTCACAAAGAAGATGCCATTGCACCACATAGGGATGGAACATCTGGCCCTTAATCGTCTAGCCGCCAGCGTATGAATGCGTTTAAGGCAGGCCAATGAACAATACAAGTTCAGACTATTTTTATCTGGATATAACTGTCATTTCGCCTTCCGGTTCTCAGCGGGAAGACGTACACGCAGCGTGGCGAGATCAACAATAGGTAAATAAGCACTTTTGGCTCCGAACAAGGAGAATGAACAACAAGGGGGATGAATTATAGCCCACGTATAATACAGTTCTTGAACTAACTGAATATTAGAACGTTTACCATTATCTTCTTCCAGTTGTAGGTTAATACGAAATGAGGTCGAATCGCTTTTAATGATACCTTGGGGCCAATCCAACAGGTATCCCAACCCACCACCCACTTAGTCCTCTGCGCTCCTTAAGTTGAGACTACCGAGGCATAGCTGAATTGTCGAATGTTTCAAGAATGCGATTGACATTCAAGAAAATTTGAAGATGTAGCTGAGCATTTGGGTACAAAACCGATTGGTGTAAACGTGCGGTAACGCAGAATGATAATAACTGATGTGAAGAATGAATCTACGGACTTCCATATGTTGGAAAGAAGCAATAGTCCTACATTTGAAATTTCAGATCTTTCGCGGTAATAGTTTTCCGTTGTATGTGAGTGCCGCAATGGAGAAGCTTCACCTGCCGTCTTAGGCCTTCTCCTCTCTAAGATGCCGTAGCAAACCCCTGACCTGGACTTGCCCCCGCCTTGAATGCCATCCAATGTAACCTCATACGAACCACTGTTTCTGGGCACAGTCTTGCAGTACTACACCCGGTGCGGAGCCTTCTTGGTAGAATAGTACAATGACGCAGCGTTCCCCGCATCGGCTAACCACAAGTCGTGAGCTATCAGCGGGGTACCAGTATTTTCAAAAGGCCTTGCTTCGTCTCTCATCAATAAATCTTCACCTTGAATCATAACTATACTACAAGAGCTCAAGTTGCGCTGTCAGTATGGCAAATCAAACAATGAAAGCCGTCAACTATGCCGGCCCGCATAGTGTTAAAGTCGAGGAAGTTGATATCCCAAAGCTGGAGCATCCAGACGATATCATTGTCAAGGTTACAACAGTACGTCTGCAAAGCAGTTTTAGCGCCATAAGAGTTTCAATAACCCTCGTATAGGCAGCAATCTGCGGCTCGGACTTGCAGCAAGTGACTTCTACGCAGTTGTTTTGTCACAAGACTGACATCAATGCAGCATGTATGAGGGAAGGACCGCCGCGGAGCCGGGGATTACCTTTGGTAAGATAATGACTGTGAAAGTTTGGTGATAAGATTGGCTGATAGGTTGGAAGGTCACGAGAATATGGGCATCGTAGAGGAGCTTGGTGAAGGCGTCACTCTATTGAAGAAGGGAGACCGTGTCGTCATGCCTTTCAACGTGGCCGATGGACGATGCCGCAACTGTGAAGAGGGCAAAACTGCGTTTTGTACTGGTGTGAACCCTGGCTTTGCCGGAGGGGCATATGGTTTGTTCATTCAACTTCTTGATGAAGTGCGAAACTAATCGATGGGTAGGGTATGTTGCCATGGGGCCATATCGTGGAGGTATACTATCCTCGAAGCTGCCCTTATTTTCAAAACCCTACCTAGCTAACGACTTACCTTTACACTTATAGGCCAGGCTCAGTACCTCCGCGTACCCTACGCTGATTTTAATGCCCTCAAGTTACCACCAGGCAAGGAGCACGAATCTGATTTTATCCTCTTGGCGGGTATGTGCCACACTTTGAAAACAATGACAAGTCTATGCTAACTGTCTCGAAGATATTTTCCCTACCGGTAGAATGACCGATCCAATGCTATGAACCGAAACTAACGTGGAGGAATAGGCTGGCACGGCGTCGAGATTTCTGGCTTTAGACCTGGTGAAAGCATTGCTGTTTTCGGTGCCGGCCCAGTAGGATTGATGGCGGCCTATTCCGCCATTCTGCGTGGAGCTTCCCAGGTCTATGTTATCGACAGAGTCCCCGAGCGACTCAAAGCTGCTGAAAAGATTGGTTGCGTGCCCATTGACTTTACCAGCGGAGATGCCGTGGATCAAATTATTGAGCACAACGGCGGGATGGTGGATCGATCGGTTGATGCTGTCGGCTATCAAGCTGTTGGTAAGAGCGGTGACGCTGAGGAGCCAAACGTTGTTTTGGAAAACATGATTCGAGTCACTAGAGCATGCGGAGGATTGGGCATTCCTGGGCTCTACGTACCAAGGTAAGCATGTTCAACGCCAAGAGGGAGTCAATCTAACATTGATCATAGTGATCCGGGAGCACCGGATGCCTCCTCGAGCAAGGGCATGATCAGCCTAAGCTTTGGCAAGCTATTTGAAAAGGTAATTTGACCTCCCATGTTTGGCGAGCATTTCCTCAATGTCTTTTCTAACATGAAACTAGGGTCTGTCTCTCAGCACCGGACAGTGCAATGTGAAGGCCTACAACCGGTATCTGAGAGATCTGATTATCTCGGGAAAGGCTAAACCCAGCTTCGTCGTTTCGCATGAGATTGGGATTGAGGACGCGGAAACTGCTTACAAGAAGTTTGATAAGCGGATCGAAGGATACACCAAAGTTCTCATTCATCCCAATGGTGGATTTTGAGGCACCCTTGAAATTTGATTATTACTTGTTTGAACTAGCAAATTATTACTATCTCTATACTTCAGTGCGAAGCGTTGGTCATGGCCAGATTGAGTAAATGTACTAGTTGAGAACTTTCAAGGAAGCCAGGGTTTGCTTCATGTCATGGATTTCGCGGTAGCTGTCCGTTCGTTATTAGTGTCGCCATGGATAGCCACGTGCATTTGGTAGCTGTTTTTTTGCGTCAAATTGAATAACATACTGGCATAATAGCCCAGATACGATGTCATATAGATATATAGTGGCCGACAAATTCGCACCAATATTTTTTTTGTGTATTTCTTGCCGAATATAGCTATCTAATAGCAGGCAATGACCGCGATATGCGAAGCGTACAACGGAAAAACAATGCTGATGGGTATGAGAACCCTTGAATGCTAATCTAGATAAGTTGGTTTTCACTACCGCAAATATGACTCGTTTTTCAAGCCTTGCCAGTTCCATTTGCCAGGGGAACCACGCTTATGCTTCCCTCTAGTCCGTTGACAACATCCTTGAGATCGCTGTTGGTGGTGCTGGCAAACGCCCTGGGTGTAGAGTTCTTGATGTTTTGCATACCATCAACGCCCTCGGGACCCGAAGCATGCTTGATGCTGTTCTCGAGGGAGTTTTTGGCATGGCCGTTGGCCATTCCGTTCTCAACAGGCGCTCCCTGGAGGGTGTAGCCGGTGTCGCTCGCATCAACATAAGCCTCAAGCCCCTCTCCCTGGCGGGCATAAGACTTCATGAGGCCCTTGTGGACCTCGAGGGCGTTGCACATCTCCTCATGGCTCACGTCGTTGAGGAAAACACACTCGCCCATGGGAGAAATGGGGACAGCGGCGCGCAACTTTCCATCTCTCGTCTTGAGAATGGCACTGGTGGCACGCTCAAGCAGGGGCCCGTCAAAGTCGTGGTGGTCCATGGAAAGACCGGCACGAGAGAAGAGCTTGAGCAGCCTCGTGTGGTCAGCATCACTCAACAGCCCGCGGGAGTGAGATAGTGTAGCAGAGTAGGCCATGTCAATGGAAATGGCATGTCCGTGTCGCAGAGGAGTCTCGGGAACGAGCTCGTGAAGAGGCGACCAACTAATTTCAAATGTCAGTGAATGAGTACACAAAACCCAATGTGAGGATTACGTACGTGTGTCCATAGGCGATGACTCTGTCCAGCATGATCTCGTGGAGGTTAGGGGTCTCAAGCTTCAGCATCTCGTAAATGCCCGCCCGGCATACTCGATCAGCTGCCTCCTGGACCTCCTTGGGGGTACCCTCGAGCCGCCCAAAGGCAGTGCCAATAAAATCCTCGCAGTAGCGGTCCAAGAGATCAAACGTCTCCTTGTGCGCGCAAGAGGAAATCTTGATGAGCTCGGCAAATCCATTACGGATCTGCGCCACCGGGAGGGTGCGGAGGAATGTGAAATCAAGGAAAGTACGCATGGGGGCATGGTAAGCTCCCAGGCGGTTCTTGTATCGGCCATAGTTGACGGCGACCTTGATTGAAACTGAAGCATCAATCAAACCAATGACAGTAGTGGGGATGCGGATGTAGTTGGTGTTGCGGCGGTACGCAGCACAGGCAAATCTGTCATGAGATGTTAGTTCCGTGTTCATTCAATCCATATGGATGAGCAGGTTCTCAAGGCTTACCCGGCCACATCAGTAACCAGACCTCCGCCGACTACCAGCACTGGCTCCTTGCGGTAGATGCCAAACTCGGTCATGGAGTCGACAATGTCAAGCAGGGTTTCCATGCTCTTGGCCTTCTCGCCAATCATGGTCTTGTGAATCTTCAACTCAATGTTGTAGTGGTCAAAGTAGGTCTGCATCTGACTACCGTACATGTTGAAGATGTTCAAGTCCATGACTGCCAGGCAACGCTTCCATGTTTGGTAGCATTGGGCCAACTGAGAGTTCTTGGGGTCAAAGACGCCATCGAGAAACTCGAAGTCATACTCAATCTTTTCGTAGCCGCAGACAGAGAACCCTGCCTTTGTGGGCTCGACGCTAGCCTTCATATCAGACATGATGACTAAAAGGGAAGAACAAAGATCGGACTATGAGAAGAAGATGGGGGAGAGAAACTCTGAAAGGGGAATTTGTGGGAGAGAAAGCGAAGAGGGGAGAAGCTGTGTGGGATGGGTAGATTCTCAGGGGCACAGATCCAGGTACTGGAACTGGGTTTTATAATATTTGCAACGGCAATCGTCCGCGCAAGAGCACGCTATTGGGCAATCTGAATAATCGATGATCGAACGATGCATTTGTTGATACAATGGGCATTCTCGCGCCAGCTCGCAGCCAAGGACGTTCCAGACATGACTGTACACGCCGGTAACATCTGGGGAGGGGATCTGAACGGAGCCCAGGGGAGTGGCCGGGCCGGTTCGGGCATCTCTCGTCTTTAGGTATTCTATACATGGTTCTTCCACTGCGCCTGTGTATCAGGGACAAGTATCTGGTGCTTCCATCATGACAAGGGGGAGGGGGGGAGCTTCACGAGTTGAGGCGTCATGATATGTTTCCTCGGCCTGGGGGCGTGTCTGTAGCAACAAGGGTCCCCCCCCCCAAGCATTACTACTGTAATCTGTACAGATGTATCTCTTTGCTGACCAGGTACCAAAATGATGATGTCCTCGATGCTGGCCCTGCAGACGCCATGTCTGGCGCTGGCCAAAGGCAAAGACGCTTGCGCTTGAGGGCGCTTCTGGAGATGAAGGACAGTAGTTGGAGGAAACGGCAGCTCTAGTGCCAGCCGCTTGCGTGCCAGCTCGGCGCGAAGTACCTGGCTCAAGGTGTCATACAGCAGTAATGTCTGGCCGCCGGCTTGGTGAGACAGCGAGTAGGCATCCAGGTCCCATTTACGCCTTTCCCGAATGCCGATTTAATCTTGATCGTTTCAAACTCTATCAACGGGCTCGGGCATTTCCCCCAATGCCTGCCCAGCCGAGCACCAGCCCATCCGGCCTGGCCTCGAAGCCTCGACAGGACCGACCACAGCAAGATTATCGAGAAATCTGCCCCGCCTTTTGGGATCGTAGGGTGTTTGAGTAGCGCTTCCGGGCGATCTGCAAGCGGATCAAGCCGCACGCGGATCCATCCGTATTCGGCCGCTCTGGTGGGAACTACAAAGTCACCATTGTGCTTCAACTACACCGTAACCGCGTAAAAAGTACCGCATGTGCGCGTCATCGGTTTCTCTCTGCTCGCGAAAGCAGGTGACCGTGTTGGGAAGTAGACTACAGAAGCATTCTCCAGAAGCCGGCGTTGCTGGGGATGAGAGAAAAGGTGAAACATCGGAAACCTTCTGGTCCTGTTGCGATCATGACAACCCGAGTGCCGATGAAGAATACAACCACGACACCGCTCAACTGCCTGTAGACAAGGGTTCCGGCTAAAATAGAATGCATGCTCTCCATCGATGCCAATTGACCACTTTGTCCTTGCTCATTGTCCGATATCAATGAGCAGCCAAGGATGATTGGTATCGAATGCCCCTGACAATGGACAATGCAGACAAGTTCCCCTCAATGGTGTTGGCGCGCTACATGGAACAGGGGTCCAAGCCAATCAAAGTACATTGAGACGGAGATACTTGGCTTCCCCTACATATTCTATGACGATTCAAGTCCTTCGAATACGTTTGCGCCACGAAAAGCTACGTGATGGATGGCACGTTCTCATTCCATCACCCGTACCTTGTACTCCGTACTCTGTAGCCTGTACTCTGTAACCTGTACACTGCTGTACATTGTCTCATGGTCGCAAGGGTAGTGCGGGGCAAGATAAAGCTTCAGGTAGCCTCAACACCATTGAAAGGATCTGGGATGCTAACGTGCGTGGCCAAGGATGCGATTATGACAGGTCTATCCAGAGACAACTCTAGGCTTTATACGTATGGCTAGCAGCCCCCATGGCGTGATCCAAGGGTGTGCTGCACTCCGCATCAGCCCCCTTCACCGAGGTGGAACACTGGAAGCACGGCGTCAACTTCGGCAATGCATCTGGCGATGCTCTGCGGCGCCTGGGCAGGCATTGAGAGCCATTGACTGTTGCTACTGGATATTGAGTCCTACCCCACCGTAAGCCTGCTTGCATGTTGGGTAGGATCATGTGAGAAGGCGGGTTGCAATGTCCATGGAGTGGATAGGAGTCTGACTGTCTTCAACCACATGTCAGGTAGTACCAACGAGGTGGGAAGCTAAACGTGGCAGAGAAGAATCATAGCATCATTCCAGAGTTCTGGATACCTGCCCTGAGTAAGCCATAGCAAAATACAGTAGGTTCCTTGCCCACGTATATGGTACATGCTCTGATGGCTGGCTTCGTTAGAAGTGCCGGGTAGCCTACCTCCCAAGATTTCCGGTAATCCTTTTCCATGCGAGTCCGGCCGGCCATGTTTTCACTGAGACCAGCCTCGGTAGAGTCTCACACACGCAGGAACCATTACTGTCGCGGAGAAAACAATGCCCCTCGCTCCGCCGAAAGTAGAAGGCCGTCTAAATCATACCATCTTTGCCCAAAGCTTGAGCTGTATGCAACTAGAATGCAAGTGTCTCGAAAGGTGTTGACCGGCAACTAATTATAGAGTCGATGACGTATTCAAGTCCTGGGCGTCAAGCGGGCTCAACAAATGCCAGATGTGAGATTCCCGTTCATGTGTTGCACGCTACACTCTCCATTCTCCATCTGGCCCTCAGATTTGGATGTTTGGATGACTAGGGGTCTTGAGGGGTTCGTTTCTTCCCAATCGCGTTCCCGAGTACCTAGCCGTCACCCACCTTGACTCAATCCAACATGGCCGACTCTGCGGCTTGGCATTTTACAAAGAACTTGTTCTTGCTCATTCTCAGCATAGCGTTTCTTCCTCTGAGTTCTTCGCTCGTCTTGGCTCTGAAATTCTGGCACCGCTTGTCTCCTTTCAAAGCTCGAAAGGGTGGCGAAGATGAAAATGAGACCCAGCCCAGGGAAATTGTCCTCATCACCGGGGCGAACATGTCCAAAGGGCTATCAATTGCGCGAACGTTCAAGAGCACCGGCCATCGTGTGATAGGAGCCGATCATCATCTAATGTCGCTTGGGAGCGTTTCAAAGGCATTCGACGCGTACTATACCCTTCCATCGCCATCGGACCCAGAAACGACCAACCTGGACGATCGGTACGCGGCAAAGATTATGGACATCATAGAAACGGAGCATGTGCGTCTTTGGATTTCAGTATCGGATGTTAGCTCCGCAATCCAGGACGCCATGATCAAGGAGATGGTGGAAACGCACACGATGGCCAAGGCTATACAATTTGGACCCCAAGAAACCCGCGTCTTGCACGAGAAGGACTCATTCATGGATCGCACTCGGGAGCTTGGTCTTCGCCTTCCTGACACTACTGTTGTACGGGGCCCAGAGGAGCTCGTTGACTTTCTTGCATCCAGAGGAGGGCTCGCCAAGCAGGGGTCACAGTATCTCGTCAAGCCCATTGGCGTCGACGATGTTGCTCGCTTCAGCATGCCGCTGCTCCCTTTGAGGAGCGAGAAGGAAACGTGCGACCGAATAGCACAAATACCCTTTCCAAAATCTCGCGACATGCCTTTTCTGGTTCAGGAGTTCATCGAGGGGGAGGAGTACTGCACTCACGCCCTCATCATCCGAGGCAAGGTCCGCGCATTCGTGGCGTGCCCTTCTGCCAGCGTGCTCATGTACTACACTGCACTCCCGTCTGATTCTGTCATTAGCCAAGCCATGCTGGAGTTCACTGAAAAGCAAGCTGCTGCTTGGGGTGAAAAGTTCAGTGGACACATGAGCTTTGACTTCATCATCAAATCGTCATCAGATGGCCAAGAGGCTACCAAAAAGGAGGATGTTGCCATTTATCCCATCGAGTGTAACCCTCGGGTGCACACTGCCGTTATTCTGTTCAACAACACCCCCGGTTTGGTCAAAGAATACTTGTCAATCCTCTCATCACCCAAGGCGTCCCCACCGTCGGAACCACTTGCGCCAACAAATCCAGGCCAGTACTACTGGGTTGGGCAAGATCTGGTTGAGAACGTGTTTTGTCCATTATACAGCTTTCTATTCGAAGGCACATCATCTATGGATGAAGTACTCGGCTCATCAAGAGCCTTTCTTCATCATCTTTTGTACTGGAAAGATGGAACGTTTGAGAGCTGGGATGTTCTTCCATGGTGGTGGTTGTATCACGTCTATTGGCCCTTGCGGTTTGCCAAGTACACAATTCACGGACGATGGAACAAAATCAATGTGAGCACGGGGAAGATATTTGGAGCTTAGCTGCGAACGCAGCCATATCAGACTAGACAAATAGATAGAAATCCACGAGCAGGGTCGTCGTTGCATCCGTTCAGGATACTTGAAGGAATACTCGGAGATTTCAAAGAAATGAACGGCCACCGCTGTTCCGCGATTTGACAAGATAATGCACACCATGTCCCATCCTGGGTCGTCGCCTAGAAGTTGTGGAGATAATCGCCAATGAAGCTGTTTCCAAGCTTATGAACCTGATCAGCAATCTCGCCAGCACCAAAAGCTTTGCTGAGAGTCTTGGCCCACTCGGCTACATTGCCTTGAATCGTAGTGACCATGAAGCGGTGCTAATCACAAAGTTAGCAATGCCCTTGAGTGATCAACAGCTATGTCATACCTGATAGGGCTTGTTGCCCTTGTCATGAAGGCACACCCAACGGCCTTCTCCCGTCTTGTTCTTCTGACCATACTGGTACCGGTCGGAAATGGGAACAATGAACTTGCCTAAGAACAAAGTTAGAGAAAGAGCGCGGCATACGCAGTCGCCAGAGGGGAGAACGAACCTCCTTCACTGCGAGCCCCTGGAAGCTTGCCGATGAAGTCGGAGTTGTTTGAGTCTTTGTAATAGCTGTCTTGGATGTAGAGAAGAACATCGCAGTTGCCCTTGGACTGGTTCTTGGCCCGGACAATGTAGTACTTTGCGGTCCTGGTCCGGAAGCTCTGAGACCATGAGATCTCCTGCGCAGCTTGCTCCGACTCAGCGCTGTACGCGGGAATCTCAAGGACGTGGCCAGACTCGGGGAACGACATGTTGAATATTGATGGACTGCAGAGTTTGAAGTGAAGAGGAAAAGTGTCGGCGGTGAACTAGTGGAGCTGGGGTGAGTTGAGTTGGAAAAGCCGAGGACTGCTGTTGAGTATGAATTCCAACAGAGGGAGAGAGTAGGGATTTTATATCTGGCCTTGGAAGGCTCCTGGCTAAATCGGCATCCCTGAAACTTGAAGAGTGCTCTCGTCACAGTGCCAGTACTGAACAGATGCGATCTAGAACCCTCTCTGAGACTTTGTCAATTCTGACAACTGCATAGCCACTTACTAGTTGATTGCCACCGCTGAACTCAGCTGGAATATATTCAATAGTGAAGCCACCAGTCAAGGTGGCTTTCCTCTTTTAGAACTTGACATTGTGAGCAATCCATGTTCGTGTAGAGATTATGGGACGATACTTGTCAACGAAAAGACGACTCCAGCCCGCCACAGATACGACCAAGACCCATAGAGGTAGTCCAGGCATATAGAATAAACAGGCTGCATGAGCAGCTAAGCAGCACGTGGTTGGAAGCTTTCGTCTATAAACCACGGTCCGAGCCGTGGCGAACCGGGGGGGCGACGGGAGCGGAAACTCCGCGTGGCTACTGTGGCTTCTGTGTTAGTTCACCTTGGGCGCCTGCTCTGCGTAGATGTCGTTGCATTCAATACGTACCCTTTTTTGTATGCTACGCCACTGCCTACCTTTTCTACAACATAATGAACCGTTGATGGATAGACGAGACCCACGCCTCGGATTATGTCTAGACAAGTAGGCGAGCCCGGCATATCGGGCAATTGAAGTATTGTAGTTATGAGAATCATAGGGCATGTATTGCCACTTTGGATTCGAATCACATGGCCCCTTCTCTATCAAGACGATGCGAATGGAGTGGAGGGATCTAAAGCCCCTGCTAGGTGGCGCGATCCATATGAAAGCACTTTTCATCAAAACTGCACATGGGGGTATTTCTTTCACTAAAACAAATTCGTAGCATAAGAACGGCAGAAAAGCCAAGTTGGCCAAGGATTATTGCTGAAAGGATATAGTCGAGGTCCTGGCTGAGACATTGGTTCCCAGGTGGCGGGCTGAAGTGGAGTTGTATCCGTGGGCCAGGTAAGCCTCTGCATCTGAGGTGCAAGGGGATTCCAATAGATCAGTATGAGCTGCCACTCTAGCCTTGGCTCGGTGCTTCGAGACCACTTTCGAGGCGTTTCTAATGGTTGGTGGCTGGTGAGGTCCGGGAATAGAGTGATCTGATCTAGGGTGTTCTATGCAATTGGAGATGACGCTTCTAATGTTTGAGCGGATGTAGAGAATTGTTTTTACGTGTATATTCGTTGTCGGGTGTAGTTGACCGAAGTACTCCCTGATATATCACTGTATGAGACGAGAGCTAGTATAGTAGAAAAGCCAAGGTCATAGCATTAGGAGCAAAAAAGGCCAATTTTGACAAAGCGGACAAAGGAAAGAGAAATCAGATACTATTCATGAGAAGTAAAAAAATTGCTTCTGTTTTCTGTTCCCTTCTTAAGCTGAGTTGACTGGGCGGCACTTCTCCCTCAGTCGATAGTCTATATGTTGCTTCGTCTAATCACTCCAACTGAGCATCAAGCATTACCCTGCAGTGGCAAGAATGATATACAGAATTGACAAACGTTGCAAGGTCAATTGATTGAGAATGCCATGTACGTGAGTGACATGGCGTGCCGGATTGGGTCAGCCCGGACGACAAGCTTTCATCTGTATGTTTGGGCGACCATTTCGCCTCGGTCTGGTTTGGCTGGCCGTGGTGAGCGTTCCAATGTAGTTGACGCATCATCCTCTGTCCACACCGCCGGCCGGGACCTTGAAGGAGGCGTCAATCGG
Source organism: Pseudonectria foliicola (assembly GCA_003693505.1). Classification (NCBI taxonomy): domain Eukaryota; kingdom Fungi; phylum Ascomycota; class Sordariomycetes; order Hypocreales; family Nectriaceae; genus Pseudonectria; species Pseudonectria foliicola. The sequence continues at coordinate 111,434 of QUZD01000110.1, forward strand.
CAGGCCGCAGAATGACTCAGAATCGACAAGCTACATACTGGTGCAAAACACCTCGACTCGGCTCAATTCAGTCCAATTGTAACCTGTAAACAAGCAAGCGTAAGTTGGGGGAGCCGGCGCTGGGTTGGACAGCCGCTGGAGCAAGAGTGCTTTTGCGGGTGACTAAGCATCCTGCGCACAGAAAAATCGGCGTGCTTTTGAGTGCTTGAGTCATTCCGACGTCGGGGCTGCTCAGTTGCGTAAATGGAGGTGAGGGGCACTCTACTCTACTCTACTCTACTCTACTCTACTCCATGACTTTGATGCTCCCTCCCCCACCAAACCGCCACAATTGCCGACCTTGAGAAGCTCGACTTCATCCTCCATCTCCAACTCGATCCCCCACTTCCTCGGCAGTGCAACACGACCTCTTGATCAGCCAGAGTAGCACAGCAGAGACGCCCTCTCCCCCGCTCCAATTGACTCCAATTGACTCCGACACGATGGCGTCTGGCGCTGGCGTGGGCATCCAGCCGGATCCCACCATCGACCTCGGCTGGGGTGGTTTCCGCGGAGGTACAGTCCCCAGGCAGACAGATAGCGGCTGCATTGCATCGCCATTCTCCATTTCCCAATCTCGCGAGACTGACTCTTGCACATCTCCTCAGCCATCCACGACATCTTCGCCGCCAATGCCGAGCAGTTTCCCGACCGCGAGTGTGTCATTGAGACGCGCAGCGCCCGCACGCCGCAGCGCACCTTTACCTACCGCCAGATCCACGAGAGCTCCAACCAGCTCGCCCATCACTTCCTCGCCCACGGCTGCCAGGTTGGTGATGTTGCTGCCATCTACGCCTACCGAGGGTTCGTCTGCCTCTGCCTCTCCCTCTGCCCCTCTGTTCTTTGCCCGCTCTCCCGGCTGACCACTCCACTCGTCTCAGTGTCGACCTGGTCGTCGCCTACATGGGCGCCCTCAAGGCTGGCGCAACCGTCAGCGTGCTAGATCCTCAATATCCCGCCGAGCGCCAAAAGGTCCTGCTCGACGTCGCAGGCCCCAAGTTCCTCGTCTGCATCGAGCGCGCAAACGAGGAGTTTGGCAAGCCTTCCGACACCGTCATGGACTTCATCTCCACCAACCTCAACATCAAGTCGACCGTCCCCGCCCTCGAGCTGCTAGCCAACGGTGAGCTCAAGGGAGGAGCCATTGATGGCAAGGATGTTCTTGAGCCGCAAGCTTCCCTCCGAGAGACGTACCCCGAGGTGCTCGTGGGCCCCGATTCCATCCCCACCTTGAGCTTCACCAGCGGATCCGAGGGTCGCCCCAAGGGTGTTCAAGGCCGACACTTCTCCCTCACCCACTACTTCCCTTGGATGTCCGAGAGGTTTGGTCTGTCAGAGCATGACAAGTTCACCATGCTCTCCGGCATCGCCCACGATCCCATCCAGGTATGTCCATCTCCCGTTGCTCCAGTAGCTCTCTCTCATAGGCTGACATCATCTGCCATACAGCGAGACATCTTCACCCCGCTATTCCTCGGAGCCCAGATCGTCATCCCCCCGGCTGATGCCATCACGTACGAGCTGCTCGCTGAATGGATGAGGGAACACCGCGTCACCGTCACCCATCTCACACCTGCCATGGGCCAGATCCTCGTCGGTGGTGCCACTGCTCGATTCCCCTCCCTGCGAAACGCCTTCTTCGTGGGCGACCTTTTGACCAAGAAGGATTGCCGAAAGCTCTGCGAACTTGCCCCCAACACTCGAGTCATCAACCTCTACGGCTCCACCGAGTCTCAGCGTGCCGTGTCGTATTTCGAAATTCCCAGCAAGGCCGACAACTCTACCTTTCTTGATGACCAGCCGGATGTGATTCCCGTCGGCCAGGGAATGCGCAACGTCCAACTCCTGGTTGTCGATCGCGACGACAGGAGCAAGCTCTGTGCCGTGGGAGAGCAGGGCGAGCTCTTTATCCGCGCCGCCGGTCTCTCCGAAGGCTACCTGGGCGAGGACGAGAGGACAGTCGAGTTGAACAAGTCCAAGTTCCTCACCAACTGGTTTGTCGATCCCGCCAAGTGGGTGCAGGAGTACGAGCAGAAGATTGCTGCGGGTGCCAAGGTCCCCGAATGGTCCAAGTACTACAAGGGCCCGAGAGATCGTCTCTACCGTACTGGCGATCTTGGTCGCATCCGCCCCGATGGCAACGTTGAATGCACTGGCCGCATCGACTCGCAGGTCAAGATTCGAGGTTTCCGTATCGAGCTTGGCGAGATTGATGTGTCCCTGTCACAGCACCCGTACGTGCGAGAGAACTTGACTGTTGTCCGACGAGACAAGAACGAGGAGCAGACGCTCGTCACCTACTTTGTCCCAGAGACCAAGCGATGGTTCGAAAGCCTCGCGCAGGACGGCCAGGATGTTGGCGAGCACGAGATCCTGGACGAGTCCATGGGAGTCATGCTCCGTTCCTTCAAGTCTCTCTCGGACGACTGCAAGAAGTTCCTGGCAACAAAGGTTCCCAAATACGCCGTCCCCAGCATCTTCATCCCGCTTGCTCGCATGCCATTGAGTACGTGAATCCCAAGCGCAAAGATCATTGTAGCTAGACTGACTTTATTCTTCCAGACCCCAACGGCAAGGTGGACAAGCCCGCACTTCCCTTCCCCGACTCGGCAGATCTCGAAGCTGTCACCAGACGGAGAGCATCCTCCATGGCGCAGAATGCAGCCAACATGACCGAAACCCAGACCCGGCTGGCTTCCGTCTGGGCATCGATTCTCCCCAACCGCTCGGCTCGCACGTTTGTCCCCGAGTCCAACTTCTTCGACGAAGGCGGCCACTCGATCCTGGCGCAGCAGATGTTCTTCCGTCTCAAGCAGGAGTGGAAGGACATTGACCTGCCGGTCCGCGTCATCTTCCAGTCCCAGACCCTGAGCGCCCTCGCCTCCGAGATTGACCGCGCCCAGGACCCCATCGGTCTCCGTCTCGACGCCATGCCCCTGGTGGGAGATGGAACTGCCCAAGACGAGGCTTACGCGGCGGATGCCAAGGACCTCCTGCGCAACCTCCCCGACTCCATCCCCAGTGCCCCCACAGACCTGACCACGGCAGCCAGCTCCCCAACCGTCTTCCTGACCGGCGCCACCGGCTTCCTGGGTTCATATGTCCTACGGGAGCTGCTCGAGGGCCCCGCGAATGCGCGCGTGATTGCTCACGTCCGTGCCAAGGATTCGGCAAGCGGCCTGGCTCGACTGGCAACCACCGCCAAGGCATACGGCCTGTGGTCTCCTACGTGGGAGTCGCGGCTCGAAGCTGTGGTCGGTGATGTTGCCAAGCCTCGATTCGGATTGACGCAGGATGTCTGGCAACGCCTCGTGGACGAGGTCGACGTCGTCATCCACAACGGCGCCCAGGTCAACTGGATGCTGCCGTACTCGAGCCTGAGATCGGCCAACGTGCTGAGCACGCTCACGGGCATCGAGCTCTGCGCCACGGGCAAGCCCAAGCGCCTCGCGTTTGTCAGCTCCACGTCGTCGCTCGACAACGACCACTACGTCGAGCTCTCGCAGGGGGGAACCCCCGTTCCGGAGTCGGACGACCTCGAGGGCAGCCGCAAGGGCCTCGGCACGGGCTACGGCCAGTCCAAGTGGGTCAGCGAGCACATTGTGCGCGAGGCCGGCCGTCGCGGCCTCGTCGGCGCCGTGATCCGGTCCGGCTACGTCCTGGGTGACCCGGCCTCGGGCATCTCCGTCACCGACGATTTCCTGGTCCGCCTCTGGAAGGGCTCTCTGCAGGTGGGGGCCCGCCCGGACATTTCCAATACGGTCAACTCGGTCCCCGTCACGCAGGTGAGCCGGATCGTCGTCGCCGCGGCGTTTCACCTCCCCACGGCGCTCGGCCAGTCGCTCGGCGTCGCCCAGGTGACGGGACACCCTCGCCTGACCATGAACGAGTGGATCGGCGCGCTCGAGGTGTACGGCTACACGGTGCCCAAGGTCTCGTACGCCGACTGGTGCGACAAGATCAACGCCTACGTCAGCGACGAGTCCCAGAAGGAGGAGCACGCCCTCCTCCCGCTCTTCCACTTCGTCGTCGGAAACCTGCCCCACGACACCATCGCGCCCGAGCTCGACGACGCCAACGCCGCCGCCTCGCTCAGGCTCTACGGCGGGGACCAGGCCAGCGACCCCCTCGCGGCCAGCGCCATGACGGTGGACAATGTCGGCATGTACCTGGCGTACCTGGTCGCCATCGGGTTCCTCCCCGCGCCGCCCCAGCAGGGGGAGCGCGCGCTGCCGCAGCTCGACGAGAGCAAGCTGCAGGGTCTGATTGCAGGCGGCCTCGGAGGCAGGTCCGCCGGTAAGGCTTGAGTCGGGGTAGGGGGCTGGCAGATGGGTATCTAAAAGGAAAGGGAAAAGGGAAAGAGTACAGGCACCAAAAGGAGTAATGTTTACGTTGAATTAAAGTCATTTCGGATCATCTCAAGTGCAGTGAACCGGCGTCATTGTCAGTGTCAACTAACCGTCTCGTTGACGGACATGCTGGAACGTTCTGATAGGTGAGAACGACAAGTACCTTGGCAGGACATGTTACCATGCGGCTTTGCCTGGGCACATTATCCATCTCCATTGTCGAATCAGGCCGCAGTTGCACATCCACCGACAGCGTCTAACGATTACCCGAGCATGTATGCTACGCAACAAGCAGGCTCACTCTCGTAGCCTTCTTGTTGCTCTACTTGGTGCCCGCCCAGGTACGAGAACTCGCAGGTTGAGGCAGTAAGTCTGGAGCTCAAGGTTGGAGCGCGACGCCTCGGATGTTCGGAAAACATCTGACGCTCACAACTCTCCAAGTGTGACAACGGCTTCATACAGACACGAATGTGCACTTATACTACAGATTACATAGGTAGTATGCATCTACATGGCACACCCCATGCAACACTCCCCAGTTCCCCCCATTCATCTCCCGGCAGCATCCCTATTTGACAGTCTCCCCCAACCCCTAGAACCATGGCAGAGTACTACATAGTATACATATCCATCAGTCTGGTCTGCCCTATCAACTGCAGTCACCGACTACTACGCGACACACCGGGTCATTCCTCCGTCTTGTCCTTGGTCTTGGGAAAGCCAAGATCCAGGCCTTTAGCTGCCTTGCCTCCTTTACCCCCGAGTGATGAGTAATTCCAAAGCGTGATGCTCTCCCCCCCCCCAAAATACCCCAATACCCATCACCAGACGAGGAAGCGTCCGCCACGCGCCTACACCGCCAACTCGCCATCCTCTAGCTCCTTCGATCCGGAGGTCCCTGGGAATCCAGCGGGCGATGGCCGTCCGCTGCACAGACGAAGCTAATCTACCCCGGCACACCATGTCTATAGTACGGCACGGACTACTACAGTACTAGATGTATGGAGGTACTCGGTAGATCGTCATGGCACACGCTCTGGCCAAGTCCCTGACTTTCTCTCTGTAACTGACAGTACCTCCCTCACTTACTGTAAGCAGTAATGGAAGGGCGTCGAGGCCCACCTCGAGCACGACACCCCGCAAAAAGGGACGGGCGGGTCCCGGGACTCCGTTGACGGATTGCTATTCCGGGTTGTTGTGCCCTTGTGTGCCAGTGAGTGTTCAGGGATTGATTGATTGGATGGGCGCTAGACCAAAGTCTATTGTACTAACTGTACGAGTGTTTCGCCATTTGTGTGTGTTCTTGATGAGCTGCTGGTCTCAACTAGCGCGTGCTCTTCGTACCAAAAGGGCCCGAGGAATGGTTTCCGTTCCGTTGGCCGGGCGGACGGTCCAGTTCTCGATATAACCTAACAGTAAGCGAGAAGCTCAGCTGTTCTAAGAGATCAGCCTCCTTAGCCCGACACGTGCCATTGGCAGAATTGTCCCCGACTGCCCAGGTGGCGATGACGGGAAAATGAATGAGAGCCCCGGCTGGTTGGTTGCAGGAGAAAGGGGTGATGCATTGGGGGCAACCAATAGTCATCAATCAATCATGCTGCTACAGCATTTGGCTGCTGTGCCTCTCTGCATGGATGGGAACATCTGTGGCAACACGGAAAAAGCATGACATGAACCCTGCAGACGGGTAGCCCCCGACGCCTCTCATCTGCCCCATGGGGATTCGGGCATGAAGACTCATGTCCTGATAGGGACACGCCAACCACATCAAGTCACTCGCAACGCAAGAGCACCACCGTCGTCGTCAGCTCTCACTATTACAGAAACAGGCATGGCAACGGGCCTCGCTTGTTGGGCAAGAGTAACGAGTCGTCGCGCCAAGATGGCCCTTGGGGCAGCCAAGCGTCCGAGGGCGTCGTGGGCGCGCATCATGACGGCACCCGCAGGTCGAAAATACGGGGTAGAGTAACCAGATCTGGAGGCGCGCGGACGGAGATGGAGCTCGGAGATGGAGGCGGAGGCGGAGTTGACGGACGAGAGGGGCGGCAGATGGATGTTGTACATGCATGGTACAGTATGTACCTGGATCAACAGGTTGGATCAACAAGTTGGATCAACAAGCTGGATCAAGGTCTGTCCTCAGCTGATGCGTAACTACATACAATACATGGTAACGTACAGCATGCGTATGCTTATGCTTATGCTTAGGTAGCTTGTCTTATGCCCAAGGAGCCAAGCTGGGATATGGCATGTCTCAGTACTCGGTAACCAGCCCAGCATCGTCAATGCCACGCGTGATCACCTTGTGCAGGGCTTTTCCCCTCGTGGTTCCTGCAAGAGTGGAAAGCCGCCTGGTGCTCACCGTCTTGTCCATCCAAGACGAAGACCCAGATACTGTACCAAGAGGCAGAGCAGCAGCAAGCAGCAGCAGGCAGGCAGCAGAAGCAGAAGCAGAAGCAGAAGCAGGGGCTGGCATTCGATCTAGAACTCTCGAGGCAATCGATGCGGGCAGAGGGCGGGGAAAGGCCAACGGGCCAATTCAACCGCACCTGTCAGGAGGCAGCCCGGGGCACCATCACCGACCCCGATGGGAGCAATGGACGTCAATGGATGCCAATCAATGCAGAATCAACGCCACGGCGGGCACCATTGCAGGCACTAGGAGGATTGGGCCAGATGGGCTTGATGGGCTGCGGTAGCCATGTGCTCCTCGTCGTGCTCGTTGGTTGCTTGTTGGTTGCTGGTTGGGGTTGGCCCCCAAGGATCGAGGTTGCAAGGTTGCAAGGGCCGCACCGTTGCATCTTGTGTTACCATCCAGCCCATCTTCATCTGGCATGCCATCTTCATCTCCATCTCCATCTCCATCTCCATCTCCATCTCCATCTCCAGTTCCAGTTCCATTCCAGTTCCAGTTCCAGTACCTGCTTTCCACCCCTTGGTGCCTGAGAGTGCCTGAGAGTGCCTGTGAGTGCCCGGGATAACCTGGCAAGCCTGGCCATCTGTCTTCTCTTCTTCACCTTGGCTTGTTGGGCGCTGGCTGGCGTGGTGAATGCTCGGTCCAAGCCTGCCAGGAATGGACAGCCACACAGCAGCTTTAGCTCGTCTTGCGCTGACTAGCGGGCGCTCAGTTCCGATTACGTACCGACTACCACTACATGGTGCTGTATTCCGCGATATGTCCAACTGCTGCTGGCTGTGAACCGTTTATGCGAGTTTGCAGGAGGCTGTGGAGCTCGCGGCAGTCACCGAAGAGAGAGAATGAGGAGAGAGGGAAAAAAAAAACAGACGAGGTCACCTGTCGACGGCTGGCTCCACCCCGAGGACCCTGGGATATACCTACCTTTGGGTACCTACCTTAGGCAGGTAGGCAACTAACAAGGCTGGGCAGCTATTTGCGGACAAGGCATGGTAGCTAATGCGATTAAAAGTGTAAGCGTACACGGGATGCCTTGATGGGCGCGGCATGCGGATTTCCATCCAAGAAAACGCGTATTCCTAGGTGCCGACCTTGGGTGGTGCAGCTGGATGGATGGATGGATGGATACCTTAGGTATGGAGGTGCGGCGGGGGCCTTGTACTGTAGCGTCCCCGTATCCATCGCATCCATCGCATCCATCCCCTAATGAATGCCCCGGAGTCCCCCGGAGTCCCCCGGAGTCCCTGTAGTCCCCTGTATTTCCAGCGGCCCCCTCCCCTGCAGCGTCCTCTGTAAGGTAACGTAACCACAACGTCCTTCCCATCTAGTCGTAGGCTCTGTTACCCATGGAGGTCATTTCCTGACTCACCACCCGTTGGCGCTTTTTTCTGCCTCTTCATCTTCACTCTTCCCTCTAGCATACCGCGATGCCACGATGGCCTTTGCAAAAAAAAAAATGCCAGACTGGCATCAGTGACCGCATAGAGTGGCAACCATGTGCAGTCTCAGCATCGTCATCAATGCCAAACCCGACCCCAAGGGACCACCACATCACAAGGGATCGACCGAGTAGGCCCGTTGACCCAGATTAACGTTCACCCGCGCCGCTCCATCTTGCTTCTAGCGTCTGCAACCCCGCAACCTGGGGCCCACGCTTGCACGCCCATCACCCTCCATGGATGTCTGGCTTGGCCCACCAGCAACGGAGAAGATGGACTGGCCCAGTCCTATGTACAGTACTGTACCAGTCTTACCAGTCTTGCCAGTTCTTGCCAGTTCTTGCCAGCTGTGGCCAAGATGGCACAGGGGCTCTCTGCAGGGATGACGCCCTTCCCGTTGCCGGCTAATACTGGATAGTACAAGCCCAGAGGTCACGATGCTTGCTTGCTGGCTGGCCTGCGCACAAGTCCAACGGCGCCGTACCGAACCATGACGCCCCAGCTGCTCGCTGCCCTCTTTCTTGTCTGCTCATTCTTCGCCTGCCTCTCCTCTCATCTCTTCGCCTCGGCTAAGTTGCAGTCGTCTACCTGCCTACCTAACCACGCCGTCCTCCATCCTCGGTCTTCCGTCTTCCATCTTCGTCTCCTGTCGGGATTGCTTCCTTTCATCTTCTCCCTTTCCACATCCTCGCCCACTACCACTGTGATTGATTCACATCTGCTCCGCCATCGCAACCTCGCGGCCAGCTCTCCATCCTCTGCCCCCGCCAGCCCCAAGTCAACTCCACACGCCCACCATTCATCGCCAGAGTCGGCAGCGATCGCTCTCCTCTTCCAGTACAGAGTACTCTCGCCCTCTTTGGCATGGCCACCTAGGCGAGGCTGCTACTAACCGACAACGCTACCGTCCTACGATGTAAATTCGACCCGGCGCACAAGTCGACAGCATAGGCATTGCTTAGCTCAACATCCATCATTCTCTTTTAGCATCACCATCATCATCATCATGTTGCTCTATACCAGACGCGCGCAGCCCAAGGTCCCCAAGAAGCGCTCCCGCGCAGGTTAGTTGGCCCACACAAGCAGCCAGCTGCTTGCTGCCATCAATTCTTCGTCCTGTATAAGCGTTGCTGACCGTCTTGTTTTTTGTTCTTGTCCACAGGGTGCAGTTATTGGTAAGTCTCTCTCCCTTTGCTTCTTGAACCGTCCATTCAGGGCCGTCTCTAACAATCAATCGCAGCAAGGAAAAGGTACATTCGCCCACTCAACTACTCGCTCGCTCACCTGTTCGTCCTAACAGCCATTTTTGCAGAAGAAAAAGTGCGACGAGATCCGCCCTCAATGCGCTCGCTGCCAGGAACGAGGCCAAGAATGCGTTTACGAGCCCGTTCGGCCCCGGCAGCGTCGCAAGCGCGACTCACTCGCCCCTCTCGACACCCGCTCCTCGTCGGGTTCGGATCGTGCCATCCAGTCGCCCGATGACAATGCGCCCATGCCGCAATTCAAGCAGGAGGCCCAAGACAGCGAGAGCTCCGTCGACGACACGTACAGCGTGATCCAGGGTCCCGATGTCCTGTCCAAGCCTCCCGTCAGCCCCATGGACAGCTTTGTCACCTGGAGCCCCAACGACTTGCCTCTCATATCACCTGTTGATTCCGTAGGCTTCCATCTCCCCGTCTTTGGCGAGCTGCCAACCATCCACGACGACGAAGACGACGATGACGTCGAGGAGGTGGTGAGACGCGACTCATTTGCAGCCAGCTCTCATTCCACCACTGCCCCATCTCTAACAATGTGCTCGAGTGCGCGCAGCCCGTCTCTAGCCCTCATTGCGCCCATCCCCACGCCCTCACCAAGCTTCGAGTTCTGCTCACCCGCCTTTGCCGAGATCTCGGACCTTCCCAACCGTCGTGCCCTCGTGGACCATTTCTGCAATACCCTCTCCCATCTCATCGTATTCCGCGAGGAATGCGGCAATCCTTTCCAGAAGCTGGTCCTTCCCCTATGCCACAACAGCCAGTCTGTGATGAATGCCATTTACGCGCTTGCAAGTGCCCATCTAGAATACAGGGGGGTTCAGAATGGGGAGAAGAGTGTCTACTTCCACAACAAATCGATCCAAGGGCTGGCACGCCTGATTGAGCAGGGGCCTGGCGTGAACCGCAACGAGCTTCTCGCAGCCATTATGCTCCTGGTGTACTACGAAGTGGTGAGTATCTGTACATCATCAAGCGTCTTACCCTTCTAACACTACTCTTAGCTTGTTCAAAAAGGCCGGTCCAACATTGTGGACGGCCATCTCAAGGGCGCCATGACCATTATGAGTAACAACCAGGCTGCAACGGACCCGACTGGCGTCTTTCTGGAAAGGGTAGGCTGCCTCGTGCCAGCACAGCAACTCATCGTCGCAGCTCAAAATGGCTTTGCTAACCTATTTCTCTCCCCAGGCGTTCCGATTCTACGACGTGATTGCTGCGCTCTCGTTTGGCACGGCGCCCCTCTCTAGTGCGCCCGGGACTCACTACCTGACACCATTCCCGCCTCTCGATTCGCAGGGCGCATCCTCGCCACTAGGCAGCGTCGATACACTATTGGGACTGGCGACGTCGCTGTGGCCCATTATCCACCGCCTGTCCAACCTGCTCGCCCTCAAGGACCAGCTGGACACGGCCATCTCGCACGGCGAAACCTCCAAGGTGGCCGTCTTGCGGACCGAGTTTGAAGTGACGGCATCGTCGATTGAGACTGCGCTCAAGGATTGGCACCCGGTGCTACCGGCAGACGTCGCCGGCGCCGGCGACGATGTACCGTCGGAGCGCTCGGCGGAGCGAGCCCGGCTACAGAGCATCATGAACAACGCGCTGGCCTACCGACACTCGGCGTTTGTCTACCTATACCGAACCATCTACAGCTACCCTCGCAGCCACCCACTGGTGCAGCGGCACGCGCACGTCAGCCTGACGCACTGCGTCGGCACGGTGAGCAACGCAGGCCCGATGGGAGCGCTGCTTTGGCCGCTGTTTGTGGCGGCCTGCGAGGCGACGAGCCTGGGCGACCGAGACCTGGCGCGGCAGGCCTTTATCGCGATTGACCGACGGCAGGGCATGATGAACATTGAGCGGGCGTGGTGCATCGTGCAGGAGGTGTGGCGGCGAGCGGACGAGGCGGACACGGCGCAGCAGCAAGAAGAAGAGGCCATCATGGGTGTCCGACGGGGCGGTGACTTGTGGCGGCGGGTGAGCGAGGACATGGGCGTGACGATTGTTTTTGGATGAGCGAGCGATACCCACACTTGGAGTTGAACGGGAAGGGACGTAATCAAGGGAGCCGGGAGGGAAAAGAAAAGAAAAGGCAAGGCAGGCAGGGCAGGGCAAGGGGCGTCAGACTACGGGGGCGGCAGCGTGGTGCAACACATGTTGGTATCGTCAGGATTGTTTACCAACTGCTTTGCTGGATGGGCGGGGGGGCGTTTGGGAGGGGCAGTCACTTGGTATCATTACATCAATCACCCTTGTCTACCTTGGTTAAGAAACCAGAGCGTGCGAGCTCGACGTGGGCTTGATTCCTCATTCCAAATGCCTCGGTGATGGCAATTAGATTTGACAGGTCGATGGAGCAGAGCAGTGCGAGGGCAGAAAGACTTGACCGCCCCTCTAAATTGCAGTACAACATCATCTCCATTCCCATCCCCATCCACGTCCTAGGCTGTGCGAGCTACGCAGGGGAGGGGGGGGGGCCAGGTCATTTGATCGTCTGGGGTCCCCGAACTATTATGAGCTTGCAGCATGCAGTCAAAGCTACGGATCTCTTTCTCCTGTCCAATGGGACGAGCCCAAGGCACCAGGAGAGTTGAGTCGCATTCGAGACCAACTTGGATTGCAGAATGCAGAATGCAGAGAGATTACGATGAATCACAGGCGTGCATTTCTTCCATCCTTTTTCCCGAGACGGCTGCTGACATGATCAGCCGCCTTGTCCGCATCCGCATCCGCATCCGCATCCGCATTCGCATCCCGCATTCTCCGCATTCCGCTCACCAACATGAACACGAAACAAAACGTGAACATGGACGTGGACATGGAATCTCTGCGCTGGCTCTCGTGTGTGTGTGCATTGCACAAGTTGGCATAGCACGGCATCGCAGCATCGCATGGCAGTGGAAATACACATGCATGGGTTGGCCCCCCGCCCTCCTCTCGTCCCGCCACTGGTTGACTGACAGCTTGGCAGCTTGGGAATAGCGGCGTCTGCACGCACAGAGAGACAGGACAAGACAGGACAAGGAAAGGTGAAGGACAGGGCACACAAGACAGATGCGGCAGTGCAAGCAACGTCATCGCCATCTCAGCAGTCACTCGCCGTCGCTCACTGGACTACCCTACGCCTACGCCTCAGCCCAGCCAAGCCCAGCCAAGCCCAGCCAAGCCCAGCCAAGCCAATGCTCTAGTACAACATCTACCTACCTAGGTACCTACCTAGGTAGGCACCTAGGTAGGTAGGTACCGTAGTAAGGTTACAGGAAGCAAGGTAGAGCACTACGGTACGTCTAGCGTGAAGCTCGCGTCGTCGTCGTCGTCGTCCGTGCCCCCGCATGTCTCCATCTTCCCCAGACTTTCATCTCTTATCCCCTCCCCCCATTCTCCGCTCCCTGCGCATATCGACGCATTGGCTAGCTCCATCACTATCACCCTCTCCCTCTCCCTCTCAGTACATTACGGTACTGGTACTGACACTGGTAGCTGGCCAGCCGCCATCATGGTCTAGCCATGGCCACCCTGATCAACGCGTCCGATTCCGTCGAGTCTGGCCCACCAGCGCCGCGCCCGATCCGCTTCGTCCACAACCAGGGTCGTCCGCCTTCCAAGCGGCGCAGGATCAACGCTGCGTACGTCGTTCGTTCCTCTTCAGCCTTGTCGCTCACTCCACTCACATTGCCATCTCTCATCTTGAGCTGACCCTCTCTCCACGTCGCGCAGCTGCTTGACCTGCCGCAGGCGAAAGACGCGGTGTGCCGGCGAACGGCCTCTATGCTCGACATGCACCCGCAACGGCCACCAGTGTCTGGGATACCCGCAAGACATCAGGAAGGAGGAGGAGGGTGACAGGACTGTGCTCTGCGCTGCTGCTGCTGCTACTGCTCCTGCTGCTGATGCTGATGCCGATGCCGATGACGACGAGGATAACAACGACGGCATCCAAGACTGTATTGACGGCGACGACCATCACGATGCCAGGCCGCGCAAGTCGGACCTTCCAGTACACGTGCACTCGCATCTGGCTGCCACGCGATCAGGTACCCATCTGCCGAGTCCTCCGCCGGCGAAGCAACACGCTCAGAACGTGGGCCCCGGACCTTGCAGCCCTACCGCGTTGCGCCGATCCGAGAGCCACCGGGTGCCGTACTTTCGCTACTTTGGCCCGACCGCCATCGTCCCGGGCTTCAAGCAGATGGTCGTCTCGGTGCGCAACCGCCGCCGCCGGTCCACCGCCGGCTCCCTCTCCGCCACCTCCCCCGTGTCGGTGCACAGCGGCCCCCCGGGAAGCAGCTCCGTCGCCGACAGCAGCGACTTGGCCGTCGACGACCTCCCCGTCTACGACCCCGGCGACCCGACGCCCGTCCACCCCCTCATCCTCCACCTTGCCCGGACCTTTTTCCTGCACATGGGCTCCAGCTACCCCTTCCTCAAGCGCGACAAGTTTCTCCGCGCCGTCAGGGAGAAGCGCGTCGAGCCCATCCTCGTCGACGCCGTCTGCGCCCTCGCCGCCCGCTTCTCCGACGCGCCAGCCCTGACGGGCGGCAGCAACAACATTCACAACGACGACGACGACGACGACAAGAAGCTGCCCCGGACCGAGCGCGGCGCCGTCTTTGCCCAGCGGGCCCGCCAGGCCACCGTCGACACGTTCCCGTGCCCCTCGGTCGGCGCCGTCCAGGCCTGTCTGCTCATGGCGTACGAGGGCTTCGGCGCCAACCAGGACAGCGCGCTGTGGATGTACCTGGGGCTCGCCATCCGCATGGCCGTCGACCTGGGTCTGCAGAGGGAGGTTGGCGTGCAGTACCAGGGCGCAAAGGACCCGCTGTACACCCGGACATGGAGCCGGAAGCCCGGCGGCGGCGAGGACAGGGCCGACGACGACGACGACGACGACGACGACGGGGGCGACAGTGCTCTCGGGCCGGAGGAACAGAGGGAGGTGGTCCAGGAGCGGACCGACACCTTTTGGGCCCTCTTCGTGCTGGACCGCGTGATATCGTCCGGCACCGGACGACCCGTGACGTTTCGCGACGGCGACTTTGACCTGGCCTTCCCCGAGCCGTCCGTCGACCCGGACCCGGCCCGCGGATGGCCCGCGCCGTTCCCGATCCTGCTGCAGATCATCGACCTCTACGGCCGCGTGTGCGACGTGCTCAACAACATCCGCCACGCCGACGACCTCACGCGCGACCGGTGGCGGCGCCTCGCCGACATGGAGCACGCCCTCACGCGCATGCACAAGGGCTGGGACGCCCGCCTCCACTTCACCGTGGGCAACTTCCGCGCCCTCCTCGGCCTCGGCGAGGGCACCACCTTTATCCTGCTGCACCTCTGGTTCCACGCCCTCTTCATCGTCCTCCACCAGCCCGCCCTCCTCACCCCTTGCTTTGGCGACCTGCCCGCCGAGCTCCAGCTGCTGCTGCCCGACAGCCGCGAGCTCAGCATGAGCAGCGCCAAGACGGTCTGCGACATCCTGTCCTTTGCCGACCTCATCGAGCCCGACAGCTTCATCGGGAACCCCTTTACCAGCCAGCCCATCTACATTGCCGCCTGCGCCTTTCTCATGGAGTCGAGCGCCAACGCCTCCCAGGGCCCTTCTCGCGCTGCGTCACCAGTGCCTCATTCTCACCCTCAACCTCAACCTCAACCTCAACCTCAACATCCACCTCGTCCTCCACACCCAAAGCACACAGGCCGGCGATCCGCGTCCCGCCACTCGCTCCTCGCCTCGGCCGCCAACCAAAACTACCAGAAATGCTACAACTCGCTCCAGCAGATGCACCTCTACTGGGGCGGCGTCAAGTACATCCTCACCGCCCTCGACCAAAAGGCAAAGGGCATCTGGGACTGCGAGACGTACACCTCCGAGGAGTACGAGAGCACCAGGACCGCCGCCGCCGCCCCCTACCCCCCAGACACTAGGAAACTGGCCCCCTTTCCCAACTTCCAGGGCCAGGCGTCCCCCAACAAGGCCTCGGGCCCGCCCATCGCCTGGAGCCTCGCGGGCACGGCCAACTCGCCCAGCTCGAGCCTCACGCTCATGTATCAGAATACTGTCGGGGACGTACACGCACACGCTCACGCCGGCCAGGTTCAGGCTCAGGCTCAGGCGCACAGACAGGCAAACGGTACGCCGCCGGGCAACATGGTCTACGACCCGATCCGGCAGAGCCTCCCCGACTCGGGAGCGTTGTACTCGTCTGCGTATTCGCAGGCCAGTGCTGTACCTGGCTCACGTCGTCGTCAGTCCAGCGTTTCATTCGCGAATGGAAATCATCGCCCAGTTCGGCCGACTGTCAAGTTCGACATTGGCCTCGACCACGAGAATGCCGATATGTACCTACAGCAGCAGCAGCAGCAGCAGCAGCGCTTCGCCCCCTCCGGCTACGAAGCGTACAGCGCCTCACCCGACTCCGCCGCCCGGTCATTAGCCAACTGCACCAACACCAACAGCGGCAGCGACAACGCCACCGTATATCTGCCCCCTGGTGTCTCCTCATTCCAGACGCCCTGGGCGTCCGCCATGGGCAACATGGACTCCATCACGTTTGACTGCCAGGACATTGACATTGGGGTGCTGGGGCTGCAGCAGCCGGACCTCATGGCGCCGTGGCTCGAGTACATTCCCGGGGGTGATGTTCTGGGCCTGCTGGGAGACCCGGACATGTCGAACCCGTGATTCTACTTACTCAGCATGGTTTTGTGGCTGGATAAGGCGTTAGGGATGGTACTCGGTTGGCTTTATATCAATGGGAATCATGTTAGCTTGGTGTTTGGCGTTTTTGTCTGCACGATTGGAATATGAATAGCACTTTCAGCAGACCTTGGTCGAGACAAAGAAACTCGGCATGCCATGTACAATAAATCATATAATGACTGGCATGAGCGCTCTAAATCGTAATCACATTGACACTAAATATCCAGGATATCTACCTGCCGCCTGCCTCGACGGGCTTTTGTGTTGTTGTTTTCTTGCTCTCCAAATGACTCGCCTCATATCCGATACCCCAACACCCTACTTCTTCTGCAGCTGCATGCCCAGCTGGCGGGCATGCTGGGCCATGACGGAGTCGGCAATGGCGAGGGCGGCCATGCCCTCGACAATGGGGACGGCGCGGGGCACGACGCAGGGGTCGTGGCGGCCCTTTGCGGCGAGGACGCCCTCGCCCGAGGCGTCGTAGCGGGCGGTGGTCTGGTCCTGGCTGATGGTGGCGGGGGGCTTGAAGGCGACCTTGAAGAAGATGGGCATGCCGTTGGAGATGCCGCCCTGGATGCCGCCCGAGTTGTTGGTCTTTGTCTGGAGGCGGGAGCGGGGAATGCCGGTGCGGGCGGCGGCGGCGTCGAGGGTCGGGGCGGGGATGAAGGGATCGTTGTGGACGGAGCCGTTCATCTCCGCGCCGTGGAAGCCGGAGCCAATCTCGAAGCCCTTGACAGCGGGGATGGACATCATGGCGTGGGCGAGCTGGGCCTCGAGCTTGTCGAAGCAGGGCTCGCCAAGACCCGAGGGGGCGTTGCGGATGATGCAGGTGACGGTACCACCGGTGCTGTCGTGCTGGTCGCGCAGCTCGGCGATGCGGTCCTCCATGCGGCGGTTGGCGTCGTCGTCGGGGCAGCGGACGGGGAGGAACTCGTCGACCTTTTCGCGGGTGAGGGTGTCGGCGAGGTTGAGGAAGGCCGGGTCGGCGCTCATGGCGTCGGCGTCGCCAAAGAGCTTGATGCTGCCGACCGAGGAGACGAAAGCAACAATCTCGATGCCGTAGGCCTCGCGCAGCCACTTCTCGGCGACGGCGCCGGCGGCGACGCGGGCAATGGTCTCGCGGGCGGAGCTGCGGCCGCCGCCCGAGGAGGCCTTGACGCCATACTTTTCAAGGTAGGTCCAGTCGGCGTGGGAGGGGCGCGGGTAGAGGTCAATGGTGTTGTCGCCGTAGTCGCGGGGCCGGTGGTCCTCGTTGGGGACGGTGAGGAGGATCGGGGTGCCAAGGGTGCGGCCGGCCTCGACGCCCGAATGGATGGTGACGCGGTCCTTTTCGTTGCGGGGCGTCGTGATGGCCGACTGGCCGGGGCGGCGGCGGTTGAGCTGGGGCTGGATGTCGGTCTCGGCGAGGGCCAGGTTGGGCGGGCAGTTGTCGATGATGCACGAGACGGATTTGCCGTGGGACTCACCGGCACTGCACACACAAGATGGCTGTGGTTAGCGGTGGGAGGGTTTCAATTGGCAACATGCATGGGTGAGTGGGATTGGACAACGCACGTGGTCACGCGGAAGAAGTGTCCAAAGGTCGACATGGCGGCGGTGGCGGCTCTCACGTAGCAACGGTTGAGCTGAGCAGCAGGAGGTCAAGATGGTGATGCTGGTGTTGGTGTTGAAGGGGAATGGAAATGGAGGGGAGCGAGATCGGGCAGTAGATGGGAAAAATTACTCCAATCGCGGGGGAGGGGCAAAGGCAGAGAGAGAGGGAAGGAGCAGACGAGAGGTGAGGCTGATGACGGCAAGCCACAAAAGTTGCTACAAGTCCAAGCAGAAAAAGGCACTTGTTCATCAACTGGGATAAACTGGAAAGCTTCACAATTCAACGCTTCATACTCTCATTCAATTCATCCCATCCGATCACAGTTCTTTTCTCCGAACCAGCCGACGCAGCGCCATGGTGACTCAGACTCGGACACGGTCCAGGGTTCAAGACGCTCTGGCGATTGGGGCCCACATGCAATCGTCTACGCTGCAAGGCTGACACGATTTCATCATTTCAACATTGGCATCTGCCATGAATCCAGCAGACGGACGAGAGACGCACATCCACGCACATACAATGCTTTTCTAGCCTGCTTCAGCTGCTTCCCCTGCTTCTCCCCTACTCGACATGTCCGCCATGTCGCTCTTCCGCCTGGGTCGCCGCCCCATCGCGCCCCAGCGCTTCTGCTTGTCCTCCAGCCTCGCCCGTCGCTCCTTTACCCACGCCGCCTCCCATCCCGCCAACAAGACGCAAATCTACACGTCCCGTTCGAGCGATCCCTTTGTCAACCTCTCCATCGAGCACCACCTCCTTCAGCATACACCACCCGAATCCACCGTCCTGTTGCTCTACACCAACGCGCCATGCGTCGTCTTCGGCCGCAACCAGAACCCCTGGATGGAGGTCAACCTGGCCCGCCTGGCCCAGCTGCGTGACGACCCGTCGAGCCTCGGCTGGACCGCCGGCCCTGTCGAGCTCGTACGCCGGCGATCCGGCGGCGGCACCGTCTTCCACGACGAGGGCAACGTCAACTTTAGTGTCATCTGCCCGCCCGCCGCCTTTGACCGCAACAAGCACGCCGAGATGGTGGTGCGCGCCCTCAACCGCCTGGGCCGTCCCAACACACGCGTCAACGAGAGGCACGACATTGTCCTCGACGCCCCCGGCGAGGGCACATTTAAGATATCGGGCTCCGCCTTTAAGCTGACGCGCCTGCGCTCCCTACACCACGGTACCTGTTTGCTGCGCAGCCCCAACCTGCGCAGCATTTCGGGATTGCTGCGCTCCCCCGCCGAGCCCTATGTCCGCACCCGAGGCGTCGACAGCGTCCGCAGCCCCGTGCGCAACGTCGACCTCGACCCGGCCGCCTTTGAGCAGGCCGTAGTCGCCGAGTTTGCGCGCATGTACGGCGACCCCGACGTGCGGGCCGAGGTGGGCGACGAGGCGCCTGGTGAGGTCGAGGGAATTCGCAAGGGCTGCGAGGAGCTCCGGTCCCGCGCCTGGATCTACGGGCAGACGCCGCGGTTTACGTTTTCGAGTTACGCGTACGCGGAGGATCCGCGGGAGCGGCCCGCATTGCCGTTCGACGTGAGTTGGTCATGAGCTAGTGTAAACGTGACTGAGGACGAGTACTAATGTCACAAACGCACAGCTAAAGGTACGCTTCGAGGCTCGGCATGGCATCATAGAAACGTTTGAAGGGGCAAATGTATCAGGACTCGACAACACCACCATATACGACGTTGCGGACTGGAGTCGGAGGCTTGCGCAGGCAGACATGGCTGAGGAGGAGGTGGCGCAGGTTGGCGCATGGATGAATCAAGTCCTGGGGACGGGGTTTACGCGGCCAGAGCAGGCCTAGACATGATCGAAATGGAACAAGGTGACTGACTACGAGAGGAGAGGCGAGTCGAATACGAAGCGGGCAGATGCAACCCCGTGCGGCGACGTTGCGGCGACGTTGCGGCGACGTTGCGGCATCCGCAGCATCTCCAAAGGGAGAAAGGGAGGAGGGAGAGGAGCAGGGTTGCCAGTTCGAGACGCAGCATGACGCATACCTCGCCGGATGAGCCAGATACGCGAGATGAAGCATCTCCTGAGATGGTGTGCCTGCGAGACATGGCATCGCGGCTGACGCGCCTCTACAGGTGGCTTGTCTTGGGAATGGCCCGGTGACTGGTGCGAGCGAGGGCGGCGGCGACTTTGACATGTGAGTCCTCCCTCTGGGATCGGTTGCCTCTCGGACACTGAGGATGCTGGGCGCGGGCGCGGGCGCTCGTCGACGTGCTGGTTTCCGCGACGAGGCTGCATCGTCAAGTGTGTTGAGGTGTATCCAGCCATGGCATGGGAGTGCGGGCCAACCAGAACCAGGTAGTCTGGCAGGCGCAGGCGGACAAGCTGCGGATGGCAGACTCAAGCCACGCCATGGATCAGATCAACGAGGTGCTCAGCCGACTGCCCACGGCGTCCTCTCTGCTCCGACGAGTGGGTGGGCGAATTTCGCAGAGCACCGCACTGTACCGACGGCAGCCAGTGAGTGGCTGGCGGTCTGGGGGAGATGGAGGATGGGAAGAAGGTGTGGCTGACGAGGAACTGGAGGGGGGAGGGATGGGCGACGGAGTTGCATCGTTGGCAGGATGGGAAACGAAGAGACGTCGATGCCTCGAGAGGCGGAGAGTACCTTGGGTATCCTAGGGTATAGTGAGCAGGACCTGGCGCATTGATTGGAGAAGCTGGAAGCTGGCAGCTAGGCCGGAGCATCTACTCCAGGCACCCTTTAAAGCAGCTGATGGTGAGGTGGTGAGTTGACTCATTTCCATTCATGGAAAGGAGGCACGTCAGCGCCAAGAGCCAAGGTAGACGCCGCCCGTACTGTAGGGTAACCGCATCCGGATCCTGAGCCTTCTCTCACCTCATCTCCCATCATTCACCTCACCTCACCCAACCACCATGATCCATGATGAAGCTACTACTGGGTGTTGTTGCGATGCTGCGGCGAGCCGCCGTACATGGCATACCTACCATATCCGCATTGGTCCATAACTTACCATCCCATTCCCAACCCAGACTGGCAGAGCTGCACAGCCGAGGCGAGGGAGAATGACGTGCAGGAGGCGGCTGGGGTCGGGGCAGGCAACTCTTCATCCATGCGAAGGACGGCCATGTATGTACAGTTACCTGCCAGGGATGTAAGTATCTACAATATACTGTACAGTTAAAAAACTGGCCGTCGTTCCGTGGCACAGACACACACAAACACACACTGCGTCCAAGTTGAGTTGTTGGCAGGGATGCTGCTGCTCGCAAGCGCCAGCTGGGGAGAGGCGCTGTGGACTGGCTCCCCGGACGGCGACGGACAAATGTGACAGGTCATAAATAGGCCCGAGCCGGCCTCGTTGTGCCCCAGGTTTCGGGCAGTAGCCGTGAGACAGACTAGAGAGGCCCAGGTGGGAAGGGAAGCGGTGCTTACCCCGGATGGGTCGATGGATGGATGGATGGATGGATGGATGATGTGAGGACGGATGGGAAGATTGATCAACAGTGTTGGCCATGGTCAGTACGTGCTATGCTATGCTATGCTATGCTATATTGCCTACCTATGTATAATACTGCTGCTATTACCGCAGCTCATCACAGCTCATCACAGCTCATCACAGCTACAGTACATCTCCAGTACATCTCTAGTGGGCTCGAGCTACAGTGCCCGCTTCAGAGTATTGCTGGGCCAGTCCTAGACGGCTGCAGACCGCAACCGCGGCGCCGCCAGTCAATTCAGCAACATGCATACATGCATGCGATGCGCGTGCGTCGAGGCCGCGACTGGCACGGTTCCTGTGCAGGGGCGAGGGAGGCCAGATGGGATATGGGAGATGGGAGATGGGAGATGTAGATGGAATTGGAGATGAGGGATGAATATGGCTCAGGGTGGCATGCAGATGGATGGAGACGGAGGTGGAGGGGACCCGTCGCTTAGGGCGGCTTCTTGGCTGGGCGTTTCAGCAGTGCAGTCGAGATGCAATCGGTCCGCAAATCGAGTTGCAGTCGTAGTCGCAGTTGCAGTCGCAGTCGTAGTGAGTAGCAGTGAGTAGCAGTGAGTTGCAGTGAGTCGAGTCGAGTTGAGTTGAGTTGCAGCCAGGCGCAGGGTTACAGGGGGCGGCGGCGCGTTTCCCTGTCAATGCCAGTCAGTGCGAGAGTGCAGACGGATGGTGCTGATGATTCCTGATGACTGCTGGTGTTGGTGCTGGTGTTGGTGTTGGTGTTGGTGTTGGTGTTGATGCAATGCGGATTGGGAGCAGTGAGCACTCGCCACGTTGGACGCAGGAACTGGCCTCCAAAGGCTGCCATGCAATGCATCGTGTGCTGGTGGACTGCCGAATCGCTTCTAGGTAACTCCGTAATCCGTAACTAATCCGTGCATGGTACAGGTACAAAATAATAGCTGGTAGACTAGCTGGTAGCTGGTGGCTGATAGTTGGTAGCTGGTAGCTGGTAGCTGAGACGGGCCGCGGAAAACGAAAACCACCTTGCATGTACGGAGTACTACTCTGCTACTGTACCGTGCTGCGCTGCGCTGCGCTGCGCTGCGCTGCGCTGTACAACTCGACATGTCGTCCTAGGCAAGGTAGGTACAGTAGTATGCACTACGGAGGAATAGTGCTCCGACAAGCATTGGTCCGTGAGGGCTAGAACCAGCCCCTGGTCCTCCCGCCCGCACGGCCTCTTGGCTCGAAAGGGAACAGAGATGTGGATAGCAAGTGGATATATGTACACGCGGATGGGAAGTGGGTAGGATGCGGATGAGGGAGCATGAGGATATCGACGATGAAGATGGGACTTGGGACCGGGTACGTGATTATACAAAACACATGGTGGGCAGACATGGGGCCAAGCCGCATCTGCACCTATGGGCTTCTCCGTCCTCGGAGGATTCCAGGCACTGTACTCCGTATATCACACATAGGTATCCGTATGCAAATTACATCTACGGACAATTGCGGGCTAAAGGATATGCGGTACCCTGCTCCGTACTGTGGGATTGTCTGTGATTTTACATGGCACAGAGCATGGCACGGCCCATTGCAGGAAAGGCCGGGATGGGACAATCGCCAACGGCATGCCAATTGCATGTGCCCTGTGGACCAGAACCGAGCCGGCTCTGCATATTCTCTCGTCTTCTGTCGACACGCTCCAGCACCATCCATCTGGGCTAGGCACAGTAGGCTGGGCTAAGCTGGCTAAGCTGGCTAAGCTGGCTGGCTGGCTGGCTGGCTGGCTGGCTGGCCCTCGCTCGAACCGACTGGGGTTCCCGAGCCGGGCCGGGTCTCGAGCCAACAGGCTGCAGGTGTCGTTGGGGTCCGGCGGCAGTACCGTAGGTGGACCAATTCCAGTGATGATTCCAGTAGGTAGGCGTGGTAGGTACAGCAAACTGTCTTGACCTGACGTGAAGGAGGTGGACAAGGTTTAGGTCAGTCATGACAATTGCTCATGTTGGGGCCAGTCGCCACTATCAACCAGCTAACCCAATAGAGCCCGCGACTCGACTCAACAACCGACCGCTGTCAACCATTGCCCATCACCAACCACCGACCATGTCGATGGAAATGGATGGATGGATGGATGGATGACTGACTGGCTGACTGACTGACTGACTGACTGACTGACTGACTGACTGACACGGGCAAATTGTCATCTACACTGCAACTGCAGTATCCGTAAGAGTGAGTGTTGGACCCGAGAGTCAGGCTGCGGCGCGGCAGAGTCAACGCATGTGGCCTGTGTGTGACGTCGCGTAGGAAGGGTTGGTAGCAAGGGTTGGCTATTGACTCGGGCATCGTCTCACCCAGCAGCTCAAGGTCAGTCCATGCGCAGATTACAGATTACTCCGTACAATCGCCCATTACAGGTTACATAGACTAAGTTACATAGTATGTACATGCAGTATCCCGTTGATGCATGCAACAAGACACACACACACACACCCGACTGCCGTGGTCCTCGCCTTGCTGGGGAATGGCCCCGGTGGATCCCGGGCGGCCGGCGAGACCCATCATGGACTTTTCCAGAGACATCCAGCGATGCCCAAGACATTCAGAGAGACACCCAGAGAGACGCTCAAGAGACGCTCAGAGACAAGGACCGAGGTTTCGGCCAGCACGAGTCCAGCCCGAGGGAGAGGCAAGCTCAGCTCTGCGCCGGCGATACCAATGGGAGTAGCCATGCTTTTTGCTTTCTTGCTTGCTTTTTGCTGGCCCGCGCCGCCGGGTGTACTGCACTTGCACTTGCACTTGCACTCGCACTGCACTGTATCCAACCGTAATGTTGATGCAAGGTATCCCGAACCAGTGGCGCCCTGGATCACGGCGTGGGATAAACATGGCTTGCGTGTACCAGCGAGGCGAGACGAGTGCACAGTCCGGCCGCGCAAGACTGGACCGGCCGGTTCATGCAGCCAGCGCGGGAAGCGTGCGTGGGAGAAGAAGTTGCTGGAAATCCTCCAAATTCTACAGTACCACAGTACGTATAGGTATCCAGGCACGCGCATGCCATGTACAATACTGTAGGTGCAGCAACAGATTTACATCACATCTGCAGCGCCGACTACCTACAGTACACTACACCTGATTTGCCCAGGGATCATCCGGCGGAAGAGCGAGCCCATGGAAGAAGAGCTTGGATGTTTTGTTGGATGGGATGGGCCGGGCTCAAGGCTCAAGGTGGGCAGAGTGGGACCCCGCCGTTCTTCGCCCAGGGGTTGATGTCATTGCTCGTCTTGTCGTCAAACGTTGTTTCGATGGGGCCCTTCAAGGGCATCGGCCAACGACGGATCGAGAGCAGAGTCAGTCTGGTTTCAGGCCAGAGATAAGGCCTGCTTCACAAGGGGGGCAGAGGAGACGGTCCAAGGATCAGCGCGAGCCAATTCGCGAGATCGGCGGCGATGGACATTGGCACTCGTTACTGTAGGTTCATTGTAGATACAGTAGCTGGGAGCCAGCAGCCGAGAAGCAGCAGCCACGCAAGACAGCAAGCGCCAGAGTGCAAGCATGGCAGCATGGAACCTATCCGGGACACTGGACTGGATGGAGGCTTCGGATGAGGTGGAAACCTTCACAAGCACTCACTCACTCACTAGCTCACTCAACTACTCAATCGCCCACTCAACTCGCTCAGCTCAGTCGACATTGACGGAGCAAGGCGTCCGGGTCCGTCCCTGTTCCCGTCCCCGTCCCCGTCTGTACCTTGCGTGCGCTGTGCTGGGCCCATGTTGGTTTCACTCGCGGCCGTCTCGGGTCTCAGCGTTCTGTTGCAACTTGCAAGCCACCAAACCCAGAAACTGAGGTCCGGGAACACTGACGGAGAGAGTCTGGCTCTGTTACTTTTGCTGCTCATGCAGCGCAAGTATGTACCCGTGCCCGTGCCCGTACCTGTACCTGTACCTGTACCTGTACCTGTGCCTGTGGTGCTGTATCCATTTCGCATGGCATCATCTCCAGGCATTGCATGTGCATGTACGTGCATGTGCTCATGCCTGATGCTCGACTGTCAATTACCTCATGCAGGGGAAGGGACACACGACTCATTGGTGCCTTGACGCCTTGACGATTCGACGCCTTGACGCTTCGACGCCTTGACGCCTTGACGCCCTTGATGCCTTGACGTCTGGTTGACATCTTGACAGGATGCAGGGCACAAGGCCAAGAGGCAGAAAGGGTGTCCTGGGCCGCCCTGCTAGCACCGGCCTCGCAGCAGCGTCGACGCAACGGCTCAGGCACAGACGCTGCAGGCGGAGAGCAAGATTTAAAAAGAAAGAAAAAGCAAGGGGGGATTTCATCATGATGCCAGCCATGCATCCATCATCTGCAAGGCGGTTGACCCCTGCGAGGCCCCTCCAAGAAACGCAGAGGCACCACCTAAGCCATGTACAGTACTCCCAGGCGCTGCTGCACCGCTAAAGAGATTCCGTTGGCGCACCTGCTGTACATCCATTACTATTACGATATAATGTAGGTACTTGGAGGTAGGTTGGCTGGCAGGGATATTGGCCCCGCCGGCGATGCGATGCGATGCAATGCAATGCAACGATGCCCGTGCTGGTTCTGTTCTGTTCTGTTCTGTAGTCTGTACAGGCTACTGTACTGTGCTGTACTGTACTTGAGACTCGTTGAACGAGGCATCGCAGCCGTCTCTTGTGTCGTTGGCTGTCCTGGACTGGATTGGATTGGATTGCTCGTGGCGCCTGTAGCTCGACTTGCTTGACGGCCCAAGGCGGCCCAGGCCCAGGCCCAGGCCTAGGCTCAGGTTTATCCGTACAGACTGCCTGCACATACTGCCTGCAGTGCTGAGTGCTGAGTGCTGTAACCTGTAATCTGTAGCCTGTCCCATCCATCATCGCCATGCACGGTGCGTGCCGTGTTGCGTTGTTGGCCCAGTTCAAGTTGAAGCTGTCTCAGGCCCAAGGCGAGCGATCCCGGAACAGAAAGGCGGCTCTCGCGTGGGTTGCGGACCTCCGAGGCGCCGAGATGGGGGAGGAAGAGGCATGACCAACTTGACGATCCCGCGAGGGCCTCCGTCTCTTCCGTTCGTTCTCACCAACCCTTTGAGGTCAAGAAGCCCAGTGTCTGTAACGGAATGGAATAGGATGGATGAGTGTGAGCATGGCCGGCTACCAGCCTACCAGCCTACCAGCCTACCGACTGTTGATCCGCAATCTGCAAGGCAAGGTAATTAGCTACCTTGGTAAGGTAAGGTAAGGTATGGTATGGTAGCTATCTGCACCGTACGCACGTGGTGGAGGACAAACTGTGTGTCCGTGCTCTGGGTGCCCATTGCCAGCCCAGCCCAGCCAAGCCAAGCCAAGCCAAGCCAAGCCAGCCCACTCTGGCCAAGCCGCCTTTTCTTATCTCTGCTCTTTCCCAGGCTTGGGCTGGGCTTGGCTGGGCTTGGCTGGGCTTGGCAGTCTTTAATTCTCACCAGGCGGGATTTCCCATTCCAGTCACTGTTCCCCCCTTCTGCCCTTATCAGCACCGCCTACAGTACGATATACCTGCACCTGCCATGTACATATATACACATATTACTGTACAGATTACCAGGTATGCACTGCACACCACACACCACCCATCACACACCACCAGGAATTGAATGGCAGCAATCCAAAACCCCCAGCACCCCAGCCAGCAGCCATCCATCTTGCTGGGGCGCCGCCAGAACGCAGACCCTGCCAGATTGAGTTCCCGCCGACCCCAGTGTGTAGGTAGGTAGGTACCTTAGGTAGGTA
>QUZD01000110.1:138603-155743 GCA_003693505.1 Pseudonectria foliicola
GGGGGGGGGGGATGGAGGGGGCGGCAGGGCAGGCGGAGGGGCAACAAGACAACAGAGACAGAGAGAGAGAGAGAGGGACTTGCAGGGGACTGAAGGGGACGGGAACCTGCAACAAGGAGGGGCCGCCACCTACAGCCACGTACAGGATACAACGAGGGTCGCTGATGTAGCGGTACTTCCATCCTGGGCCACTGGGACGACTGTCCCCACCTACCAACCAACACACCAACTACGTCTGCCTTTTGACTCTTCATGTCCCTGCTGCGCTCGCTCCACTCGGCTCTTCCATTCTCAACTTTTCTGGCTCATCCATCCATCATCCATCCTCCATCCTCCAGCCATCACTTACCTCAACTCCCGGTTCGACTCTTCCCCAACCGTCGACGCGTATCATCTCGCCTAATCCACCGACGTCTTTGCATTTCCACCGCCATCGACGACTCATCTCCCTCTCTCTTATCTCCCTCACCCGCCCGCCCTGTGCAGCATCGTCATCTCCCACCGCTACTACTCTCAACGACGTCCGTCCTCCTCGTCTTCTCCGTCTTCTTCTTCTTCTTCTTCTTCTTCTTCTTCTGCCCTCCGCTCTCCTCCGCAATAGGGCGCCGTGCAACACTTCAGACAATGGAACGATAGACGTCGCCCGTCACACCCGCCGTGACAACCTTCGCTCCTCTCCGGAAGCCATCCCGATCCCGATCTCATCTCGATCCCCAGTCCCGACCTCACCACGATATTCCGAGAAACCCTCTTCTCTCCATCTCTCTCCCTCCTTGCTTTGGCCCGACCAGCATGTTGAGCCGCCCCACATTGCCATGATGGATTCTTCACAGCAACAGCAGCCGCAGACCCGTGGCCACGGCCACTCCCACTCTCTCCACCACCAGCGCCACCACCACCACCACCACAACAAGTCCCTCTCCCAGCAACAGTCCTCCTCGTCCCTCTCCTCGACGGCCCGCCATCCGCCCTCGCTTCACACTCACCTCCCTCCTTCTTCATCCGTCCCCCTGAGGACCGCCAGCAGCACCCCAATGTCGTCCCCTGGCCTCTTCAGTCCTACGCTCTCGCGCCAGAACCTCGTCACATCCGTCTCGGAGAGCAATACCCCTTCCAACCTTGCCCCGAGCCCCTTCCTGCATCCTCTACAGATGCACAGGGTCCGAGAGTATGTCGTTCCTCCAGCTCCTTCACCCTCCTTCGCCCTCCCGGCCATGACATGCTAACATGCCTCCAGGACGCACAAGGCCCTCGTTGACCTCGACAACATCACAGGTCGTAAGATTATCAACCAGTATGAAGTCATCGAGGAGATTGGCCGCGGCATGCACGGCAAGGTCAAGCTGGCCCGCAACCTCGAGTCCAATGACAATGTCGCCATCAAGATTATCCCCCGCTTCTCCAAGAAGCGTCGTCTCGGCAAGGTCACCGCCAAGTCCCCCCAGGACAAGACCAAGAAGGAAATCGCCATTCTCAAAAAGATTCGACACCCCAACGTCGTCGCTCTGCTCGAGGTCATCGACGACCCTGAGCTCAAGAAGATCTACATGGTCCTCGAGCACGTCGAACTCGGCGAGGTGGTCTGGCGCAAGAAGGGCCTTCCCCACATCTGCCAGTTCGAGCGACGTCGAATCGAGCGTGAGATGCGCGGCGAACCCCCGACGCCCGAGGAGGAGAGGTATGAGCAGATGCTCGAGCGTCGCCAGGCCCTCAAGCAGATCAAGCGTGCCAAGATGGCCCAGGGCTATGCCAACCACAGCAATGACTTCTGGAGCGTCGAACACGGTGCCGCCGATGAGCCGAGCAGCAGCCTCGGCAGCCACTCTCGAATCTCGTCCCGCGACGACTTCGCCATGAGTGACGGCCCTCCTTCGCGTCCCATGTCCCGCCAGACGTACCACACCGACTCTGGAGCCCATTCTCGCTCACGCTCTGCCTCGACCAGGGAGGAGGAGGATTTCGACGATGAAATCTACTGGGGCGAAGACCTCGAGACGCCCAGCGCTCTCCGATCCAACCCTTCGTCCAGCGTCGCCCTCGACGGTACCATGTACGGCGCCTATGTCGACGACACTGGCTTTCGCGGCCGCTCACCCAGCATGGCCGATTCCATCATTTCTCACATGTCGTCCATCGACTTCAACCCTCAGCAGCAGCAGGACCCCTTTGCCGACGACTTCTCCTACGTTCCCTGCTTCACATTTGACGATGCCCGTTCCAGCTTCCGAGACACCGTCCTGGGACTCGAGTATCTGCACTACCAAGGTGTTGTTCACCGCGACATCAAGCCCGCCAACCTCTTGTGGACCAAGGACCATCGCGTCAAGATCTCCGACTTTGGTGTCTCCTACTTTGGCCGGCCGATCCGCGACGGCGAGCTCGACGACACCGTCTCCGAATCGGAGGCCAAGGACTTTGACGATGATCTCGAGCTTGCCAAGACGGTCGGCACACCTGCCTTCTTCGCCCCCGAGCTCTGCTACACCGATCTCGACAAGGAGCAGCCCAGGGTGTCTGAGCAGATTGATGTGTGGTCCCTTGGCGTGACCCTCTATTGCCTCATCTACGCTCGAATCCCCTTTCTGGCCGAGGATGAGTTTCAAATGTTCCGCAAGATTGCCACGGAAGAGGTGTACATTCCGCGGCGCCGGCTCAAGCCTGTCCACCCTTCGACGTCGCCCGCCGTCACGTCTCTGTACAAGCGACAGAACATGCACCCTTACCGCGACGACAACGACCTCGAGTACGAAGAGGTCGACAACCTTCTCTGCGACCTGCTTCGACAGATGCTCATCAAGAGCCCCGAGAAGCGCATCCGTCTACGCGACATCAAGCGCCATCCCTGGGTTCTCCAGGGCATCTCCAACCCCATCGGCTGGCTCGACGAGACCGATCCCGCCCGCCCGTCTTCTGGACGCCGCATCCAGGTCGACGAGCGGGAAATGTCATCGGCCGTTGTTCCCCTCACATTTCTCGAGCGGGCTCGCTCCGCCGTCAAGAAGGCGGTAGGCAAGGTCATGCATCCCCTGGTTGAGCGCAGCGAGAGCAAGACGCGTCGAAGGGCCACCAGCAGCGTGGCGAGCTCGGCTGGCGATAGCATGTACAACAACGTGCCGCCCACGCCCCAGCAGCAGCAGCCGCCGGGGCAAGGTGCTCGCCTGGATCGTCGCAAGAGCCTGCGGGTCGATGACTATTTTGCTATTGCGCTGAGGGAGCGCGACGGTCCGGCTCCGGAGCACCCTCTCTCGGTGACGCAGATTGCCTCGCCACAGCCGCACCCGGGCGTCTACGATCCCCTGGCGACCATACTGCCCTTGCCAGAATCGCCCCACCCGGATACTGAGTCGACGTGGACGGCAGCCGAGATCCCTCGCGAGGAGCGGCCTGTGCCATCGCTCTGGTCGTTTCATCGACATGCCCTCGGCCACCTGAACGGAGGCAACCTACCCAACCGGACCAAGTCGCAGACGACGCCGACCAGCCCCGTGTATGAGGTGCAGGCGACCAACGATTCTGTCGGCGAGACGCTGCGCAAGGCCAGAGACATGGAGCCGACGGACGATAGCACGCGGTCCCGCTCCGTGGACCGGGGTCTGTTTGCGAATGCTGATAAGCGGGCCCAGCCCAAGGTAGCGGTGAGCACGGCAGTGGCGCCGGGCAGCATCCACAAGCCACGACACTCTCGCGAGGTGGTGTCGGTCGATCTCGGCAAGTCGCCCCTCTTCAGGGCCGGGTACCAGCACGGCCAACCGCAGTCGGAGCCCAACTTCACCGACCGCGCCCAGGCGGCCGTCGAGGAGCGACCCCAGACGGCCCACCGGGTTGAGGGGGCTGAAGGGTCAGCCGCCAGGTCGAGGACCAGGATGGCCATGACCATGGCCATGCACTCCATGGTGCGCGATGCAGACTCGTGCCCGCCCTCGCCAGACGCAGATGCAGACGCAGACGCAGACGGTAGGTGGAACACCGGGTGCCCGTCGCGCCAGCAGGCGTCGTCGAGTACAGACTCCATGGAGGTGCTTGGCACGCCTCTGACAAGTCCCAGCGAGGTGACGAGCCCCGTCTCCGCCATGCCCTCGACGCGAAACCAGTCGGAGCAGCAGATGCCGACGTTCCGGTCCGACCCCTCGCTGCCGGCCCTGCTGAGTGGGGCGAGCTCCGTGTCGGCCGACATGGAGGCGGAGCTCCTCTGCAGGCCCGGCGTTGTCGGCAAGCCGCCGTCCCTCCTGGAGACGACGGACTCGCTGACGCCACCCGCGCTCAAGACGGAGCCGGCAGACGGCTTCCCGATGGACCAGGTGTTCCAGGGCGGCCCCTCGATGGGCAATGGCTCGCTCTCCCTGCACCTGGAGCGTGGCGGATGCGGGTCGCGAGACTCGGTCACGAGCACGCCAGTTGTCCGTCCCGTCGAGGACGCCGAGGACGACGACGGCAGCGACGACGGCCTGTTCCTCATGGCCAAGACCAAGAAGAAGCCTGCGCCGGCGGCCGCCGCGGTTCCCCGACCTCCCGCCTTCTCAGCCAAGCGTCGGGACACCAACATTAGCATTGCCAGCACGGAGACGGCCAAGAAGGTTTCGGTGCAGAGCGAGGAGGGACCACACTACGAATAAGCAACCCGCCACCCACGCCCGCAAGACTTTTGCATTGATGCATGAGCGCCTATCTATTCTGTATCGGATTGGAGACATTTTTATCCTTTTAGCTGTGGCCCATACCATACCCAGGATTGCATCGGGTGCATTAAACGACGGCTAGACTATTTGCTTGGACTATTAATTACCCCCCCCCCTTTTATATCCATCCATGTTTACCATGTTCTTTTCTTCTATTTTAACTGTTTTGATATGGGCCGGCAATGGGCCGAAGTCCCCCAGCCGATGACGAGTGAGCTCGACGAGAAACGAGACGATGGGTTTTTTACGCAGCGATGAATGGGAACAAGGTCTGCTACGCCCAGCCTGCGTGTAAATGATGACGGATGAAGACGGTGTTTGCTCGGACGATTCCAGAATGGATGAGATGCAAAGCGGAATGGGCACATATGGGAGGTTGCACTTTGTGCTTGGCTTTTTTTCTTTTTCTTCTTCCTTTTTTTTCTTTGTCTTTCCTCCGTTGTCATGAGACCGAACAACGGAGAAGACGGGGTGCATTGCATACATGGAAAGGAGACTGGAAGGCAAGGGAGCTCTTGGGATTGCTCGACGGGAGCATGGCTGGTGGTGTTGTTGCTGTCGCTTTTGGTCGGGGGGGAGCAGTCTTTTGTGTAATGATACCAGCACGAGCAGCGGCCGAATAAAGCGAGCAGATGAAAGTGCAACGACTGTGGATGAGTAGCTGTGATTGTGATTGCCATGTTTGTCTGCCTAGGTACCTATGAATTGTGTATACCAAGATTTGTAGATTGCCTCGGACTGTCGAGTCGGGCATCAAGGGCCCATTTGCCCGCTGGAGACGATGAGCAAGAGCTGGAGGGTACCAGATTCACGGTATCTTGGATGAAGGGGTACACGCACAATGTGAATCCGTCGGGGCAACGGGTGGTGCTTCTATATTGTGCGCGCGTCCATGTCTATGTCTGGATGATCAAAGTGTAGCTTCCATCTATATACTCGGAGCGCCAATGGGGTGGGTAGCCTTATTATATGATATATAGGTAGCGGAAATTACGATATTAACGCGTGTAGAGATATTAGCTATAAATCATATAGGGAATGTGTATTTGCTGGCTAAAGATTTATATTATATGGCTACTCTCTTTTTTTTTTCCCGAGTTGTACTATTCGTACGATATCAAATTGCTATTCGTACGATATCCCGGAGTATTAATTATCCGTTCGCATCCATAGCGCGCGCCTAGCCCACAGCGCCCAGCTAGTAAATACAGCGCCAAACCGCTAAAGAGCCCAGCGAGTAGCTATAGGACCTACTAAATACGCTGCTAAATGCACTGTTGAATGCGCTGTTGAATGTGCTGCTGAGTGCGCTGCGACGGCGGCTCTCTATAAGGTCCGGATCGGAATATCATTCCTCCAGGTGGGTCTTTTGCCCCTTACCCCTGACAGTAGGAGGAAACCAACATTGACCATTGGCTATGCGCGCCCGCTCTGCCGAATAGTCGGGGGTGGGTAACGAGTTTCGTTGGCTATTCACTTGGAGTGGCTTAAACTCAATTCTCGATGAAGTCTAGAAGCATGATATGTGAAACAGAGGCGTTCAGACAGTGAGAACCCACGCTTTTATGCCCAGCGCTGTGATACCATCACACGCCGCCTTGCTATAAATTGCATAATGCACGCCGAGCACAATGGAATCGGATTTTCTGCTTTCCCTCCTCTCAATCCTCTTCGCCATAGTCCTGGTGACACTCGCTCTTTTTCCACAACTTTTTTACGTCGTCAGCCAAGCTGTCGCCCATACCGCTCTCACTTACACACATCGCTGACATCCCTGTAACCCCATATACCCCGCGTCCCCACTCTGTTGCAAGGGAGCCCCAGCAACAATGGCCCAGTCCAACGCCCGCGAGAGTGTCGACCTATTCCTTCAGGGGAATGGTGAAGGCGATTTGATGCTGGCGCCGTACCCCTGCATCCCGGTCGCTAGGCCGGCACCTGCAAGGCTGGCAGCCGCTCCGACACTCCAGGTCGACTACATCGTCGAGCCTGATGGCGATCTCGAGACCGCCGTCTCGGAATCAAAGGGGTGTGACTGCCGCCGCCGCTTCTTCTCTGCGCTCTTCAAGGTCCTCTACTTCATGGGTTGCGTTGCCATCATCGTGGGCCTGGTGTACGCAGCTGGCGGATTCTCCTAGATCCAGGAGCTGGTAAGTTTGCGCCTCGATCCCGTCTGGCAACGAGAGAAACGCACCCTGATTGACCATGCCCGTAGTTTCTACTATGCATTGCATAGAACGGGTTTGAGGCGTGTGGTGCAGCTGGTCTGCACGTCCATTCGCTCAGGGCACACGGTTTGGTTCATGCCTGTACATCCAGTCGTTTCCTGTCCATCTTGTCTCTTGGGAGCTGTGTCTAGTTTATTCCAGGACATCCAGTCTTTACCGTGGGTTGCTGTCTGCTTCAGGATACGAATGACGTTTTTAGTATATGAGATTATGAATTCATGGTATGTGCACATTTACCTTTCTGCTCTGTGCACATGTCGTCACCTAAACGCCAGCCCTATTCCACTCCTCCTGCAAGGTAGTAATATGGACAAGGCTGGGTGCACGCCTTTGACATACGGTCCGTTGGAAATGCCGTCCTTGGGTCATGCTCTTTCTTTGCTATAACCACACCCACGCCTCACAAGGCTGGCCAGGATGGATGGGAGCGCGGAAGCAAGGCGACTGTAGCGTGGCATCTGTCACATTTTAGCATATTCGTTCCGGCCGGACGAGCCCTGCATGTTCCTGCATATTGTGGCTGAACACGCTGATGAGACGCCCCCCACGGACCCACCATACCTAACGAGGTCATTCGTGTGCGCAACGGAGCCCACGATAGCTGACGGAAACGGACGTCGCCCAAGCGTAACAATCACGGACAGTACCTTGAGTAGTCTGCCATTCCAGTGTTCATACGATGAGCAGATTGAAACGATGCAAATGCCATGGTTGTTGATTCCACTGAACCATCATCTGTCTCCTTGTACGAATGCCATGGTAGGCTCAGACTCGGAGCGAGCACTGCCTCGATCAGCCGCAGAGCGGGCTTGGCCCAACCTTCTTCCTTCGTCCCGGTCAGCTGCATCCGACTACAGCGAAAATGGTGGTGGCGATAGTGGCCATGGTGTTCAAACTGACCAAGGATGTTCCCCAGAGTCCGGGTTCTGGGGAAGTGGATTCCGTCTTTCCCACTTGGTGGTTTTCTACAGTAAGACATCTGCATGCGCCTTGCCTCGTTGGAGAGAAAGTCTAGCAACGATGGACACACACTAGATAAGCCTAGCCAAGGGTTTCCCTCGTTCATATCGTGTCGCCCACCGCTTCAAAGACGACGTTGTATCGAGGACAGTTCGTCGCGAGGTCGGGTTGCTGTGCCTGATACCTGACGCTAGGCCTTGAGTGATTTATGGTGCAATGCAACTCTTCTCAAATGACGCTACTGAAAGTTGCGAGGTCAGGCCAATCACAGATCTTCGTCCTTTGAGATATGTATGCCCAACATGGAGAGCGCATCTATCAGTCTGTCTCTCGTCGGCGTCCCTGCTTGTCAACGCCAAGGACCAAGATTCTCAACCACACCAGGTATTTGGAATCCCATCATCCTCAGCGAATGCTTGGTGTACGTGTTGCACAAGCCGCATTGATCTAGTATGTTCTCCTTCACCTTATATAAGAACTTGAAGAGAGAGATTGATTGACATCGCCCTTGGGCAAGGCATTGCAGCGGCTCGGCCCTCGGCTTACAGTCTCACCATCTTGTTGAATCTGCCGAGGTCTCGTGGCCTAGACGTGGCGATACCCGTTGCGGCGAAGTGCTGCTAGTTTGCGTGATCTGTCATGTAGGAGACCTGTTTGGGTTGTGGCACGGCGTCCAGTCTTTTCCCTTCGATCACAGGCCTGTTCAGGTACTTCGCTGTGATAGAATAGCAGATAGAATCATGATACGTGCACATTACCTTGGTGCTATTCGCACGTAGTTTCTCAAGGCGACAATGCTTTCACATCTCTCAAGTAAGTGCCCGGTAAAGGTGAGTTATGAGGAACAAGGGACACACAAGGACGACTGATGTGGTATCACTATATTTCTTTTATTCATTCTTTCGGACATCAAGCTGGCCGTGTCATTGACGACTGGAGATGATTACTGCAATCACCAGTCCAGTAATGGCTACGGCTCCGAGGACTGCCATGTTGAGTGCCGTGTTGGGAACTGGCTGTGGCGCCTTGAGGCCGCCAATGTCGTTGAGAATGGCATCGAGACGCTCAGCCATCTTTTCACGGCCAAACATGCTCTTAACTCGCTTGGCACCGGCCTCCCCCATCTTGGCGAGCTCAGCGTCGCTCATGGAGAGGGCGTCGCTCATGACAGAAGACCACGCCGCCACATCGGTAGGGTCACGGAGCCAGCCGGTTGTAGCATCGGCAATCGTCTCCACTGGGCCACCCGTATTGGCAGCAAGAACAGGCGTGTGGGCAAGCATAGCCTCGAGGGGGACAATACCAAAGTGCTCGTCGGATGGTGTGTAGACGAGGAGACGGGCCGAGTGGAGGAGAGTAGCCTTGAGCGAGTTGGGGATCGAGAGGAGGAAGAGAACGTTGACGGAGGATGGAGCAGCCAGGGCCGAGATGAGCGTCTTGGAGGTGAGGGGTTGGAGGCCGAGTGAGGTCGACAGGTCTTCGAGCTCAGAGTGGTACTGGACGTTTTCCGCGAGACGAGGGTCGTAGCCACCTGTGAATGTTGCGTTAGTAGGTGAAGGGCGTACATTGAACAGTGGGATGAATGGGCTTCGCGGCAGAGGTTCGTACCAGCAAGAATAAGACGGACACCCCGGCGCTTGGCCTCGGGAATGGCGGCAAAGGCCTTGATGGCCAGGGCAATGTCCTTTTTGCGCTCAAAGCGGTTGATGCTGAGGATGATCTTGTCGCCCTGGAACAGCTGACCAGAGTCGTCAATGTCGGGATTCGCTGAAGAAACGGCGTCTACGTCAACACAAGGGTATACGATTCGGGTCGGGATGCGGTCCTTGAGGCCAGGCCAGGTGCGGTCGACGACGCTGCGTGTAAAGTCGGAGTTGACGGCAATGGCGCTCGAGAAATGCATGCTCCACTCCTCGAGCATGTCAAAGGGCATGCGGTAGAGGCGCTTGAGGGCGGATTTGCGGCCCTGGACGAGGAGGAGATCGGGATGGTGGCAGTAAAAGAGGATGGGTCGCGGGGCCAGCAGGCGCAGGAGGGGCAGGCCGGCGGAGAGCTGGTCGACGATGAAGGCGGCGGGGCGAAGAGCGCTCAGCTCACCAGAGAGGGAGATCTGGAGGAGGAGCAGGATGTGGCGCAGGATGGTGCAGAGAATGGTGAGGCGGGAGAAGACGGACATGGGGACGATT
This sequence comes from Pseudonectria foliicola, assembly GCA_003693505.1. Taxonomy (NCBI): domain Eukaryota; kingdom Fungi; phylum Ascomycota; class Sordariomycetes; order Hypocreales; family Nectriaceae; genus Pseudonectria; species Pseudonectria foliicola. The sequence goes on from QUZD01000110.1 coordinate 148,654, forward strand.
CGGTTTGCGCGGACGCGGACGTCGAGGGTGCCATCGCGGCATTCGTCGAAGCAGTGGGTTGGGTCGCAGTGGTTGGTGAAGATGACGACGCGGTGGCCGCGGTTCTGGAGACCGACGGCGGCGTCGACGACGAGGCGCTCGGCGCCGCCAATGCCGAGGTCGGGGTGGAAGAAGACGATGGTGGGCTTGTCGGCCATGATTACGGATAGCCTGCTGTGGTGGTGGTGAGAGGACAGGTGTTGGTTGCAGAGGTTATGGCGTGGATTGGATAACCATTGTCGGGTGGTGTCGATTGTTGATTGACGACTTGGATATGCGGTAGCTGAGAAGTAAAGGTTGGGGATGGAGATGCAGGTGGTCAAGTTAAATCGCCAGCCAAGTTGGGTTTGAAAGTGAAGTTGTACTGGTGTCGCAAACGCGCAAACACAAGCTTGGAAGGAGCCACACAGAACAAACAGCTTCCTTCCCACGCAGCTCAGGAGAAAGCGTGGGGCAGTGCTCTCTGATTGGCTGCCCCGATAAGAGGGGTGTGCTATCGCAACTTGCATCCACCCCAGCCAGCCGCCTGCCCAGTTCGGCAGCAGCTCTGACGTTGTCTTGGGATCACATGCCAGGCTGAGTGAGACTTGGAGGAGAGGATGAAACAGACTGGCGATGACACGGAATGGCTAAATAAAGTACGGGGATGGGCTTTGATGGATCGTGGAGATTTTTGAAATGGAAATGGCATAACCTGTGCCACGCAATAGAAACAAAATAAGCCTGCATGTCGGCCGGATCGGTGCGTGGCTGGCCATCATGAGCCGAGGCTTGTTCACATGATGTCTGTATGCCCATCATGATACCCATCCATCCATCTCATCTCAACTCTGCCACCATTATTTCCTCCATCCAACCCACAACCCACAACACACGATACCCGTCCCTCTCTCTCTCTCTCTCTCTCTCTCTCATCACTAGACCACCCATCATGACCCCCCTCTTCTCCCTCCCCATCCCCCCGCTCGACGCCCACCCGGGCGGCTCCCTCACCTGCACCGAGCCCGCCCCGGCCGTCTACCTCCTCACGCTCACGTCGCCGCCCGACAACCGCCTGACGACGCCCGTCCTGCGCGCCCTCCTCGCGGCCCTCGACATCCTCGAGTTTGGCCACCCGCACGGCGTCGTCGCCACCACCGGCGGCCTCGCCAAGTTCTACTCCAACGGCCTCGACCTCGACCACGCCTTTGCCGACCAGCCCGCCTTCTGGCCCGTCCTCTACGCCTTCTGGCGCCGCCTCCTCACCTACCCCATGCCCACCGTCGCCCTCGTCAACGGCCACGCCTTTGCCGCCGGCACCATGACCGCCCTCGCCCACGACTACCGCCTCGGGCCCTCCCCGCGCGGCTTCCTCTGCGTCAACGAGCTGCTCTTTGGCGCCCCCCTCAAGCCCGCCATGGCCGCCCTCTTCCGCCACAAGCTGCCCGCCCACACCTGCCGCACCCTCATCCTCGAGGCCCGCCGCTTCTCCGGCCAAGACGCCCTCGCCGCCGGCCTCGTCGACGCCGTCGCCCCCGCCGACGACCAGGTCGCCGCCCTGCTGCAGTTTGTCCGCGAGCGCGACCTCACCTCGCGCGCCAAGACGGGCGTCTACGGCGTCCTCAAGGCCGAGATGTACGCCGAGCTGCTCGCCTACCTGCAGAGCCCGACCATGGAGGCCCAGGACGTCCGCTTCGAGGAGGAGAGGGCCCGGGATGGCGAGCGCCGCGAGTTTGGCAAGGTGTGGTACGAGCAGTGGCTCAAGAGCAAAGACACGCCCGAGTTGCAAGACGATGAAAACGGCACCAAGTCGAAGCTGTAATCAGGTGGGCCTGCGAGGGCGAGAGGGCGCCGTGTATCTATATCAATGTCATAGCATGTATAAGAACAGTACCATACCTCAACAAAAGTACATTCTTCCATTCTTCATGTGCCAGATCGCCGCCTGTATCGTGCTTTTCGCCATTCAACGCAGTCTATGAGGACTCTACAGAACACAAACACTAGTAGACCAGCCCTTGTTCCAGCCCTCTCTGACCGCCATGCTCGCAAGACAAGTGTATCTGCATCCCAAACTCCATCCGTCCGGGTATCAAATCAAAAATGGTGGCACCATTGCCGCGTGCATGCTATGAATATCCCATCCATCCCATCCGTCCTTCCATCATCTCCAACGGTACTGCCAGACATCCCGTAGACCCTTCATCACTCCGGCCGCGGCTCCAGCACCTCCATCTCATCATCATCGTCGGCTAGCGGCGTCGGCGTCGGCGGCGGCGGCGACGATGACGACGCCGCCTCATCCCGCACCTCTCGCGCCGCCACGGCGTCCTTCTCCGCCTGCATCGCCCTGTCCCGCCGCTGCTCCACATCCTCCCGCCGGACCACCCGCCGCAGGCCCTCGCTCGCCTGGAGCAGCCCGTCGATGCTGATGGCGTGCTCCGTCATCTGGTGGCTAATGTACGTGTACACGCCCGCGGGCGTCGTGCACTGCAGCAGGTTGCCCTCGTTGAGCTTGAGCAGCGCCAGCGCCACCTGGAACAGGAACGTGCTGCCGTCGTTGGTGCACAGCACCACGTCCCACACCCGGAACAGCGCCTCGGCGCTCAGGCAGTCGGTGAAGACGGACAGGAACCACTGGAATGTCAGCGCCTCGAGCTCAATAGACAGCGAGTCGAGGTGCGCCGACAGGCGCGGCAGGATCGCCGCCACGTACTGCCGCAGCACCTGCTGGTCGGCCCTCGATGCCCGGAGCGAGTGGTCGTAGTACCCCTCGGGCAGGATGTTTTCAATCATCGACGTCAGGATCCAAAAGGCGTCCTCGGCCGATGGCATGATGAGCAGCAGATTGGCCGCAATCAGGTTCATGCCCTGGCAATAGCCCACGTCTTGGTTGCGCCGCGAGTACGCCAGTAGCACCTCGCTGAGCTTCTCCACCCCGGGCCCCTTGCGGAAGAAGATGTTGTCCGTCAGCGTCCGGTTAATGTCCATCTGGATCTGGCTGACCACGCTCGGGTCGTCCTCCTGCTCGCTGCGCGACACCAGGTCATCGTAGTACCCCGGGACACGGAGCGCCGTCGCACCGGAGCACTCTGACCACACCTTGGCGCGCAGTGCCACGGGAACGCCGCCCAGTACCAGGTTCTTGAACTCGTTCCACTTGGCCCGTCCGACCTTGCCCTTGTTGCCCAGTCCAGAGACACCAATCATCTCGCCGTCGGCCACTCGCGTCTCAGGCAGGATCATGGCCGGCCGCTCGAATCGGGCCTCGGCCGCCGCCGCCGCTGCTGCAATGGCCGCCTCGCCCTCGCGTCGTCGCTCCGCCCGTACCTTGCGCAGAAAGTCGTTCCATCGCACCGTCTTCTCCCGCTGTAGCGAATCGTGCACGTCGCTCAGCTGCTGCAGCAGCAGTTTCACGGGCTCCGAGTCCTCCTTGGGGAGTGTACCCGGCTCTGCCTGGGCAGTTGGTTGCGGAGTCTCGCTGTCGACAGCCGCCGTCGTCGTGCTGGCCGACGGGACCAGGCCCGAGTCGGTTGATGTGATGGACGGCCTTGGTTCCTGACTAGCTTCCAACACCTCCAGCGGCGCCGCGATACTCGGCGTGTGGCTGAGGAGCTCGGTTGGAAACGTGGCAATCTTGAGGTAGTCTTGCCAGCGCTTCGGCTTATCTTCTTCGAGGCTGGCGGGGCTCCCAGGCCGTCCGTCGCTCGATACGCTCGGCTTGGGACTGGGCACATCTTCCAGTGGAGTGGGTGAGATGGCAGACCGCCCGTTGAGTAGCATCTCTGTGCGGCTGCCCTTGCGAATGTGCCGTGCCATCTGGGCCGCCTCGCGTTGCCGCTTCTTGCGTCGCTGGTCGTAGATGAAGCCGAAACGGTCCGTCAGGTACTCGCTGTTAGGGAAGTTGTTGTAAATGTGCGTCAGCGTCGGTGGTTGTGTTTCCGGGGGTAGAATGGCATCCATCTCGACGGGGCCGTACGTCTCCTGCTGACGGCCGCCCAGCTTGCCTGGCGCGTTATCACGCTCCCACCCGTCCTGGCCCTGGGCCGATCGTGAAGGCGTCTGGGGACCTGGTGTCGACCGTCGCATCGCCATGAGCGCCTTGGGCCCTCCAGCCACCGACGGCGTGCGCGTCTGCCCGTGGCTGCTCGTTGTAGACGGGGCCCGGAGGGATTCGGGCCGCGCCGAGGTGCTCACAGCCCGTCCCCTAGACTCGGCTTCGCGTGCACCCGCAGTGCCTCCCGCAACAAAGCGCAGGGCAAGACTGGCCAGAGATGTTGAGGCCTTGCGCTCGGCGGGCCCAGACTGGATGCTGGAGGCTCGGCTCGAACGTACCGATGGAGTTGGCGGATTAAACAGGTCTTCCTGCAAAGTCGGCCTGCGGTCCATGCTGGATTGGGAGCGCACGATTGTCGCCGGGTTCTCGTCGTCTCCGGTGGAGAGGCGGCTCATCCTCTTGGTAGTGCCGGTGCCCAAGAGGTAGTCCTTCCAGCCACGTAGGGTGCCTCTGCCAACGGTGTCAGCCTGGCCGAGGGACTGGCTGGTGGCGCGGATCGTCGACGTATTGGGGCCCTTGTGGGCATAGGCCGTGGTGCCAACCGTGTCCTGCATGGCATCGTTCATCAGGTCGCTGAGCCCCGTGTCGTCCCCGCGGGCACTGCGACCGGTGGCACGGAGCTCGGCCTCGACGGCGCGCAGACGGGTCTCGAGATCGAGGTTGGACAGACCGCACTCGCGGATGATTTTGCGCAGGGCCCTCTCCCGCTCGTCGGCACGGCGGCGCAGGGTCGCTATCTGTGCGTCGCGCTGAGCCAGGTCTTCGGATATCTGCCTGACCAAGCCAACGGCGCCGTGGCGGGAAATGAGGCGCTGGATATGGTCATCGTCGGCCTGGTGCAGGGCGCCGGGGATTTTGTGCATGACGGGGGCATCCTCAAACAGGGCGTTTCTCGCGCAGGGGGCACTCGTCAGTCCGTCGACGATGGAGGATCGCTCGCCCGCCGAAGCATTGCGCAGAGTCGGGCCGGGCTTCCACGGCGGGTCTACCTCGAACTGGCGGTTGCTTTTGGAGCTGCTGCTGTTGTTGTTGTTATTGTTGTCCGGGCTGTCGGGGGAGAAGCTGGGGAAGCTGGTGAGGGACTTGTCGCTGGCGGCGATGCTGCTGGCGGAGCTGCTGGCGAGACTGGCGAGCTGCTTGCGGCCGCGAGGGCCTCGGACGGTGGCACTGCGGGAGCTTCGCTGGGAGCGGTGGGACTGGTGGGAGCGCAGAGAGCTGGTGCTGTGCTGGGAGACGGAGCGCTGGAGCGGCGTGGACAAGTCGGCCGCTTCCGAGGCTGTCGCCATGGGGAGCTTGGCTTCAGCTGCCGGTGCAGCTTCAGGTGCAGCTTCAGCTCGAGACTGGAGCTGAGCTGGAGCTGGAGCTGGAGCTGGAGCTGGAGCTGGAGCTGGAGCTGGAGTTTGGGGTTGAGTCTGCGTGGCGAGCTCGATCTGGATCCGTGGAAGGCGTCTAGTCGGAGGGCAACGGCGCGGGCATGACAGGACGGACTCTGTCGCCGTGGTCGCCGTGATTGGTGGGGGTGTTGGGGTTGAGGAGAGCGGCGATGGTGGCTGCTCTATTGCGTCTATCTGGTGCGTATGGTGCGTATGGTACGTATGGTACGTATGGTGCGTACTGTGTGTAGTGTGTGTATTGAGAGAGTTGACAGAGTTGTGCGTGCTGAGCTGGGCGTTGCTGGAGATCAATGACGAAGGCCTCACGTGCGTCAGTGTTGCCGAGCTGCACTGCAGATCCAGGTACGTATCGCCTCGTCGCCGTATCGCGTCGTATCGCAGCGGCGTGGTGGGCTGGGCTTGAGCTTGGGCAGGATGCGTCCTGGCTCGTTTCGTCTGGATCTGCCTCGTCTGCTGGTTGATGAGGCGTCGCGGATGCGTCTGCTGGGCCGGTTTTGTTATCGTTGTTGATATCGAGTCTTGGTGCTGGTTCTGGTGCTGGTTCTGGTGCTGGTGCTGGTTCTGGTTCTGGTTTTGGTTTCGACCCTGAAGAGGGAGAGGAGCCAAGGGGCCCAGCGATGGGATATGCATCGGTAATTAGCACTAGAGCTCCCTAGCCGGCTGCCTATTTTTAGCCCAAGCAAGAGGCAATGTGTACGGAAAAAAAAAATCCAATCCGCGTTCCGTTGCCAAATTGTCTGGCATGCGCATTCTCTGCTCTGCCCTGCCAACTCCACTGCCACTGTACAGATTATGATCTATCGTAGGCAGCTAGGATTCTCTAGGGGGAGGCGCATATACATACATAATATACCTGGATAGTCTACATAGGTACCTAGATACTAACTTGGGTGGTATGTGCGGATACTCTCACGGGCATCACCAGGTATTACCACTGACTACCTTACCTTACCTATCAACCATGTACTTGACCATGTGCTTGACCATGTGCTTGACCACATGAAAGCCCATCTTGGGCTTCGCATTGCTTTGGGCAGCAGCCACCTGACAAAACCGCCCAGGATCGTCCATCTAGCCAGACTTTACAGGCCTAGTCGTGCCTAGCCGTGCCTAGTCGTGCCTAGTACAGACGTGGGAGGTACAGTACTGTAGTAGTAGTACAGTAGTGGTAGTAGTTTGCCATTTCCCTTGATGCCAGGGTCGCCAAGGCCCGATCGCTAGTGGATGCCAATCAATGCCGGTGAGTCTACAGATTACAGAGCACAGAGCACTTACACCGTACACACATTGTAGTATGTGCGCCTACCTGGTACACTACTAGTCTATCTAGTTAGCAGGTAGTCTAGAAGACGAGGCGACGCACGTTCATGCTGTCCAGCTGAGCTGACATTGGGCGCTTCTCTCGTTTTAAAATTGCCAATTAATCAATCCAATTCGCGCCCTCATCAGGGCAGCCCGTCCGTCGTCTGTCTTACCAGTCTCGTCCAAGCCAAATCTCCTCTCCCCCTTCCCCCAGGTTTCCTCTCTGCATGTCTCACCAGCCAAAGCCTTCACATCACTTCTCCCACAACCAGCCAAGTACATACAATACGTGCCGAGCAATATGTACAGTACTCCCCCC
>QUZD01000110.1:155809-307212 GCA_003693505.1 Pseudonectria foliicola
CCCCCCCCCCCCCCCCCGATCATATCCGTACCCGTACAGAGACGACAACTGCCTGCCCGACGCGGGGATTTCTCGCTAGTGACTTCATCCTGCAGCCCAATTGCGTGCCCAGGTAGGGTACCCCTGTTGTCCCGGTTGTCCTGCGTCTGCCCTGGTAAGCCTGGCGTGGCTGGCAGTCTGTCCATTGGACGGCCAGGGGGAGGGACCCCCTTGTCGCCTCAGAGTGGATTTCTCGCCTGCTTGTGATGAATGATTGACATTCATGTCCGTCATCTGTACAGATTACCGACTATCCGAGTATATGTATGTACAGTACCGTAATCTGTAGATGACGGCGTTCTGCCATCATCTTCTACCATACAGATATCCGTGCTCCGTACAAGCATTATACCTGTACATATACTTACGCATACGAGCAGTGCAATGTAAACAAACACGCAGATCCACAGCCTTTGTCGACCCGGCAACAAGCATCAACGAGCAGCATCAACAAATGCCTCCATGATCAACTATTGATACATCAATACGCCTGTCAATGCAAATGCAATCATGCTACCCATCCGCCCATCTGCCTTGTTCCCTTTTACCCTTTTGGCCTGGTAACCCCCAAAATTAATGCAATCCGGCCATGCCCTGCCATCCATCCGTCCATCCATCCATCCATCCAATCAGTCCATCCGATACATAGTACATTCGTCCCAAACCCTCCCCAAACGCCGTAGAATATAGACATGATTCATTACCACATTGTACAAGCCCGCAGTTGCCTCCTCTTTCACGCGAAGCTGTCCTCCGCCTCCCACCGGCTCCGCGTCGTGTCCATCGTACCTGGCCTCGACTCTGCGCGGCTCGTCGACTCGCGCAGGGAATCAACTCGACTCTCCCCCAGCCACGTCTCCTCCTCCAGCAGACCCTCTGCCACGAGCTGCTCCAGCAGTGCGTCTCTCGCGAGGATCCCTTTTCGCTCCACGGCCAGTCCGTCCAACATCCGCAGCCGCCGGCAGCTTGCAACAAATACCACCTGGTGTAACCGCCGTCGCAGCCTCGTCGTCTCGTCCAGCCGGCTCGCAAACTGCCCGTCTCGCTCCACGTCCATCTCAGGCAGCACAAAGGGATCGATCGAGCCGCCCTCGATGGTCACCAGCGTCTGCACCGATGGGTAGAACCCAATGGTTACGGGGTTCTCTCGCAGGTCCAGTTGCGTCAGGTGCGGGAACTCTGTCAGCAGCTCCGTCACCACCGTCGAGTCGCCCAGCCGGTTGCCTGCCACTAGCAGCTTCTTCAGCCGCGGGATGAACCGCAGCGGCGTCAGGTCCCGGAGCGCGTTGAAGTTGAGGTTGAGCGTCCGCAGGTTCGGCATCAGCTGGCCCACAGTCTTCGGCAGCGCCTGGAGCCCGCAATTGGCCAGCTCCAGTAGCTGCAGGTTGAGTAGATCGACGCTCGGTGCGAACACACCCAGATAATTGCCAGACAGAAATAGCTTGCGTACCTCACACGCTGCAGACAGGAATCCGATATCCAACTGGGCCTGCTGCTCCCTCAGCGAGAGACTGTCGAGTCGTCGAGCTCGCTGGAAGCCCGTCAGTGTCTGCAGCCGATTGCGATCCGCATGGAGCGAGTGCAGGTATGGCAGGTTCCCAATATCTAAAGAGGACAGCTGGTTGTCGCTGAGCTCCAGCTGCCGCAGCGGGATACGACACGCCACCCGCAGATTCTGTAGCCGGTTCTTGGACAGCTTCAGTCGCGTCAGCGCAGGGAGCATCTCCAGATGCCGCACGGATGAGATATGGTTGCCGGCCAGGTCGAGGTCCGTCAATCGCTCCAGTCTGAGACTAGAAAAGTTGACCTCCTCAATCAGGTTGTCACGCGCCCGCAGCGACAGGAGCCCATCATGACAGTCGAGGCCGTCGAGGCTCGTGAGCTGATTGTTGTCGGCCCGGAGGCCTCGCAGGTGCACAAGGTTCTTCAGCGCCGACAGGCTCTTTACCTCGTTGCCGGAGATGTCCAGGTACTGCAAGTTCATCAGATGGTCCCATGACGTGAGCTCCGTCAGCATGTTGTGTGAGACTCGCAGGTTTCGCACGCTGGGGGGCACACCCGCAAGGTGACCCAGGGCGTTCTTGGATACATCCAGCGCGACCAGCCGCCCACAAAACTCATCCAGCATATGCAGGCTTGCCAGCCGCTTCTCATGCAGATCGAGCTCTGCAAGATCCTCCCAGTATGGCTCACAGGGTTCCACCTCGCTCAGTCTCTCCACGAGGTCCCGTATCGTCATGGACATGACCTTCTTTGATCCGTCCCCGGTGACCAAGTGCTGCTTGTTCATCAAGTAGCTCACCTCGAATCCAAACGACTGATCCTGGTTGTTGAGCGTAAACTCGGACAGCGGGCTCAGCGACAGCTTGCCCACGTTGTTCCCCAGCAAGGCACTCTCATCGGGAGCAGGAAAGAACCGAGGGGTGCGGTTGAGAAGGAAGCTGAGGCTCTGGCGACGAGCGTCGGGCGTCTTGTGACTCACGATGCTTTGCTCGCCAACAATACTAACTTGCCGTTGGTCGTCTGGTGTAATCTCAATTGTGCTGTCCTCGTCTTGCTCGGAAATTCGGGAAACGGGCCGCGGGACAAAGGGGGCGCCAGTGCTGTATTGTAATGATCCTTGGCCATGCTTGAGAGCCGATTTGGGGACGTTCGGCGATCTGATGGACGGGGTTGGCTCCGACACGGGATCGTCTTCCAGACTGTCAAGATCCTCGGCCATAAAGTCTTGAATCACCGACGCCACTGGAGATGAAAACGCAATAGTAAGGTTGCGTCGGCGCATCGTCGAAGGGTTGCTGACTTGCTCCTCGTCGTATTCGTCGTCCTCCTCGACGTGTTCCAGCTTTTCAAGCTCCTCACGAGCCACCGAAGCGATGCTGGGAGTCAGGAATGCGTCTGGAGAGAGCGTAACATAGCCCCTCGGCGCTCTGCTTGCGGATGACTCCATGGACTCGTCAGGGTCGGTGTCCAGCTTCTGCGCTGATGTGATCGCAAGAGTATGCATTTCTCTCGTGATGTCGACAGAGAGATCCGGGATGCTAGCGAAGGGGTCCTCCTCGGTGTCTTCAGAGGGTAGCGTGCTCAAAGACTCTCTCTTTCGGATCCAGATGTTGTTCTGCTTGTCCAGGTACATGCTGCCTACGCGATCAGGGATCAAATGCGAAACGCTCTCGGGCATAATAACTCTTCTCGAATCAGAGCCGCGGGACGACAGCCCACGGGACGATGCCGATGGAAACGTCCTGTGCGATGCCCCAGATGAGTTGCCCGGAAAGTCGTGGGTCGGGCTGGCTGGGTGATCAAAGTCTGGGTTCGTTGTTAGCCGGATATTGGGCGGATCGCTAATCACTCTGAACGAGCGACTGTTGACGTCGAGCTGCCGTTCCACCTCTTGAGCAGCGCGGATCGCATCCTGTGCGAGACCCATAGACCGTATCGAGGATGAAATGACGTCTCCCATGTCACTGAGCTCCTCGTACTTCTTCAACCGGTCGAGGAGCTCAGGGTCTCCCTGGCGCGGTGGTAGTCTGGGCAGCGGCTTGCCTTCCCGGCTAGGCGGGCGTGACAAGGGCTCGTTTGTTGATTCCTGGTATGAATCTTCAAGCTCTGGGCTGGGTGTCATGTGCTCAGCCTCAGACTCTTCCAAGCTCGCCAATCCAGGCGCCCGCACCTGGTTGCGGATCATGGCCATGATCTGGGCTGCTTGGTCGACAAAGTCTTGCGTGCGAATGGATGGCTTCCTCTCAGTCTCATCATGGCCATCGCCCTTTGACACGTCCCTTGTCACGTCTCTCGGCGATGTACTCTCGGCAAAGATCTCTTTCTCCTGCAGGCGAGAAGAATTGGGAGACGAGCGCAGGCTGTAGCTGAGGGACGGAGACCGGGGATACAGGATCGACCTCATCGCCAGTACGTCGGGGCTGGCCAGGTGAAAATTGCCAGGACGAGCATCCTTGCGCTTCTTCCCAATGAACGCCTGCATCTCCTGATAGGCAGAATCAGCGGCATTCTGCTCCAGCTGTTCCATCTGCTCCTCGCGTCCAAACGCAATGTCTGAGCGATGCAACGTCCGTCGCCGCTTTGGCGTAGGATCCTTGGTCGGCGATGTCCGCTGCCTCTTAGCATCGGACTCAAGCTGAAATCTTGAAGATTCTGCGTCCAGCCCGTCCTTGATTGGACTGTGTTGGTAGAGGCTGCTGATGGAGAGCGAGCGGCTATGGGCGTGGGCAGCAGATGTGAGGTTCCGCCTCTTGCGCACAGCCAGATCAGACTCTTCATCGTGAGACGGCCTGCGCACGGGCGATGGCATGGGCGACAAGGATCGCTGTGACTCGAACGACACATCGCCGCCACTAAACTCGAATCCTTCCAAGTCGCCAGCACCAAACTGGCTTGCTCGCCTCGCCATCGCGGGAATGGGGCTCGGCAAAGGAGATTGAGCAGGCGACTGTCCAGAAGCCGCGCCTGGAGCAATCTCCTCTTCAAACTGGCTGATTCTGCGGAGGAGCGTCTTGTTGGTAAATGTATCGTAGGGACCGAAAAGTTTGAGAGGGCTTGAGCCAGGAGGCGCAAGCATTCTCTGCTTGTCGGGGCTGGGAAACGGCGCGCGAGGCAGGAATGGACTCGGTGGGGTATTTTTGAACGGATTCGTTATCTCCGTCCGCACGGAAGGGAACTGCTTGGGGGTGCTGGCTTGAAGAGACTCCTCGAGCAGCATCTCGGACGAGTCGCCTCCTAGTCCGGGGCTGAGTGCGCGGAAACGCGAGGACCCTTCTATTGAGCGGCCGCCAGGTTGTAGGTTGAAGAATCCTCCATTGTGCGCATAGTTGCTCGAGTTGTCCACTTCGTCGGTGCCGTCGCGTTCGTCAAATCCGACCTGCGACTCTTCGTGAGAGTCCACAATCACCTGATGAATTCGTAGTCGCTCCAGCTTCTGTTTGAGCTGGTCCACCGGCACTTCAATAGGCGCAAAGTCCACCTTGCCCTCTTGATTGCTGTGCTTTCCAATAAGAATCGGGCTAAAGTCCTCATTTTTAATAACACTTTGTCCGCTAATCTTTCGTGAGGCGATATCTGGCGCACTTAGACGCCCGTTATCCTCGTGGATGTCGCCCCGCTGGTAAGAAGGCGTGTCTGGCTGGATGGAGTCGTCTTCAACATTGAGTTTGTAGGTCATTTCCTTCTTTGCTCGTCTCGGGCTGGGGCTCGGTGTTACATCGTTGGGGAACAATTCGTCCTCGTCGTTTTCATTTTCCAAACCCAGGTCCTCCAGAGCGTCAAGGTCGCCACTGATAAGACGCTGAGGGTATGAAGGTGGACTGGAGGGCATCGTGTCGTCGGCGTCTGCGGGCGGCTTGAACATATCTTGGAGTCCATTCGCCACATTGGAGAATAGATCCCGCTGCTCTCCGTACTGCAAATCGCCGTAAACAAGACGGCGCTTCCACTCGGGCGTGTCGCTCCTGTCGGGTAATGAGTGATGGTTCACGGTATTGTGAACGACTGACGCGCTGGTCGCGCCAGACGGAGTCCTACGCGCCAGGCGCTCCCTCGATTCCTGCGATAACTTGGACGCCAGGCGGTGTTTCGTAATGTTGATGTCGTTTGCGCTTCGCTCGCTGAGGATGTTGAGGCTGGTATCGTTGTTTGAAATGCTCAGTCGCGCGCCCGCTCTCCGAGGTATCCGACTAGGCGTGGCCTTTTTGGGCGAGGGCGCATCTGATTTTAGTGGAGGTAGCTGCACAGCGGAGGTGTCGGATCCGGGCTGGGACACCCAGTCCTCTGACAACGAGTCCAACCAAGCGTGCTCCATTGCGACGCCTCAGCTAATAGACTACTTCAAGTCCATTCAATGCGGGGTGGAGCAGTGGGTGGTAACTGCGCGTCGGTGCGTCGGAATGGATGGGACTTGGGGGAAAGGAAAAGCTAGTTAACAGGGCCGAGGTCGATGATGATGTAGAAAAACAATATGAATCGGCGAAGTCATGGGCGCGGAAGATAAGCAGAAGGGATGGAGGCTTGTGTAGTGGGACTTCACAAGACGGTTTGCGCGCGTCAATCCACAAGGGCATGTTTAGATGGATAAACAAGGTCCCATTTCTGATTGGCACAGATCGTTGCCGTGTCAACGGGCTAGTGTATCACGTGCTTCACAGTTTGGACTTGGACAGGACTGACAAAGGAAATGCTTGAATCTCAAGACTTCGGGCATGTGCCAATTCTGGATGAACAATTACAGAATCACGGAAGCAGAGACGTCCAAAAAGTAGCATGAGAATCTCTGGTCCCCGGGAGAATTCACATTCAAGCCTCTTCAGGCCTCTTCAGGCCTCTTCAGGCCCCAGAACACAATCTCACCAAAGCCACTTTACGCGCGTTCACGTGATTGACGCGGGGCGCGTATCCCCTGCCAACGACGAAATCAACTGCCCTACCACAACAAGTGACGACACTCGAGCGAGCCAGGCTGCCTGTAACGATACCCTGCGAAGCTGTTTCGACTTTTGTGGCACACGTTGATGTATTCGCATATTGCTGACAGGTGATACCCCTGTTTGTCGTTGCCATGGACCGCAACCAGGTTGGTGGATGGGACGAAACCATCTATTGTGAGGCAACTAGTCACCCGGCGGATGTGCTCTATACAGGATCCGACGACGAAGACTACGACAGTCCAGCATCCAGGAGGCTACGATACGAGAGAGCGGGGCAGAGGTTCCTAGAGGGGGAGACGCCCTTCTTGCTGACAGCGACTCTCAAGGGCCCCTTTGACAGAGCATCGGGATGGATCAACCCATGGAAATCAAAGAACCGTACCGCACCCCCCATTCAGCCCCGTGCTGCACCGAAGCAGAAGCGAAGCGCATCGATACCGGAGACGACTGTGTCGGACAGCCTCGAATGCCACCTCCCGAGCCCCCAGAGCCTTAAGCAGGCGTCTGTCGCCGGCTCGCATCCGTATCTCGAGGACGATGAGCTGGCCATGGTGCACAGGTGGAGGAGCTCCATCCAGCCCATCAAGCTGGAAAGGGACGAGTTCTGGACATCAAACGATGATGTTGTGGCGAGGAAGAGAAAGCCAAAGGGCTCCGAATGGTTGATGAAGAGCAAACGACTGCGGGTGGACATGGAAGCGGGACCCGTCGACACACCTGTTCCACGGCCAACAGCGAACCGAGTCACGCCGATAAACGCACCGTCCATCATCTTGGCCACGACAAATAAGTTTTCCGCAAGAGAATCGGGCGAGGACGAAATTACGGCAGCCGTCAGCCAAGCGCCCACGTCCACTCGGCGCATCTCACCACGATGCGACATTCACAGAGTGGCCAACGACGCCGAAGAATCCGAAGACGAGCTGTCTCAAAACTCGCAAACAGTTCTAGCCAAAGCTGCGGCCACACTGTCATCACCTGTTTCACAAAAGGGGGTGTCCAAGAAGAAGTCGATCTCACCACTTCCCATTGTTCAGTCACAGCAGCCTCGAGACTTTGCAACGCAGCAGGATCAGAGCTTCTGCTTCAAGCAAAAGGTCCAGAGAAAGTATGGACTTGTCGAGCGAGAAAACTCCCCAGCAGTTGAGATTTCAGGCCTATCGAGAAAACGCTCAGCCTCCATGGTTTCACCTGGACAGCAGCTAGTGCAGCGACAAACAGGCCCTTCAGAGAAGAATGAGGCTTCTAGTGAGCTGTCGTCGGCCCCTGAAGACCCTAGGTCACTATCACAGTTCCAAGCGGCTATTACGAATCTAGAAAACGCAAAATCACAACAGAAATCGTCTGTGCAGTCTGACAGCGACCTTACGTCGATTTCTGGAAGTCAAGCAACCGAAAATGAATCGGAACCACACAAGTCTTCCGAAGACACCAATACGGGGACAGTAGCTCATGATCCTATGGACATGGACGAGCCCCTCGACGAGCTCTCGTCACTCCCCGATGATCTAGATACACACTCACTATGCGCAGACGCCACGAATCACGCAAAATTACACTGCATGGCCGTTGACGAAGCGGCCGCGGAATCTAACTCTAATACACCCAGTGAGCTGTCTTCGTCACTCCCTACCCAGGAAACTGAAGGTTCAGCCGATGAGATGGAAACGTGCGACGAAGTTGGCCGGGGCCTCTCGCCAGGCCAGAAGGAAGCGCTGAACAGATACGCAAGTACCATGGATGAAGAACCAACTCTGAACGAGGATACGGACACTGTTCTAACGTCGGAGGAGAAGAGCGTTGATATGGCCGATGCTGAACCTGACACAACACATCACGACGCCCAGGCTTGTTCAGAAGAGAGTATGAGTATGGCTCAAGTACAAACTCCAGTCTGCACACTTCCCCGACCCGGTACCAGCGGCTCACAGACGAGCATCTTCTCCAAGCTGCACTCCTTCATCCCCAGAAGCTCATGGGCCAAATTCTCCAGCCTGGCGGGCGGCCCTGCCAACAACACTTGCACAGCAGGGACGTCGACGCCGTCAGAAATCGTACCTCTCACGCAACTAGAGCCACCAGTAAAACAGCTGGACGAAGATCCCAGCACCAGAACTACAGAAACCCCTGACCAGCAAACACCCACCATGTTTGACACGCCGACACTGGACAAGAGCAGGGAGCTAACCAGGGAAGATCCTGTGTCGGAGCGAGCTGGGACGCGTGTTCCCGCCTCGCAACAGAGCCCCTGGGCCGATGCGAAGCTGTCTCAATATGCAGGGCTGGCCATGAGCAGGATTATCGAACACGACACAAGTACCAGTACACCAAGCAAGTCTCACGTCGAGGAAGCACAGTCGCCGTGGGCCGAGGAGACGATCTTGAAACTACGCACCCCGAATCTCGACATACCCATCCTCACCAAGCCCAGTCCGCTCGCCAACAGCACTCCAATGACGGCACGGCCATGCACCCCTGAGCCTCAATTTACGGTCAAGTCATTTGCGTCATTCATGTCGCCGTCGCCTGAAAGACCAGCCGCCTCGAGGCGTCCCATGTCCGTGACCCGCCTCCCCGGTACGCAGGGCATCCTAGCGTCCGCGACTAGCAGCAACCCCTGGGCTGGCAGCGGCAATGGCAGCGACAGGCCCAGTCGACGGGTGTCGTGGGCGCCGCTGCCGGATGAGCAGAACCCGGCAGCGCCGCCTAGTTGCGCCAGGCGACTGTCACCGCCGCCGTCGATGCCCATCGCAGAGCTGCCGACGGCGGAAGGTTCCAAGTTTCACGACCACTTCTCGGCCGTCGCGCGGCGGACCAACGTGCTGCGGCAGCGGCTTATCCCTACGGCGTCTCAGCAGACTCGCAGCCCCGAGCCAGACGCCATGGCAAGTCGGTTCGCGTCAGTGGACAGGTTACGAGACGGGCGGTCAGAGGACTTGGAGGAACATATCGAGGACCGGTGCAAACAGAAGGAGGAGCAGCAGCATAAGTCACAGGAGCCGCTGGATGTCGTGGAGGACATGTTTGCTCAGCTGGGGGACATTCTAGAAACGTGGGACGTGGACGTTGAGCTGGACCAGGCCCGGAAGGCTGGGATTGCTGCGCAGAGTCCTTGGTGAATTAGTGGTTTGTGGAGAGCGATGAGAATGCCTATCATGTGCGCATGTGGAGTTGGACTGGCTTTGACACGGCGTTGGAAAAAAGATACCAGGACAGCGAATTGCTACGAATACACCGCTGCTTTCAATGCGCTGCTCTGTCGCTCGTTCGTCGTTGCCCTGCATTCGTACGCTTTGTTAGATTACCTTTGCACCGTCTGCCTGGAGAGTTCAGGGGGTCGCTTCCGGTGCACACGGACGTGCTACTACGACACTCCACCCGACGCACCCATGGGACAGCAATAGCCGCGCTGATTTGTCCAGCATGAGGCTGTGTTGGACGGAGAGACGTTGCTCCTCAGGGGAGCCCTCTCGAGGGCTGCACGCAACGGCGCATGGCTCGGTTTTGAACCGGCGATGCAGGAATGGCTCGCGTGTGGAGGCAAGGGCTTGCTTTCCCGTAGAGTGTACATGATTCTTGTTCCCCCTCCTTGCTGTTGTCCCCTGGATCATCATCGGCCGACTGCTGCGCCCGGGAGAATGGGTGTTGGCGGATGATCGAGTAATATCCTGAAACTGAGATATTGGGTTCTGGGCAATCAAAGTTGCCAACGAAGCTTTGGTAGCTGCAGGTATGTATAGCTGCAACCTGGAAGTGAATCGAGCATTCCGCACTATAGACACGCGAGTCAACTAGAGCCGTTGTCTCTTCTCTCACCCTTGTCTTGCTAACAGAAGGCCACTAGAAGGAGGAGAAGCAGAAGCTCTCCTGGACGAGATCGCCGCTGTCTCAGTCAGAACTCAGATACCGGTGCATCTGGGGCCGGCGTGCAGGGGGGTTTGATCCGGAGGATTTTCCCACGTTGTCGAGACGAGGACGGCGATTGGGCATCGGCAACTCTTGAGATTCGATTCCCACCGCGCACCGAGGAGCTCTGGGTAGGGGGTGAAGGTGATCCAATGCACAATGACAGTCATGGTGCATGGGGCCTGACGTGCACGTAGTAAAGTCGAATCGAGATGACGACTTGCAAGGGCCGCGCCCTTCAGATACTGGCTTCCACCCTCGTTGTTTCTTTCTGGGGCAACGGGATGGGACGTGCCGCCCACCACTGGTGGTGGTGTAGGGTAATGGGGGAGAATAACCATGGGCGACCAAGACCAGGCTCTCGTCGGGCTGCTGCTGCTGACTGCTGGCTTCTGGCTACTGGCGAGCATCGGTTAACGCAGGCTTATCAGTGCCACGTTTCGCCTGGCCTCGTTGTCCATCGTGGAGAGCGGTTGTTGGGTTGCAGCGCCATGGGTTGACGCATGCAGCCGCTTGCTGGCCACCTGGGTGACGGGTTGATAAGAGGTGCGGCTTGCTACCCTCTCTCTAGCCATGTCTCGGTAGGTTGTATCGACCTCTACGGCCTGTGTAGGGCCACAGGCAGAGGGCGTACAGAGTACCAAGATGGGAATGCGCAAGGCACGGGGCAGAGCATGACGGTGAGCTGTCGATGGCCGGAAGCTTCGGCGGCCCTTGACGGACAGTGTTGTGCATCCAGTGGTCAAGGCTCGAGGCTCGGTGACACGTTGAGCCTAGGCATAGGCATAGAGATGAGAACAAGGAGAGACGGAGCAGGACAGAGTAGAGCAGAGCCTAATAGGAGCCATTCACCTCAAGGCGAGGGACAACGTGTGGGCGGGCGAGACGAGGCGTTGGAGCGAGGCGTCGAGACGGCTGGAATGGATGGACGGATGGCCAGAGCATCGCCCACATGGCAGGAGACTGAGAATGAGGCCCCGACTTGGGTGGTACAGTACAGTACAGTACCTACCAAGCCTACCTATGTAAGGTAGGTATGTACATACATACGGGCGGGTACGTACCAGACATGTTTGGCATTGAAACACGCTGGGCCGGTCGATCGAATGCCCATAGCGCACGGGAAACCCTGTTGTCTCGTATGGAAGCTTTCTTCCTTGTGCAGGTGCCAGAGTGCGTGCATGGGATAAGAGGGATGAATGGATCGAAGAAGAGCCAGCCCCGCGGAGGAGAAAACGGTCCCGGATCTAGAGCGTAAAAGGGCAGGGTACCGTTGGTAGGTGCTGTAGGTACGTACCTGCTCCGTACAGTACAGTACAGCACAGCAGCAGCAGCACAGCCAGAACAGCAGGACGTACCGTTTTGATGGTGGGGCCGCGAGTTCGATGAGTACAATGGAGCTCGGTATTGCGTTGGAGGAGCATCGAAGCTTTGAGCTATCAGCCAACCAATGCAGAATGTGGCCATCCAATGACGATTGCCAATTCCAGATGGCGTCAACTGTTGGGGACTGATTTCATGACATGAGCAGCCGGAGCATCTCTCTGCGCACAACGTGCAGCAGCCTCGGGCCAATTGCTCTCTGGTTCTTGGAGTGCGCGCCAAGGTATCTGTAACCTGTAATCTGTAATCTGCAATCTGTAATCTGCAAGTTACTCCGTACTCCGTATTCCGTAGAGAGACCGGCATTGGATGCATGGCGCCGAGACGCATGTGAGCCCAGGGCGCTGTACACCGACATATCAGAGACATCAGACATGGGGCAGTGGATAGGGCGATACATGGTTGCCGCACAATCAATGTACATTGCATGGCTGGCGCAGCTGGGCACGCTGGGCAGCTGGGGCACCCGAGCACCAGGCGTGTGTTCCATGATGGGACGGAATGGGATGAGATGGGGGATGGGATGGGCTCATAGCCATACAGTCGCATGTTGTCATGATGGTGCGGTGTGGCAACCTGCCTACCTACCTACCTTAGGTACCTACATGTGATGCAGTGATGAGCGATCCATTGAGATACTGTACATACCGCCCATACGCATCAAGCACATGATGGGCGGGTATCCATCTAATAGGCACAGTCGTCCAGCCGCCCATTCCCCCGTGGCAGCAGTTTGCGTAATCCGTGCTCGCCCAGCAAGCACCATGCCAATGTCCATCTCGATAGGTTTGTTTCCCAATGTCACTCACCTCCAAGACCTTGGCTTTGGCTCCCTTGCTTGCTTTTGACATGTTCCAACCTACCTAGGTACCCTACCCTACCCTACCTTAGGTACCTTGCCTCCAAGCCCAAGGCGACGGGGTCCCCAACGCCGTAACCTCCATCGAGCGAGCCACTAAAACCCCGCCAAATGCCCCTGTGGCCTAGCGCTCTGCTCCCACTGACTACAAACCGTGCTGTACATGCTGTACGTACTGTACGTACCTCTCAGGCCCGGGCTGCTATCGCCCAGGAGCCCTCCACCTACTGTAGCCTAGGTGTAGCCGCTAGCCGTTAGCCCGTGGCCACACGCCCCTCCCAAAGCCCAACCCAGTAAGCCTCCATACTGCAGAGGTACCGTACCTACCGTACACAGCCCTGTTCTTTCCTTTGCCCGCCAATTCGCACAGTATTTCTTCCACCCTGTCGTCGGGTCCTCCCTCACAACTCCAACACCAACCATTCATCATCAACCACCATTTCCGCATCTCGGCGCGCCCACGTCCACGTCCACGTCCACGTTCTTCTCCCACGCTTCTGCCCGCCCACGCCCGGCCGTGCCAGATGTCATCTCCATGTCCAGCTCGCGCTCGCCTTCTGAAAATGCCGCACCCGCTCTTCTGGTAGGCCAAAATCATAGGGAAGGCGAGAGCCACAGCCAGAGCCAGAACCAGAACGGCCCCGGCTCCAGTTCTATTTCCAGTCCCGGCGCCCCCTCTACCGACCTCGTGGCACACCCGGAGGCGTCTGGCCAGCAGCCTGCCTCTACCACAACTTCTCCTGGATCGTCCACTGATCCAGTTACTACTGCTTCCCCGGCTGAGGCCCCCGTCCCCGTCACCGTCCCGGTGGCTGATGCTGCTGCCCCCGATCCCGTCGATCCCGCTGCCGCGCCGCAGTCACATCCACCGTCGGATCCAGGCTTCCCTCGTGTCCTCGATGCCAGCCATAAGAAGCACCGTGGCCCTGGTCCGCCCCCCCAGAGGCAATCGGGCCCTTCCCTGCTGAGCCAGGCCCTGGCGTCGGCACGTAACATACCCCCTTCACGCCAGCAGTTGACAAGGTCCTCCACCTCCACCACCACCACTACCGCCTTGATATCTCCTGCTACCACCTCCGCCCCTGTCCTCAACATTCCTCCTCCTCCTCCTACTTCTTCTTCTTCTCCCTCTCCTCCACCTACTTCACGTAACCCTCTTCCTCCTTCTGCTCTCTCCCCTGTCTCTTCGCCCTCTCCCTTGATACCACCTGCTCCCACCTCAACGAGTCAACAAGATCATCATGTGTCTGCGCGACCACCCTCGCCGCCCTCACAACCAGAGCAGCATGATCTGAATCCCGACCACGCGCTCTCTCATACTGATCAACCTCTCAACCACTCTTCAAATAGACCAGGCCCTTGTCCCGTTGCTATGGCCACCTCCACTTCTGTCACTTCCGTCACAACGTTGCCGACCCGGGAGGCCGCCAGCGTCCCCACATCCTTCGCACACTCCTCCCTGGCCAGTCTCCGCGAGTTTGTACTAGAACACCACGATCCCAGCCGTCGCCCTAGGCCATCATCATCCTTAGACCTCGAACAATACGTCGACCCCCTGCACACCAATACCGATGTACCGCCACCAACCGCCGAGAGCGTGTCTCGTCCCAAGGTCCAGCAGCGCTTCACCTTGGCGCCAGAGAAGACGGAAAAGATCTGGTCCATTGGCTCGGAGAATGACGAGGAAGATGGTCTGGTCGAAAAGTCCGTGACCGAAGCCATGGCTGGTGTGGAGCCTAATGGCCGCAGTCGCAAGTCCAGCTACAGCCTTCGGTTTTTCAAGGAGGGCCTTCCTCCCGAGGAGAAGCGCCGCAAGGACATCAAGACGCCCAAGGAGAGGCTTACCCCTACGCGCGAAGAAGTTGCTTTGGATCCCTTAGCTACTTCGCCCGTCCCGATACGATCTGCCGCGCCGACATCAGGCACGAGCTACGCTGTCGATAATACGTTGAGCGAATCACCGGAAGAGTCGTACTTTGACCTCCCCGTCGCCAAGCCATCTATGCCGGAACCCGAAGACGACCATACACCATCCAATGGCAATGAGGACATTGCCACGCCCCTGATCGACGATGCACAGGCCTCATGGCAGAGGTCTGCCGAAAGTTCCGGGTCCCATGAAGAGGTAGACGCGGATGAGTCTAGCGAGGAGAAGATATCTTCGGCCGTCTTCCTTCCGCATCAGGAGATTGAGACCGGCGAGCTCCCCGATGCGGTGACCGGAGGTCTACGTGCACGATCTCTATCTCACAGCAAGAGCCACCCGTGGCTTGTCAAGGCCGACGAGCCTGAGCTGGTGGACCAAGACGAGGCTGCAAGCTCTGTTGTCACCGAAGAGGTTGCCGTCGAAGACGACCTCGAGGTCAAGCCTCCAGCACCGACTCAGTACGAGGATCACATCCACGAGCACCAGCATGACCCGCAAGAACCGCTCGAGGCGATTGAGCTCATTCCGTACAAGCACCAGGTCGGCGGTCATACTACGCTCTGGCGTTTCTCCCGCCGTGCGGTATGCAAGCAGCTCAACAACAGGGAGAATGAGTTTTACGAAACGATTGAGCAGTACCACCGTGAACTGCTGCCCTTCCTGCCTCGGTAGGTAGCTGCAGGAGCGAAATTATGCCTTTTGAAATTACTGACAAGCATTACAGGTACATTGGCGTGTTGAACGTCACATTCCGGAAGCAGTCTCGGCGGAGGAGCAAATCTCGCAAGGACGAGGCCGGAGCGGGGCGCAAAAAGGCCCAGGACCAGGACAAGGACAAGAGAGACGTTCGCTCCGAGGCGGCCCCGCGCATCGTCAGCCAATCCTTGGCCAACGCCAACATCCCCATCCCCACCGTCACATTTGACGACAACAAGCATATTCTTCCCCGCAATCTGCTCCAACCAGCCCCACCGCCGGAATTCCTCCGACGTAGCATCTCGGTGAACAAGGTCTGGGGCACCCACGAGGCCCATGAGCTGCCAAGACCGCCCATGGAAGAGCGTCCCAACAGCTGGGGTGCCACGACGGTCAACAAGAGGCTGCGCAACGAGGTCTTCAACGATGCCTTTCTCAAGGAGCCCGTCCAGGTCCAGCGTCATCGCCGGCCTCATCAGCGCTCCATTCCCCGTACGACGATGCAACGCCTGCTGCGCTCGTCCAATTCGGACCCGAATCTGAACGCCGACCGGGAGCCACCACAGAGACTCGCCCCCACCTACTCACACAGCGACCTTGGTCCGGAACTCGATCTCCCCCAGGAAGAACAGGGCCAGGCAACGGTAAAGGACGTGACGGGAACCAGTGCACCAGAGCCAGAGACACTCCGTGAAAACCCGGTGGCAGCAAAGAAGAAGCGTCGATACTCAGCAGGAGGCCTACGTCGGAAGCCCGAGGATGTTAGGAACTCCCGCGGCAATCTCAAGTACTTTGAGCAGGCAGACGATGCCGACTATAACGGAGACGGAGGTCCAGTGCAGCCGCAGGAGGAGGACCAGCTCCAACCAACAGAGTTCAAGGTCCCGCGCCCCATCAATCCAAAAGAAGCCAAGACGCTGGGCGATCGGGTCGAGTACTTCTTGCTTCTTGAAGACCTCACAGCTGGCATGAGGCGGCCGTGCATGATGGATCTCAAGATGGGTACACGGCAGTATGGAGTGGAGGCGCTTCCGAAGAAGCAAAAGTCCCAGCAGGAAAAGTGCCGGACGACGACTTCGAGCGAGCTCGGAGTGCGCATCTGCGGTCTCCAGGTGTGGAACGCCAAGACACAGAGCTACACGTTTCAGGACAAGTACTTTGGGCGACGTCTCAAGGCCGGCGATGAGTTCCAGGAGGCGCTGCAAAGGTTCCTGTTCAATGGCGTGGACCTGCACAGCATCCTGCGACATATCCCAGCGGTGCTCAAGAAGCTATCGCAGCTGGAGCAGATTGTATGCGGCCTGCGCGGGTACCGCTTCTACGCGGCCAGCCTGCTCATGTTTTACGACGGAGACATGTCCGAGGAAGCGGATCATGACGCGTACGACTCAACGACTGAATTCGCGACGGATACAGAGGACACGACGCGGCGAAGGCGACGCAACAAGCATGAGATTGATTTCAAGATTGCCGACTTTGCCAACAGTGTGACCCCGTACGACCACATTGAGGACAAGCCGTGCCCGCCGCAGCACCCGGACCAGCCAGACCGGGGATTTCTCAAGGGCCTACGCAACCTGCGGAGGTACTTTATCCAAATCCAGCGCCAAGTGCGGGAAGAGCTCGGCCTTGATCCGCGGGGACGATTTGCGCCGGTGGATCTGGTTGGTGAAACGAGCGACGAAGACGACGGCTTCGTCAGTGTCTAATCTACAACCACAACTGCCCTTTGTCACCCCCCCCTCCCCGACATGTTTACCTCTCGAGCTTCTCCTTCTCTACCAAAGACAATCCATGTCATTGATGGATGAAGTGTTTGTTTTGTATCGATCATTCCTACCAGTCCCGTGTTATGATTTGTTCTTTTTCTTCAGTTTGCAGGAGTTTATCAGGCCCCGGTACTAGGATGCGTCTCGTGACATTTGACATCAACATACCCTGCATAACGATTTGGCGTCGGCAGTTGGAGGATGGAGTTTTAAAAAAAAACCACAGCTGATATTCTACATGTCTTTTTTTTTTCTTTCGTTTTACACAATGGATGGGTCGGGCAAAGGTGTACGATAGGACTGCGGGAATCAATGGGCGGCGGGCTCAATGCGGCGGCGTACAGTTACTTGTAGAGATACCAAGGGAACAATGCCTAGAAGTTGGTGGGGAAGGACGTTTATGTCTCCCCTCTTGCTCGCTCTCGCTCTTGTCCTGCTCTTCCCTCGTACATGATCTGCAAGACGTCTATCATTCTACTACTTATTTTACCTACCTTACCTATTTAGATTTATTGCATTGTTCAAGATAGTACTGTTGGTTTGTGAATATGGAGTTTTCGTGCGTTCCCAGCCGTGCATTCTCTCCCCCCGCGCTGCCCGTGTCCAATCCGACGTCGTCATACTGGATCAACCCGCCATGCGACGACATCAACGACCAGCTACCCGCCGAAGCAGACACGGTGGTTATCGGCAGCGGCATCGCGGGCGTGGCGGTAGCCAAAACATTACTGGAACTCGGCAGCAGCAGCCGCAGCAGCCGCAGCAGCCGCAGCAGCAACAGTGTCGCCGTGTGCGAGGCGCGGGATCTCTGCGGGGGCGCGACGGGCCGCAACGGGGGCCACATCAAGACGGTGCCGTACTCGGCGTTTGCGGCGTTTCGGCGGGCGCTGGGCAGCGCGGAGCGGGCGGCGGCGCTGGTGCGGTTCCAGCTGCGGCATCTGGCGGTGCTGGCCGAGGTCGGGCAGGACGTGCCGGCCGGGGAGGTGCGGGAGGTCGAGACGGTCGACTTGTTTGTCGAGGATGGGGACTTCGAGGCGGCGAGGGGCGAGGTGGATGAGTTGGCCGCGTGGGTTCCCGAGGTGGAATGTCGGGTGTGGGATGCAGAGGGGGCCAAGAGGGTAGGTGATGTCGTGTTGGGCTGTGATGGTGATGATGATGATGATGTCGAATGTTTCTTTTGGGTGAGTCAAGAGGCTGACGACGATGCAGTTTGGCGTCAATGGCATGGTCGTCGGCGCCATTTCTTACAAGGCCGGCGCCCTTTGGCCATACCGGCTTGTCACGGGCGTATGGACGAACTTGCGCCGGGATTACTCTTCGCGCCTTACGATTAGCCCCTTTACACCCGTCGAGGCCGTCGAACGCCTGCGAGTCGACAACGGAGACGGTTACAGGTTTACGGTCAAAACAGGTCGGGGAACCGTCAGAGCACGCAACGTCGTCCACGCCACCAATGCCTTTGCCGGCCACCTCAACCCACAGCTCCGCGGCGTCGTCACGGGCGCGCTGGGCCACATGACGACGCAGCGCCCGGGCCCCTCGTTCCCAGCAACGCACGGCGGGCGGTCCTGGTCCATCGTCTACCGGCCGGGCTTCGACTACGTGACGCAGCGGCCGGACGGGCCGGACGGGATGCCGGGAGACGTCATGGTGGGCGGGGGCTTCTTCCGGAGCCGGGAGGCCGGGGCGGACCAGCTCGGCGTGTGGGACGACGGGCGGACCGACGCGCTGCCCGGGATGCACGTGCGCGGGGCGATGGCGGGCGTGTTTGAGCCGCGCTGGGGTGCCGCCGAGGTCGTGCGGTCGTGGACGGGCATCATGGGGTTTACGGGGGACGGGCTGCCTGTCGTGGGAAAGCTGCAGGAGGAGGAGGAGGAGGAGGAGGAGGAAGAGGAGGGAGGACAGTGGGTGGTAGCGGGGTTTAATGGGAGGGGGATGGTGAGTGCGTGGTTGAGCGGGACGGCCGTGGGAGTGATGGTGTTGGGGATGGAGGAGGACGAGATGAGGCCCGGGGTGGGGAGACCCGGAGGACGGTTGGCGGAGTGGTTTCCGGGGGAGTTTGGGGTGGGAGGGGGGAGGTTGGAGAGGGCGGCGTTGGGTAATCTGAGGGCGTGATATGTGGTGATGGTGATGGTGATGGTGATGGTGCTGTGGGAGATGGTGGTGAAAGATGGTGACGCCCATTGTGAGGAAATGGTGACATGAAGAGTCCTGCCAGCTGGCAGCAGTGCAGTCGAATCTCCCCGTCTCTGCCGATTCTTCGTATGGAAACCATTTCTTCTTACCATCTCAGCTCTTCACAACACAGACGTGCTTCCATGGCTGACCGCATCGATTCCTGGCGCAACCGCGTCCCCAGCCGGCTCGACCGCCAAGACCCCTTTGCCGGCGATGGCTTCGGCGGGGATAGCTTCGAACGACCGTGCACACAGCTGGTGAGTCTCACATATTCTCATCATCAACGGCAGCACTTCCTTATCCTGAATAGATGAGCCACCCTGAACCACAAAGCCCCCGTCCATCCACCCGTCTGAGCTTCCTCCGATCCGCAACGCCGCTCTGGGGCCGCATCTCGACGCCGCCCCGGGCGAGCACGGCGCTGGGGACGCACGGGGAGAAGAGGATGAAGCGAGGGGGCTTGCTGGGCTTGTTCTCACGAAAGAGACGCCGCAGCCCCTCGCCGTCGCCTGAGCCGCCAGAACCGGTGCGCCTCAGCTTTTTGTTCGTGGGCAGTGGCTCGTCTGGACAGACGTCGTTGCTCTTGTGAGTTGCTAGTCCAGCATTGGGGAGGCGAGTGAAGCAGCAAGCATGTGCTGACTGTTTAGCCGTGCTCGATATGGATACTTTCCCGATGTATGTTGGTTATCTCCCATCTCCTCTTTAATCGACATGCTGAACGGTGTAGTCTCGGGCTTTTGCTCGCCCACTCTACGAAACCTATGTCAACGACCTGATCTACAATGACCAGCCTGTCCGCGTCGAGATGTAGGACACCTCGGGCGTGCCGGACCTCAACACGGTCGAGCGGCTGGCGTACATGTCGTGGGACGCCATCTTCCTGTGCTTTGACATCTCCGACAAGGTGTCCATGTACACGATTGTGCAGTGGGTATGTGGATGCCAAAGGGGTTCATTGTTGAAGTAGTGAGCAGTGCTGACCACGACAGTGGCACCATGCCTCCAACAATGGCTTCGCCCGCAGCCGGGCATCCGTCCACCTCGTCGGCCTCAAGAAGGACCTGCGCAGCCGGTGCTTCCTCGACGACCACCGGGCGGGCGCGGCGTACACCTCTGGCTTACTGGCGTACCCGACCTGCTGCGTCTGCGCGTCCGAGGTATGTTGGTCACCCTGCTTGTCACCGCTTCTCATGGCTGTGGATTTTTTTTTCCCCGCTCCGCTGACTGGTGATGCTGCTAGGCGGGATGGCATGCTAGGAGGATAGGGGCCCGGTACACCGAGTGCTCTGCGGCGACGGGGGATGGGATGGAGATGTTGGAGGAGGCGGGGAGGGAGTGTGTAAGGGGAGTCGCGTCGATGAAGAGGCAGCGGCTTGATCTTGATGGATAATGGAAGTAAGGGATGATGATGGACAAGGTTGGCTGTGGGTTGTTCAGTAGTCATGTTCTCACTCCACTTGTTTTTCAGAATGGTGTTTATGAATCAAATTGCACCTGATACCGGCCGTAGCAGATGCAATACAGTGAAAACAAACAGTTTGTTTCTATTTCATGTCCAATACTGATTTGGGTATGGGAGCGTATAAGCCAAGTTGATCGTGATCGAGGTGATTGTAGGGTAGCCAGCGACAGACTGCATGGCCCGTGCGCCGCCTCAACTCCAAGTCTCACAACATCGTGTAAATGAGTACCTACCTTCCTACCCGTCAAGCTGCTCCTCCATCCGTCACCTGTCTAGACGACGGTTTCCAGCGAGCATCATGGCTCACTCGGCGATCATGCCCCTTGTGGCTGCAGCCGCCCTGGCATTTGCTGCTCTCATCGCAGCTGTGGCTCTATGGATGGCCCCGGCAACGTCCATCTTTCTCTTCATCGCCCTTCTCATCTTCATCACGGTACCCTCTCTCCCCCCCCCTTCTGTCCAGATATCAACCATGATGCTAACCTCCCACAGACTCGCCACATCCAGCTCAGTCTGCTCAGTACGCCATCCCCCACCGGCTCCCGCCGCCCCGAGTATCACCTCTTTGTTCTCGGCTCCGGCGGCCACACAAAGGAGATGCTCATGATGATGGACGACGGCTTCGCCGACTTTGCCCGCTTCCACCGCCGCTACCTAGTCTCCAGCGGCGACGCCATGTCCGCCCACCACCTCGCTGCCTTTGAGGCCGCCGTCTCCCGGCGCTGTGCGGACCCGGGCTCCCACGACGTCGTCGTCGTCGCCCGCGCCCGCCGCGTCCACCAGCCGCTCTGGTCCACGCCCCTGTCCGCCCTCCGGAGCGTCCTCGACATCCTCCCCGCGCTGCTGGCTCCTCCGCCCGGGCCCACCGTCGCCGCTGGCCGCCGATTCCCCAGCCGCATCGTCTCCAATGGGCCCGCGACCGCCTTCTTTGTCGGTGCCGTCGCCCGCCTGCTGCGCATCTTGTACGTCGTGCCGAGCGACTGCATGGCCGTCGTCTACGTCGAGAGCTGGGCGCGCATATCGACCCTCAGTCTCACCGGGAAGCTCTTCCACTACACCGGGCTGGCTGATGTCATGGTGGTGCAGCACGAGCCGGTGGCGGCCAGGTACGGCATCCGCAACGCGGGCGAAATGGTCTTTAACGCGCGGCGAGCGCCTGGGTGAGATGAGACGAGACGAGAAGAAAACAAAGGTGCTGGAAATCGTAGTTGGTACATAGAGATTTACACTGTACAGGCGGGGGGCTCCGTTCCTCTCTGTCCTCCGTGCTCGAAACCATTGCCCTCCCGCAAAATGCTCCGCAGAGCATCGTTCATATCCAGTCACATGGAGAAACACACCACGGACCTTACGCCAACACAATGCCAAGACACGACAGCAGGGCCTTAGACCTGGGCCACCTCAGCCTCGGCCGCCACCTCGACCTCGACGTCCTCTTCGGCGTTGAAGTCGGCCACCTCC
The DNA here is from genome assembly GCA_003693505.1 of Pseudonectria foliicola. Taxonomy (NCBI): domain Eukaryota; kingdom Fungi; phylum Ascomycota; class Sordariomycetes; order Hypocreales; family Nectriaceae; genus Pseudonectria; species Pseudonectria foliicola. The sequence continues at coordinate 177,927 of QUZD01000110.1, forward strand.
GAGTTGCGCTGCGACTCCTGCCTGGCCGTCTCCTTGCCAGCCCAGATCTTCCAGTTCTCAAACTCGCGGTCCTCGAGCAGATGGCCCACGTCGACGCGGTTCAGGCCAAAGTAGGCCCCGACGTGCTTGGCCTCTTCGAGCGCCACCCGCTTCTCCACCTCCTCCTCCTGGCGCAGCCGGTAGAACTCGCGGCGGGCCGTGTCGTACGCCTTGTTCCTGCTCATCCGCTCGTTGGCCATGAGCCACATCTGACGCTGAACGACGCTGTGAACGAGTCAGTCTACTGCTGCTGCTGCTGCTGCTGCTGCTACTGCGAGCTTGTCCAAGCGGAGTGTGTGACTGCCTACCTCTCTCCAGTCAGGGGAATGCCCGTCTGCCGCAGTCCCTTGCTCCAATCGCACAGCTGGTAGTCCTTTCCGTCTGCCTCGAGAATGACCCGCGGCCTCGCCAGCTCCCAGGGGTGGTCTTTGTAAAACGTCTGGCGCAGGCCGTCCTCGAGGTACACGATGCGCTGCGGGCGGTAGATGTGCCGCGGTTTCGTCGCCGTGGTGCTGGGCCGCTGGAGCTGTGGGGGGACCGTCCGGACGAGCGTCTCCGAGGGCGGCACCGACTGCATAATGTTGAACCACGGCGGCCGCGCAGCGGGCGTGCCGGCGAGGACGCGATGCTCAAGCTCCTCGGCGACGGTCTGGTAGACCCTTGCGGGTCGGAATTGTCGGCCGCCCATGGCTGTAGTTGATGCGGGGATGGAGTTGCGGCGATGTCGAGGCGAGTCTGGCTCGGAAATGTCGTGGCAATCGGTTCGACTCGGCTCGATCCAATCGTGTCCGGCTCAATTCTATTCAGTTCAATCTAGATCATCCAATGTCCATCAGCTGGTGGTTTGGCTGCTAGCATTTGGCCTCGTCCATGTAAATTTTGTCGGCGAATCGTAAGGCCGGCAGCGCTTATCACCCGCTCTCGAAGTTCTCCATCGGCTCTCTGCACTGTAGGTACCTGGGTACCTGAGGTAGGTACAGTACTTTACCACCTCCAGGCGTTAGCCGCCCGCCGATTTGCCGACCCGCGATTAAATCGACAAAAAACCTCCACCACCTAAAAGCTGCGATAGACCGACTGCTCGGCTGGCTCTCGTCCTCAGCTTCTCCATTTCACCAAGCAACGGCTTTCCCCACGACGTCGCCGGTCCGCCAAAGCTTTGTCCCTTTGGATTTGGCTCGATATCACGCTGCAATTCGAGAAATATCACGAAACAGAAGCGGAGACGAGACCGCATTGTGACGGGCTGCAAATCCCTGTCGCATCATGAGCCGCAGCTCATGAAACTTTCCAGTCGAGTGGATGGCTCCGTCTGTGCGGTGCTCGCGAGCCGACCTGCTGCCGCTGCTTCCGCCGCCTTGGGAACGGGCCGGAGATCGTTTGCGGATGTCGTGACGAGGCCGCACAGGAAACAAGCGCCCCGGCCTTTCCACTGTGCTCGCAGTTCCCTCTGGATCCTGTCGACATTTTTGCCCACGGAGCAGATTGCAAAACGACGGCATGCCTATAGCACTGCAGCAGCAACAGCAGCAGCCGCCGCCACCACTACAAGGCCGCCATCACATCCTCCACCGCACCCTCGGCACCCTCCACCAGTACCAGACAAACGCCAGCTCCTCGAATTCGTTGCCAAGGAGGACTCGGGAAGCGTGCAGGATCATCTCGACTTCTACCAGGACCCCTATCGGAGGGGATACGCCCAGCCCGATGACCAGAAGCTCCAAGTGTCGGATCGACGGCGAGACGTCGAGTTCCCGTCGCGAGACGAGACGGCCAAGGCAAGCGACGAATTGAGGCAGCTTATCAACAAGCTCTGCCAGAGCATCTCGTACAAGCTCCGGCACCCGACCCGAGCGACTCTCGATCCAATCTACAAACTCTACATGGAGCTGCCCGAGCCGCGCATGCTGTACCTCACATGGCAATGGAGGGACCGCCTGCTCCGCGTCATGGGCACGCCCCCAAAGCGGGACTCGGAGTCGATGCTGCGCTACTTTGCCCTCGTGGGGGACGTCAAGAATGCTGGCCTGACTCTGCGGCGGACGCACTGGAACCTCGCCCTGACCTTTGCCGCCAAATACGCCGCCCGGGCCACGGCCACGGAGATGGAGTCGGCCCTGCGCCTGTGGCGGGAGATGGAGCGCGGCGCCCGCATCAAGGGAAACGAGGTGACGTTCAACGTGCTCTTCGACGTCGCCTCCAAGGCCGGCAACTTTACGCTCGCCGACATGATCTACCGCGAGATGGAGAGCCGCGGTATCCCCTACAATCGCTACCACTACGTCAGTCTCATCCACTACTTTGGCCTCAAGCTCGACTCGGCCGGCGTCCGTTCTGCGTACCGCGAAATGGTTGAGGCCGGCGAGATGGTCGACACCGTCGTCCTCAACTGCGTCATATCTGGCCTGCTGCGCTGCGGCGAGGAGTCGGCGGCCGAGGAGACGTATGAGCGCATGAAGAACGGCCACACCATGGCCTCGACCATGCCGGAGCGGGATTACATGATGGGGCGGGTCGTCACCAAGGTGCTGATGATGTTTTCCCGGCTGGGTCGAAGCCATCCGGGTATGCAAAAGTCGCTGCAGGAGAACGTGCAGCTGGCGCCCAACCTCCAGACCTACAAGCTCTTTGTAGAGCATTACGCCGTCCGCGTGGGCGACCTCTCCAAGGTGGCGCAGTACCTGGACGAGATGAAGCACCTCCAAATCTCTATCCACCCGACCATCTTCCTAGCCCTGTTCAAGGGCTTCTACGTGCATGGCGGCTTCTCCAGCTCCGAGTGGAGCCAGCAGCGGCTCGAGGGCGTGCTGGATGCTCTGTACCAGGCAAAGGACGAGCGTGCGCGCGGTTTCCGGATTGATCGGTGGCTCGTCATCTGGGCGCTCCGGGCCGTGAACCGGTGCTCGTCGACCGAGGCTGTTGTGGCCGCGTTTGATGCCATAGCCGAGCGTTGGGATATTCCACCGGATCGGCAGTCGTTTATGTATTCACTTCTCGATGATATCATCGGCGGACACGACATGAAGTCGAGATCATGGGACGGGGTGTCGAATCGCGGCACTAGGAGAAACGGGCGTGGCATATAATGTATAAAACCTGTACAAAAGGATGCGTGTAACATATGTGATATCAGGCAAGATGCCTTGTTTACGGGGAAAAGGTGCAATTGGAACCTCTGGATAGTAGGGACCAGGCGGTGCCCTGTTACGAGTACATTGAGAAAACGGGGGCAGGATGGAGAAAAAGGGGTGATGATGGCGATTGGGAAGCGATGGGCCATCGGGCCATGCTAGGACGTTGGATATACCAATGGCAATGAATAAGACCAGGAGTTCTACAAGGTGCATCAAAGCATCTGCATTGACATTGGCGTTGAGATTGGCATAGGTCGTTGCAGTGGATGGCAATTCACCCATTCACCAATGAGGTAGCTCGGAATCGGTATTAGGCCATTGGGTGGTGCACCAGACGCAGCAGCTTCACGGCGACAAAAGAGATTGAGTGTCTCGAATGATTTGGTTATGTACACATCCCCATGCGGACCATTGCCAGCTCTCGTAGAGCCTGCGCGCGAGAGCGAGTCGCTTATTGGGGCTTGTAGGTCTGCCAGACTGCAGAGGGCTGTTAGTATTTGCCTCGTATCGCCGTCGGGCCTGATGAGCTTTTGACATACCGGCAATGCCAAAGGGAGCGAAGAAGCCGGTGGCCATGAAGGACCAGTACATGAGGCCGAAGGTCTTCTTGCGAGGGTTGAAGGGCAGGTTGCTGTAGGGGCCCTCGGGGTAGTGGTAGGGAGAAGAGAGACGGGCGCGGGTGGCGTGGAAGCCTCGGCGGCCGACGACGGAGGTCGTGGCGCGGGTAGCGGCGCGGGAGAGCATCTGCGAGGATCAATTAGTCGAGAGCGCGGTGGGCGGCGGGTGTCGATTGGGGTTGGAGCGGAGGCGCACCTTGGACGGCGTGGGTTGCGGTGTTGGGATGCGGGATTGCGGGCGAGGGCAGCTTTTGGAACTGGCGAGAGAGTCACGAACGAGGCCGAGCTGGAGGAGAGTGGTCTGAGGTTGCCGGAAAAGCTGACCATCACGTGCCCGGTCATGTGTGGGCCGTGACGTCGGCATTGACCGCCCGGTTGAGTTGAGCTTGCCCGCCGACTTTTTTTCTGCCGACCCACGCACTAGCGCATCAGTTGCCAGGAACATTTTCCAACAAGAAAGGCCCAGGCTAGGCCTTGCAACCTGCGATCTGCCGCAGCAAGCTTCGAATTCCGCAGCCATGGATGAATTGTTCGACGTCTTTGATGGCAACGCGGCCGCGAGCGCCAGCGACGACGAGCGGCCGCGCCCCCGCCGCGACAAGAGCAAGAAGAGAAAGGCAGACGAGGCCATGAACGGCGCTTCTGCTGCTGCCGACGTCGACATGGTGGACCAGCAGCAGAGTCAGCCGGCCGAGACGGCCAAGGAGGCGTCTGCCGATGGAGAAGGCGATGATGACAACGACGGCAACGACGACGACAGTGACGACAACGACGATGAAGACGATGAGGGAAGCTCGGACACGCCCAGCCAGCAGGACAAGAAGCGACGCAAGAAGAGCGAGGGCGCCGGGCCCGTCATGACCGACACCTTCCAGACGGCCGAGTCGCGCGAGGTGGCTGGCGCTGCTACCTTTGTGCCCCAGGACTCGTCCCTCGTGCTCTCGCACAACATCCAGCACCAGGTCGCCCTGCCGCCAGACCTCGACTACGAGTACGTGCCGCTGTCGGAGCACAAGGCCCCGGCGGAGCCCGCCCGCACGTGGAACTTCAAGCTGGATCCCTTCCAGAGCCTGTCGGTTGCCTCCATCGAGCGCGACGAGAGCATCCTCGTGTCGGCGCACACGAGTGCCGGCAAGACGGTCGTGGCCGAGTACGCCGTCGCCCAGTGCCTCAAGCGCAACCAGCGCGTCATCTACACCAGTCCCATCAAGGCGCTGAGCAACCAAAAGTACCGTGACTTTGAGGCCATCTTTGGCGACGTCGGCCTCATGACGGGCGACGTCACCATCAACCCAACGGCGAGCTGCCTCGTCATGACGACGGAGATTCTGCGCTCCATGTTGTACCGCGGCTCCGAGATCATGCGCGAGGTGGCCTGGGTTGTCTTTGACGAGATCCATTACATGCGCGACAAGACTCGTGGTGTCGTCTGGGAGGAGACCATCATTATGCTGCCCGACAAGGTCCGCTACGTCTTTCTGTCGGCCACCATCCCCAACGCCTTCCAGTTTGCCGAATGGATCGCCAAGATTCACCACCAGGCCTGCCACGTCGTCTACACCGACTTCCGTCCCACGCCGCTGCAAAACTACTTCTTCCCGTCCGGCGGCACCGGCGCCCGCCTTGTCGTGGACGAGAAGAGCAACTTCAACGAGCAAAATTTCAACTCGGTCATGCAGGAGGTGGAGGAGAAGAAGGGTGCCGACCCGTCCGACCCCAATGCCAAGCAAAAGGGCCGCGGAAAGAACAAGAAGACCAACAAGGGCGGTGCCGATAGCGGCTCCGACATCTCCAAGATTATCCGCATGACCATTAAGAAGAAGTTCAACCCCGTCATCGTCTTCAACTTTAGCAAGCGCGAGTGCGAGAACCTGGCCCTCAACATCTCGGGCCTGAGCTTCAACGACGATTCCGAAAAGGCCATGGTCCGCAAAGTCTTTAGCAGCGCCATTGAGAGTCTGTCGGAGCAGGACCGCGAGCTGCCCCAGATTGCGCACCTGCTGCCGCTCCTGGAGCGTGGCATTGGTGTCCACCACTCAGGCCTGCTGCCCATTCTCAAGGAGACGATTGAGATCCTGTTCCAGGAGCACCTCATCAAGGTGCTGTTTGCGACCGAGACCTTCTCCATCGGTCTCAACATGCCTGCCAAGACGGTCGTCTTCACCCAGGTCAACAAGTGGGACGGCGTCCAGCGCCGACCGCTCACATCTTCCGAGTACATCCAGATGGCCGGTCGTGCCGGTCGTCGTGGTCTCGATGCCCGCGGTATCGTCATCATGATGATTGACGATAAGCTGGAGCCTGAGGTGGCCAAGGAGATTGTCACCGGCCAGCAGGACCGCCTCAACTCGGCCTTCTACCTCGGCTACAACATGATTCTCAACCTGCTGCGAATCGAGGCCATTTCGCCCGAGTTTATGTTGGAGCGATGCTTCCACCAGTTCCAGAACGCGGCCAGCGTCCCGTCTCTGGAGAAGGACCTCATGGCCTTGCAGCAGGAGCGCGATGCCATGGCCATCCCCGACGAGGCCACCATCAAGGACTACTACCAGATCCGCCAGCAGCTCAACACCTACACCAAGGACATGCGCACCGTCATCCAGCACCCCAAGTACTGCCTCGAGTTCCTGCAGCCGGGCCGATGCGTGCAGGTCTTCAACCCCAAGGAGTCCCAGGACACGGTGACGGGCGGCACCGAGTTTGGCTGGGGTGTGGTTGTCGACCACTACCCCCGCAAGGCGCCCAAGCTTGGAGAGCCCGAGCACATTGCCCAGGAGTCGCACATTGTCGAGGTGCTCATGACCATTTCCAAGTCGAGCGCCGACTTTGCCCCCGTGCAGCCGGCCGGCGAGATGCCTCCTGGCGTGAAGCCGGCTTCGGAGGGAGACGCTATGTTTGTCGTCGTCCCCTGCCTATTGACATGCGTCAAGGCCATCAGCCAGATCCGCCTCTTCCTGCCCCGCGAGGGTCTTAGGGGCGAGCAGGACCGGGATCAGCTCAGCAAGTCGCTCGCCGAGGTCAAGCGTCGCTTCCCCGACGGCATGCCCATCTTGGATCCCCTCGAGAACATGCAGATCACCGACGACAACTTCAAGAAGCTCCTGCGCAAGATTGAGGTGCTCGAGTCCCGCCTGCTTGCCAACCCCCTGCACATGTCCCCGCTGCTGCCCGAGCTCTGGGACCAGTACCACGCCAAGGTGCAGCTGACGGACAAGGTCAAGGAGAAGAAGAAGTCGATTGCCAAGGCGCACCGGATCGCGCAGATGGACGAGCTCAAGTCGCGCAAGCGCGTGCTGCGGCGGCTGGGCTTCATCAACGACGGCGAGGTGGTGCAGCTCAAGGCGCGCGTGGCGTGCGAGATTTCGTCGACCGAGGGCCACGAGTTGCTGCTGTCGGAGCTGCTGTTTGACCGTTTCTTCAACGAGCTGACGCCCGAAACGTGCGCGGCTGTGCTCAGCTGCTTCATCTTTGACGAGAAGACGGAGGCGGCGGCGCTCAAGGAGGACCTACAGAAGCCGTTCCGCGAGATCCAGGCCAAGGCGAGAATTATTGCCAAGGTCAGCCAGGAGTGCAAGCTGGACGTTAACGAGGAGGACTACGTGCAGAAGCTCAAGTGGCAGCTGATGGAGACTGTCTACAGTTGGGCCCAGGGACGGCCGTTTGTCGAGATTTGGTAAGTCACCTTTGCGCTATTCTGATGTGGGAGATGGATCTCTATTTCTATCCTCGTATTACTTTGAGATGAGAGAGGAAGCTAACAGCCTGCAGCAAAATGACAAACACGTACGAGGGCTCGCTGATCCGCCTATTCCGCCGACTGGAAGAGCTGCTGAGGCAGATGGCGCAGGCGGCCAAGGTCATGGGCAACGACGACCTGACCAAGAAGTTTGAGGAGAGTCTTGGAAAGATCCGCCGAGATATTGTGGCGGCCCAGAGCTTGTATCTGTAAAAGGGGGAGGGGGGCCAGGTAGACTAGTAGATGGAGCGATAGTGTTCTGATACCATGGAGTTTGGCGCAGTGAAACTAAAGAAAGCACATGGATACACGGAAGAAGCATAAAAGACAATGTCAATAGAGACTTTGAAGCAATCATGGATACTGTAATGGATGCGTATCGAGTGCCAATGCCCGCCGCCTGCGCAACGTCCATTGATGTCTGCGCTGTGATTCGTGCGCCATACCTAGGTAGCTATCATGCCCTGATCACGGCTGGTCCCCCGAAATGCCAATGACTACGCCAATGGTAAGGCTGAAGACGACGCCGAAGCCGACAAAGATCTGCCAGCGCTTGCTCCAGATGCCGTCCTGGCGCATGAGCCAAGTGAGGCTACCGAGGGGGAAGAAGAATCCGACGAGCATGGCGCGGAAGAGGATGTCCAGGACAGAGGCGATGCCGGTGTATTCGTCGTCTGCGGGGGAGTGGGCGTCGGAGGGGATGGCGCCGGCGTTGCTGTCGATCCACGAGTCCTCGAGATTGCGCAGGCTGTCGGGCGAGGGCATCTCGTCGGGCGTGTAGCGGGCGGCGTGGATCGAGTTGAACTGGGTCCGCAGCGTGGCGACTTCGGAGAGGGTGAAGCCGGACTGGAGCAGGCGGTCGAAGCCGCGCGGGCGGGGCCGGGTGGACGGAGCCGGCTTCGGCTTGGTGAGGGACGCGTCCGGGGGCCGGTCGGCGGCGGCGGCCTCGGCGGCCAAGTCCTCGTCGGTCAGCTCATCGCCGATGCTGCAGTTGACATAGATGCGCTGCGGAGCGTCCCCGGCGCGGGCTTTGCCTTTGCCCTTGCCTTTGGAATCTTCGGCTCTGGATGACGATGGTGGGCGAGGAGGAGGAGGGAGAGCAGGGTGCGGCTTGAAGAGGGAGCCAAGGGCAGACGAATCGGGGAGAAGACGACCGTGGTGGATGAGGCGGAGACGGGAGCGGGTTGCGAGGCGGGTGCGCAAGAGGTGCTTGAGGGAGAGGACAGTGGTGGCGTGGGGATCGGGGATGTCGAGCTCGAGGTCGGGGAGGGAGGCGGAGAAGCGGATGGTGAGGTGGAGGACGAATGGCGATGTCATGGCATCTTGGCGCGAGGATGCGGATGAGTGAAGTGAAGCTGGTGGATGTTGGTATCTACGGCCACCTACTACACTACTGTAGTATGGGAATGAACCGTAGTGGGAGTTGCTAGGGGAGCTCAGGTGACGTAGGGACCTTGTGGGTGCCTGTAAAACGGGCGACCGCCCGGCAGAATCCCCCGACGTGCATTCTTTTGAGCGCTAGGAATCCATGCAAGTAAATAATAGTCTGCCATCGTCAGTCACTTTCCTAGACTCATCTCTCTTGCTGCTCATATACGTTGCGTGAACTCTCCACGCAACGCCAGGCTGCTAAGCTCTCCAACATGCCGCGGCTACGAGCATCGAGGTATCTGTTCTGCTTCTACTGCGGCAAGCGAACAAACATTCGCTTCGATGGAACCACACGCGACTTCCTGTGCCTGAACTGCGACGCAACAAACTACCTGGACGACGTGAGGACTGTAAGAGGCTCGTATGGTTTGCATTGGCTGATATACTCTAGAACGGCGAGATTACCGATCCCCCCGTTGCGACTGAAAAAGAAGTCCCCGCACCTCAGTATGCCGTCCCCCGGCCTTCCTCTCCGTCGCAAACCCAAGACGATACCTTTTGCGCAACGTGCCTCAAGAACCAGCGCCTCTTCATGGCCTCGCTCGCCCAGTACCTCCCCGACGACCCCTCCCACCCCGACTACCTGGAGCTCGAGCGCAACTACTACCGGTACCGGCGGAACCTCGAGCAGCGGTACCCGCAGGTCTGCGACGACTGCGCCGAGCGGGTCGAGGCGCGCATCCGTCGCGCGGGCTACACGGCCAAGACGGACCACCTGCGGCGGATGATGGAGAAGAGCAGGGGCCGGAGGGTTGAGACGAGCCGGATGACGCTGGTGGACTGGGCGAATGCCGTGGGGAGGTGGCTCTGGTGGAGTGGCTTGGTGTTGCAGGTGCTGTGGCATGTCAAGGTGACGTCTGGTCTGTTGAGGCAGAGCGACGAGGGCATGTACGATCCAGACGACGAGTCCTGGACGGCACTGGCAGTCAAGGGCCTGGCATGGGTGGTTGCGCGTCTGCCGCCTGCAGACAAGCTCATATCGAGTGCCATCACGACCGGCGTCATGTCGGTCTGGTGGAACCCGCGGTTCGCCCAGGTCTCACGAGGCTTCTCCCGGCACCTGATGGGTTTCACCCAGTGGTACTCGTTCCAGGCCCTCATCGTCTTCTTCCGCTTCCTGTCGCGCCGGGTGCTGGGCATGGACGGCGGCAGGGCGCAGTCGAGGAGCGCGCAGCTGAGCATGCACGTTGTCATGGCTGCCATTACCAGTCTGGTATGCAAATGCCCTCTCCGACTCTTCATCACGATACTAACTGGACTAGATCTACACCATGGCTCGCAGGTCTATTCGCGTGGATACGACGCCATTGTTTGGCACGACCGACACCTCCAAATCGCCCAAGAGGACAACGACCGCCAAGCAGCCACAACCGAAGCCCAAGGCGGCACCGAGCAGGCCCCAGAAAGAGAACAAGACCTTTTCGGAACTTCTCAATGAGGCATTGGACACGGAGCAGCCCAAAGTGAACCTCCCACCTACTCCACCACGTCAGACACAGCCGGCCTGGAAGCCCCTAAGCCAGCAACAACCCAACGGCGGCGCGCACGAGGTGGACTATGGTGAAGAGATGGACTGGACACCTACGAGGCCCAAGTCGCAGCATCGAGCGTTTGGCGACGCGCCCGCAAGACCCTTTGGGGAAGCGCCGATGCAGCCAAACACGCCGTTCTGGTACAAAGTGCCAGCGGCCCCGGTGAGCCTAGCGCAGCGCGCACGGAACCCGCCGAATGCGCCGGTGCTGCGGAGCAAGCCGGAGAAGGAGGGCGGCATCTCGTTTAGAGGGCGAGAGGAGCGGCCTGCGCCAAAGGATGAGGGAGTGGCATTTAAACAGCCGACGTTTTTTGCGCCGACCCAGGAGAATGACGAGGCCAACTCGCTGGCCGACATGCTGAACCAGAGCTTCAGCCTCAGCCCGGATGATGGGGATGAAGAGGAGGAGGAAGAGGAGGGGGCCGCGTCGACGACCCGGACGGCGGGCAGCGGGCTCAAGGTCGAAGCTGTTGCGCTGGTTGTGGCTGCGACACTTGCGGCTCTAGTTTCCGTCTTTTTCGGTCAGGGACTGCTGTCGGCTGCTGGCGTTACGATGGCGCGAGGGTCGACGTGAGGCCGGGCCTGATATTATACGTTTTCATGATGATGATGAGAAGATGTGAGGTTCAAATGGCGGCGTTGACGATACAACAGTTTGAAAGGTGTTCTGGATTACAGCAAGGCTCAGCACCTTACCCAAGGGCATACAATTCGGCCACACGAGTTGTTTAGAAGAAAGACTCAGCGTCCGCGTCTTTGGAGCAATCACCATTTACATAGTAACGAGATATGATTCAAAGTCGCCTTGTGTAAAGCCAGGGCCACGATTTCAATTTATCAAGTGTACCACTATATATACTGTACATTCAGCACTCGGTATGTCGTCAAAACTCATTACTATTCAATCGCTAATCACAAATGTCGTCTAGCCCTCAAAGGGAGTCTCGTATGGCCGCTCAGCCTGGGGCGTGATGCGGGCGAGGTGGCGGCGCTGGCCCGTCTTCCAGTCGACAAGGGCCGTGTGCTGGACGACGCGGTTGTCCCAGACGACGACGGTGGACTCTTCCCACTTGACGCGGACGTGGAAGTCGGCGCCCCAGGCGATGTGCTGGTAGAGGAAGTTGAGGATGGTGTCTGACTCTTCTTTCTTGAGGCCGACGATGCTGCGGGTGACTAGATGGGGGTGTTAGCGTGGGGACTCTTGCAGGGGTTGAGCCGTGGGAGGGGGAGAACTGGAGGCTATCGACTTACACTGGGGGTTCACAAAGAGCGACTTCTCGCCGGTGACGGGGTGGGTGCGGACAATGGGGTGCTCGTTGACGACGGGCTCGCGGCGCTTGATGCTGCCCTTTTTGACGCTGGCGTTGATCTGCTCAATGCCCGAGTGGGTGGCCTTGAGGCCGTGGAGGATGCGCTGGAAGGCGGGCGAGAGGCGGTTGTAGGCCTCGGCGGTGTTGGCGAAGAGGGTGTCGCCGCCCGTCTCGGGGATGTCGAGGTTGTAGAGGAACGTGGTGCCGGGGGGCTGCTGCTCGTACGTGACGTCCGAGTGCCAGGCAACGGAGCTGACGCGGTTCTCGAAAAAGGTCTCGTGGGAGCGGTCGCCGGCGCCGCGGTGGACGAGGTGGATCTCCGGGTGGCCGGCCGGGGAGCCCGACGTCGGGTGGACGTGGTGCCGGCCAAAGTAGCCGCCGAAGCCGAGGGCCTCGGCGATGGGCAGGTCCGAGAAGTCCTGGTTGCGGAAGGCGACGACCTTGCGCTCCGCGACGAAGCGCGCCAGCTCGTCCTTGCCGGCGTTGCTGAGGCTGCTGAGCTGGATGCCCTCGACCTCGGTGCCAATGGTTGGCGTCAGGTGCTTGACCTTTGCGGCCGAGGGGAGGAGGTTGGGGAATGACGGGTCGGCATCCCTCCCGTGCTCGTAGTGCTCATACGGCTCGAGCGGAGGGAACGTCTGGTCCTTGTTCCACGTCGGGAGGTAGTGAGGGTACTGGCGTCAAGAGTCAGCGTCACATCCATCACCGCACGATGATAGCAGCCACGACGACGTTTCTCTTGTCCGTCCTTGGGCCCGGGAACGGCAATAGCAGGGCGGCGGATGGCAAGGATGGCAAGGAGGGGAGGGGGGGAGAGTTTTGCTTACCTTGGCCGCCTTGTACTCGTCGTTGCCCAGCTCCTCGAGATCCTTGGAGAACTCAACAGGCGCCAGCTCCTTGTATGCGCCGTCGACACCACCCGCGTACAGCTTGAGCTTTGAGGTGTCGCTGGTCAGATTGCCGACCGTCTCGGTGACGGAGGGAGCCATGGCTGCTGATTTCAAGTCTGTTGGACTGGGTTGGATGGGTGACTTGATGTTGCGTTGTCGCAGTGCTGAGTCTTCAAGTCTTTCTACCTCTTCACGAGATTACCAGCACCCATGACTGTGGCCGCCGTCTCTTATTTATACCCGCTTCACTGATTCATTTCGGCTTATGAATCCGACTTCTCATTGCCCTCATTGAAAGTGCGGGGATACGCAGCAGCAGCAGCAGCAGCAGCTCCCGTCATCCATCACGGTTCCGCCGCACCGTCTTTGCTGGCTCCTTGGACCATCCCACTCATCCATGAGCGCATCGCCGGACCCAGTAACGAGTCGCTCTTGGCGGCCATTGTGCTCCTCCTGCAGCGGAATGCACTGGTGAAACTTGGGGTTGGTGCCGATCAGGGCCGCGTCGTGAGTCGCGGGCGAAATCACGCAATCCCCCTCCAAGAGGCGCTGCTACCATGGAGCATGTATGTACCATGGTATGGCATCCAAAGCCTGCGTCCCACTGCGATTGCGCCATCTCGTCGGGATGGGCAGAGCGGCCGAGCTCCGGGATTGTCGCAATCCCAAGGGACAATTGACGCCATCTCAATGCTCAATCGTCGGCCCAATGCCGTGCGCTGACAGCGCCGTTCAAGCCCGTTTCGAGTCCGCCAAGATGCCTCCATCACGACATCGCCACTACTCCCAGCCACCAGTTAGCTTGCAAGCTCGCAAGCACTCACCTGGCCGCCGTCGCCTGCACTCCACGACGGCCCCCGTGTGCAAGACTTGGAGCCCCAAGATGAAGGCTGGTACGAGCATAAAACTGCAAACCTTCCCGGTGATCGGCCGGATCTCTCCACGATTCGTCGATGCGCACGCCATCGCTCGCTGGGAGGAAAGCATCCGGACCAACGCCCCCTTGGCGTTGCAATTCTCAACGCCTCAACCATGACTAGCCCCCTGGCCGATATACATTCTCGCCCTCGATGTCCATGCAGGGTAATCGTTGTACAGCAATTGGTCCGTTGTGCCATGGCGACAGAAAATGGGCATCGGGGAGTACGGGGACAGGCGGGGACAGACGGGGACAGACGGGGAGAACGGGGAGAACGGGGGGGAACGGACTGCCGGGAGTCCAGTGCTCGAGAGCTGCAACTTGCCAGCTCGGTCGAATTCGATGGGCCTAGGGGTTCTGGGTTGGTCTCGGCTATGGCATCATCAAGACGGACATGGGCTGAGGTGATTGATCAACTGCATCGCGACATGAAAGAGTTCTTTCTGCCCGATGGGACGCTGGTCTCTGCGGATGTGCCCATCTCGAGACTGGGATGCCAGACATCTTTATAACCCAGCCTTGTCTCCCCTTTGGGTATCATTGGAAACAACAATCTCCGCGGAAACAAGCTTCTTCACCTGCCACTGGCCAGTCACTCTCAGTCGCTTCGCTACAGTCCCTCTGCTGGCAGCCTCGTGACGCCCTTTGGGATCCTTGTCTGATCATAGGCATCTCCGCGGACTGCACCGCACCGCACCGCACCGCCCCCAAAATCAGAGCCGGCGCCATGGCGACGCAAAAGAAGATTGGCGACGAGCGAATCGTGGTGGAAGACCGCCTCGACAGCGGCAGCGACTCGTCTGGCTCGGAGCACATCTTCTCCGACCCGAGCGTGGCCGATCACTGGCGAAAGGTGTACGAGGCGGCCGAGTATGAGAACCGGCACCGCTTCGACCCCAACTGCACGTGGACGGCCGAGGAGGAGCGCAAGATTGTGCGAAAGGTGAGTCCTCAAACGTCTTTGCTGTTGGTGAGTGGGTGGGTGGTTGTTTGGTGGGATGCTAATGCGTGGCCTAGATTGACTTGCGCATTACCTTGTGGGCATGGATCATGTTCCTTTCGCTCGACTTTCATCGTCGAAACATTAATCGTGCCATCTCGGATAACATGGTTCGTCTCCTTGAGCAACCCTACCTGTTTGTCTATTCATGGCCTAACAGCAGTCTAGCTTCCCGAGATTGGCATGACCACCAATGACTTCAACTACGGTCAGACTGTAAGTCGTCGTGGCACACGCCATTCAAAACCACCAGTCGAGACATGGTCACTAACAGGACCGACCAACCAGATCTTCCTCGTCACGTTCCTGGCAGCCGAGCTCCCCAGCGGCCTCATCAGCAAGAAGCTAGGCGCTGACCGCTGGATCCCGTTCCTCATCTGCGCCTGGTCCATCATTGCCGGCTCGCAGGCCGCCATCCATAGCAAGGGCGCCTACTTTGCCATCAAGGCCCTGCTCGGCCTCACCATGGGCGGCTTCATCCCGGACATTGTGCTGTGGCTCACGTACTTTTACAAGTCGGGCGAGCTGCCGCTGCGCCTGGCCTTTTTCTGGACGGCGCTGAGCACCTGCAACATCTTTGGCTCGCTGATTGCGGCGGGCGTGCTGCAGATGCGCGGCATTCTTGGCTGGGGAGGCTGGCGATGGCTGTAAGTCGTGTACCCAACATGGTGCTCAGAGTGAGATGGGACAGTTTGATGCTGATAGCCGTCCCCTTAGATTCCTCCTCGAGGCCATTGCCACCTTCATCGTCGGCCTCTTCTCGTGGGTCCTCATGCCTCCCGGCCCCTGCCAGACCAAGCACTGGTTCCGCGGCAAGGACGGCTGGTTCAACGAGCGCGAGGAGTTCATCATGGTCAACCGCCTGCTCCGCGACGACCCCAGCAAGGGCGACATGAACAACCGCCAGGCCGTCGGCCTGTCCAAGCTGTGGCGCGCCGTCCGCGACTGGGAGCAGTGGCCGCTCTACATGGTTGGCCTCACGGCCTACATCCCGCCGGCGCCGCTGAGCACGTATCTGTCGTACATTCTGCGCGAGCTCGGCTTCTCCGTCTTCCACGCCAACCTGCTGGCGATCCCGGGCCAGTTCCTGTACGCCGTCCAGCTCCTCATCATCACCTGGCTCTCTGTGCGCGTCAAGGAGCGGTCCATCCTGGCGTCCATATCCAACATCTGGATCCTGCCGTGGATGATTGCCCTCGTCGCCCTGCCCGCCACGACCAACTACTGGATCCGCTACGCCGTCATCACCGGCATCATCGGCTACCCGTACTGCCACGCCATCCTGGTGAGCTGGAACGCGACCAACAGCAACAGCGTGCGCACGCGCGCCGTCAGCGCGGCGCTGTACAACATGTTTGTCCAGACGGGCAACATTGTCTCGTCCAACATCTACCGCGAGGACGACAAGCCGCTCTACCGCCGCGGCAACAAGATCCTGCTGGCCTTTACCGTCTTCAACATCCTGCTCTTCTACGTCGTCAAGGCCTTTTACATCTGGCGCAACAAGGTGCGCGACCGCAAGTGGAACGCCATGACCAAGCAGGAGCAGGAGGACTATGTTTTGCACACGACCGACGAGGGCCAGCAGAGGCTGGATTTCCGCTTTGTTCATTAAATGTCGTGGTGAGCAATGGGAAATGGAGTAGTGTTGAGAGAAAGGCAAACGCGGGGGGTCAGCTGACTGAGCCGAGGTTCAAATGGTCGGTCGCCCTACCCCAACTTGGGACCTTTATAAAATGCAACAGTAGATGAGAAGCTTCAGCGTACATATAATAAAGCCAACTAGACCGTCAGATCCAGAGTCATTTTGTACAAGGAAAGACTGGTGAATCATGTATGAGACGGCCAAAGACCAGTTTGTAGCCATCGACGGCATCACCTTTGCCTACCGGCTCTTTGGCCAACCGGGCATCCCTCTCGTCTTCTTCATGCACTTTCGGTATCCCCTTCTTATTGAGATTCTAAACGAGGGGAGAGCCTCGCTGACTTGATCTCAGAGGCACCATGGACCACTGGGACCCAGCTCTCATCAACGCCATCGCGGCTCGACGCCCCGTGCTGCTCATCGACAACGCCGGCGTCGGCCGCTCCGGCGGCCATATCCCGCGAGACTTTAACGGATGGGCCAGCCACTACATCTCCGTCGTGCGTTCCCTGGGCCTCTCAACCGTCGACGTCCTCGGCTTCTCCATGGGCGGCTGCGTCGCCCAGCTCGCCGCCCTCCAGGCGCCCAACCTCATCCGCCGCGTCGTCCTCTGCGGCACCACCACTCCCGGCCCGGACGCCGTCGCCGCGCCGCTCGAGCCCTTCAACCAGCTCAAGACGGCTTCGGCGCCCGGGGAGCACCGCGCCGCGTTCCTCTACGCCATGTTCGGCCCGTCGGAGCGGAGCCAGGCCGCCGGGGCTGCGGCGTGGGACCGCATCGTGGGCGCCCGGGGTAAGAGGGCGGACTACGTGGGCGCAAAGGGAGCCAAGGCGCAGGGGATCGCGTTTATGAAGTTCATGGCCGGGCCGCCACTGCAGCTGGAGCAGCCGGTGCTGGTCGCCAACGGTGGGTTCTCAACACTCAGCACACCTCTTTTGTGGCCCTTGTAGCTAACCATGCCATATGAGCGGCAGGGAGCAACGATATCGTGCTACCGACCGAGAATAGCTTAATCATGTGGAAGCGGTTCAGTAATGCGCGTCTGCATCTGTTTTCAGACTCGGGGCATGGCTTCCTCTACCAATATGCTGAAGAGTTTGCGGACATGGTCAATGTCTTTCTTGAGCGGGATAGCCGGCTATAGCCCAACAGCGAGGATGGAGGTGCCAAGTTGGACATGTACAGCAGAGAGAAGGGCTCGTGTTATTCGTTGTGTCCTAGGTATGTTTTTGTGGCAGCGAGATATCCCATAGGCAATTGACCAACCGTCGTACAAGGCCAAGAATGATGTCGATAGACTTGGAGTTGGTCAATTCTCAAGTGATTGTCTCACCCAGAGAGTAGGGGTGTATCCATAGAACAAGCGATATAGAAGTGATGTATGTTCCCAACTTCGAAGGGCGTCGGTCTGGGCAGCAGCATTAAGCGGCATATCGACTAGGACACAGTCAGCCTCATACATGTAAGCCAAGCTTGGTTCTCAGGTCCAGCATGATCGTCATCTTGCAGACAGTAAGCGTGAGAGGTGCAGGATCCCTGCTCCAGGCATGAAATCAAACAGGACTTCCGTCGCGCCAGCTTATCATCTTATTACTGGGTGATTAAGAACATCCATGTGGTCAGCTTCTTGGCGGCCAGTTAGAGCCGCCCACGACGGCATGATTGATGCATGCGCCTCATTTGCGCTTCAATCACAGAGTATAGCTGTGCTGCGATCGGGAATTGGCAACAAGGATCGAAAGCTTATTCCGTTACCCCTGCTGCGGATGATGACATGCAACGTTGGTAGGCTGACGATTGCTTCTGCATGGGCCTCGTGGGAACATACAGTGACAGTCACGGGCTTAATCTCGCTCGGTTATTATAAGCCAGGCTCAAGAAGAGACAGGGAGAGTCAATCGCAAGCTCCCATCATCTTTACATTCTCTCATCCGAGAATTGCCTGCCATGTTGGCGTTCATCTTGGCGACGGGACTCTTTGCGCTCGCTGCTGTAGGACAGGAAGCAGGAGAGCACACATCAACTCACAACATGTTCATCCCTCGGCGCGCTACAGGGAGCGCTTCAACCATCTACGCTTCGGTCATTACCCAAGACGTGTCTACTACACGGTACCTACTTGCGTGCCAGACAGACTTTGCCGCGGCTTCGCGCAGTTGCGACGGAGACTTTACGGGAGTCACCGTCAACTATGCTGCTTCTGAGATGGACGTCGAGTTTGGCACGACGGCCTACAACTGCAAGCTGGGCTCCTCGGCCATCTGTACCACAACTGTTAGTGCTGCCAAGTACACTGCGACACTGGACGCCCAAGAGAGCGCTGCGCGGATCACGGCCATTGTAGTAGTCGAGGACCAAGATATTGGCGATGATGATATGGACGAGGAAGAGGAGGAGGAGGACTTGCGAGAGGCAGACTTGCGCGTCTTTGTCAGTCCAGGCCGGGGAGGAGGGGGCTCAAAGGGTGGTAAGAAGGGAGGTGGCGGCGGTGGTGGTTCCTCGAGCGGAGCAAAGAGTATAGCCTCGGAGTCACTACTATGTCTGTGTCTCGTTGCGAGCTTCATGGGGTTGATGGTTCATATGTGAGGTGGGTGGGCGGGCTCTCTGCTCTCGAGATTGTATGAGACGACGAAATACTTTGGGGCTTGGGTGTGACATTCTTTGGCTGGCGTCGTCGGGTATCATGTTATATACGGTGTGCTTGGTTATTGCTCGTGGTTGATGTTGGGAATTTGGATGTTTACCTGATTGCGTTGAACTGAATTGAAACGTTTACATTCGTGAAAGTGCTCACCAATATGAGGTACCCTGCAGCTTAGTGAATCCCCGTCGTTGATGAGCGAGTTGAGGCGGCGAAGCCTGCAACTCCACGCCAACACCGATTCAGTAGTTATCGAGTAATTCCCGGCTTGTTGATTCTTTAACTTTGACCTGTTACCTGTGATAGAAAGTGAACCATCATCTGCCATTGGAAGGTCAAGTCGGAAGTTCAACACAACGAAGGCTCTCCAATTGAGTCAACAAACTTATTCTAATGGTTGTTAGGGCTGAATGTGTCTGGAGCTGACAGCCCGAGCTAAAATAGCTGCCGCTCAAGCTAGCGACGTCATGCAGCGACGTCCAGAAAAACGCCGCCATTAAACCTCACTTGGATGAATTCCCACCACCTCAAAACCATCAACCAACCAACCAACCAACTGACCAACGACTTAATCAACATCCCTCCAGCGTCGTCATGAGCGCCTCACCCACAGCCGGCCTGGACGCCGAGCTCCTCGCTCTTCTCCAGTCCCTCATCCCGCTCGGGTCCCGCGAATCCCTGCGCTCCTCCGTGATCCCGGCGCTGCTCCGTGCCGTCTCCGACGTCAGCGCGGCGCTCCGGGCCGCGACAAAGGTCTCGCTGGCCGGCACGGCGAACGACTTTGGAGATGAGCAGCTCAACGTGGACGTGGTGGCCGAGGACATCATCCGTGCGGCCGTTGCCGAGTGTCCGGCCATCTCGACTGCCAGCAGCGAGGAGGATCCTGTTGAGCGGCCTTCGGAGACGACCAACGGAGAAGAAGCTGGATCGACGCCCTCTTCTGAAAGATACACCATCGCGTTCGACCCTCTCGATGGCAGTTCCATCATCGCCTCCAACTGGACCGTCGGCACCATCATCGGCATCTGGGACGGCGTCACGGCGCTCAACCAGCCGCCCGCAGAGAAGCAGCTCGCCTCCATCCTCAGCGTCTACGGCCCGCGCACCACCGCCGTTCTCGCGCTGCGCATCCCCGGAGCCGAGCCTGTGTGCGTAGAGCTCGGCCTGGGCGAGGATAAGACGGCGGCAGAAGCAGGCTCACTCAGCTGGCGAGTCATCCGCCCGCGCGTACAGCTCGCCGCGGCCCCTTTCAAGACGCGCTACTTTGCTCCCGCCAACCTCCGCGCCGCCAGCGAGGACGAGCGCTACCTGGGCCTCGTGACGCGCTTCGTGCAGGAGCGGTATACGCTGCGGTACAGCGGCGGGCTGGTCCCGGATGTCGTGCACGCTCTCGTCAAGGGGCACGGCATCTACGTGTCGCCTGTTGTCGGCAAGAGCACGGCCAAGCTGCGACGCTTGTACGAGCTGTACCCCGTCGCGCTGATAGTGGAGTGCGCGGGTGGCGAGGCGGTTGACCCGGCGGACGGCAGGAGGATTCTCGATCGTTCTCTGGAGAACTGCGATGAGAGGGCTGGGTTGGTGTGCGGCAACTCTGAAGAAGTGAGCATCGTGATGGACGCACTTCTCAAGTGAACCATCTGGGTTCCGTTTCCATTGCTGGCGTTCTTGATACGGAAGCGTCCTGGGGTATGGATTGGGGGGGACCACGGCATGAATAGACTCGGAGTATTCAAGGAATCGGAGTATTCAAAAAATTTAGAATGACCATTGCTTTATTATTCCCACAGCATACTTTCCAGCTTGTGCTTTGCGTACATCGATCAAGCACTTCTACCGATATCAGGCCTTGGTTGGCTTGGCCTTGTACAGCTCATCTAGCTCCCTCTTGTAGGTCGTCTCAACCATCTTCCGCTGGATGCCCCCTTTAGTCGCAGTGCGAGGCAGCGTATCCTTTGGCAACACGACGATGAGATTTGTATCCTGGATCCGCTCATGGACATATCTACGTTCGTGGAAGGGTGTAATCCGACTCAAAATCTCCCTCTTCAGGGAAGGTATCCTCTTGGACGAAGCCACGCCGATTTCATCCTTGGGCTCCACAAACAATGCCGGGGAGGGCCTCCCGGATCCCACGACGACGGCAGCACTGATGAGATCACCAGCGCACTCGGCAAGGACGTTGTCCTCGATGGATCGTGTATCGCAACGGAGCGCCATCTCCATCTTGATCCAATCGTCGTCTCGCCCCTTGGATAGATATCGGCCTGGAGCCACCTCGAGGAACAAATCTCCAGAGTGGAATTCCCCATTCTTTCCCTTCCGCAGCGACGGGTGTGGACAGTCGGGCGATTCGGGCGGCACCACCAATTCAAGAAGCTGCTCGTGTGGATGCTGGGAGCTCGATACAGGCACAAACTTGAAGCGTGACTCGGGATACGGCCGTAGATGGCTGGCTTCCGGACCCTGGCCTCCTACGGCCCTCATCATGTTGCCAATCTCGGTGCTCCCAAACACGTTGATCAGATTTATGCCCTGTTCACGTCCCCAAGCTTCCTCGGCCGCATCGAGGGGCAGCCCGGAATGGTAAATCGACGAAATCCCTTGAAGGGTTTCCAGCAGCTTGGGATTGGTACGCGCTTCACGGAGAAAGCCGGCCAGAAAAGACGAAAAGATTAATAGGCTAGTCAGACCACACTTTTCGACCATTCTTTGAACCTCTTGCGATGGGTAGGGAAAGGTCGATGGTATTATCAGGCAGTCACCTCGATTGATGTAACTCATGAGTGCAGATGTGCCCGCCATGTGGCTGAAGCTCCCGCTGCGTGAACCGTTAGGACTGCAGGCAACGGATAATGGGATTGCCTACTTGCCTGATTACCATGGTGTCTTGTGTTCCTTTTCTCGCCTTTGCGAATCCGCGCGACTTGCGTATGTTGCAGTCAAGCCACTTGGCAGTGCACGGCACCAGCTTGGGCTTCCCAGAAGTAGATCCCGAAGAATGAAAAATCATGACAACGTCGTCTGGAGACAACGGTGTCCACAAGGGCGGAAGGTTCAGGCTGTCCGAGTCCATTGGGAATACACCGACAGCTGGCAATGCCGGCACAGGGCATGTGCCGAGGTGCGACTGGAACACTGGCTCGAATACAAAGGCCTTTGCGGCGCCTTGACTGAGAAGCTCTTTGACGACATCCTGGCTGGTCATCCGGAGGGAGATGAGCTGTGGGATGAACCCAGCCCGGGTAATGCCCCAGATATGAACGGCATCCAGGTAGGACATGCCCTTGAGCCTAGGGGTTCATCAGCAGGGGGCCATGATGTAAAGCTGTCTATTGGGCCCGTTTACCATATCCCAATTACTGATCGCTCTTCGATGCCGCGGTCCGAGAATTGCTTGGCCCAATAGCGAGCAGACCTTTCCACGTCTTTGAGGAATTGCTGAAACGTCACATCCCTCCAGCCCTCAAAGTTGGATCCATCTGGCGACCACTCGGGGACTTTGAGTGCCGGCAAGTCGGATAGTTCTGCAGCTCTTTGCTCGAGCACCGTGAGGTGAGTATTGAAAGACGCCATCGCCAAGATTCTCTTGGAGAGTCTTGGGATGAACGGGAGCAGGGGGCGGCGGAGGCCTTTTACGCCCTGGCAGGGTTCATGCGGTGGCACACGATTGACAGAGGATGCCGAGTCTTCCGATCCAAGTATGTCAACCTCAACCCAGTTCAAACTCTGCCTTGCATCAACATACCGCCGGCTTATGATTGCCGGCTTACGGTAGCCAGCTTACGGTCGCCGGCTCATGATCGCCGGCTTATGACCGCCGTTCACTAGTACCAGACGCAACCCAGCACAGACGGCGGTGGGAAACGGCGGCCCGGCGATGGTGCTGCATTCTGCATTCTGCATGCCAGTCTCGCTACCAACATCATGGCGTTGGTTGTTGTGGCGGGGACTAGCTATGCGAGGCATCGGACACATGACGACTAGAAAGGCAATGTTTCGCGTACGCAGAGGGCTCGGGACTCTAGGCCCATGTCCATTTTTATATATAGTAGCTGAGTGTGGAGATGTCTAAGGTCTGACTATGCAGGTAACTTATGTAGATGTCAGCAAATCTGTTCGGATCAAGATTAGCACAAGACGTCATTACAGGTCCCTTTGTCCGTGGATCCAGATAGTCCGCCATGTCTTGTGGAGGGTACATAATACATTGGAAGGGCAAGCAAGACTTCGACTTGGTACACCGATAAAGGAGTATGAACTAACCACCTAGCAGTTGTCAATGTTGGGTGGTGTGTATACTAGCGCTTGACAAGACACGATATCCTCCAAAATTCACGTAACAGTGATATGAGAAGGATATGGATTCTAGATGATTGATAATACGAATAGATACTGCATATACTACGCTTACCATTGCCATATCCCGTTGTTCGATACTCCTGCAATAAATGTCCTAGACCCATCCCAAAGGCTTCTACTCCCTAGGCAAATGCCTGGTAAAGTAAGAATGCCTCTCCCCCTGGAATACCCACCCACCCGAAACCTGGGTCCATTCCCTTCTCCTAGTCCTTCTCAAGTCGCCGCCTGTAGTGCGAAAGCACAGTTTCCCGTCTCTCTTCTTGACTTCAACATGAATCAGTCTAGGACTAGCTTCTGGTTGGGTCAAGCCCTGGCCGCCTTGAGTTTCGGACTCAGTTTGTGGCCGTCCTCCCTCGTGTGTTTCGTAAATTCTACTATCAATAGTATCAGAGCCCGGCATCGCTTCGCCGCCTTGATTTGCTTCATGGGTCGAGTACTGGTTACCCTCCACCGACTCATGCTGTGCGGGCTCATGAATGACGGCGTTGCTTGGCAACCTTTTGGCGGTAAGAGCCGATGTGTTGTGAATGTAATTGTGCTGATCCATACGCCTCCAGCTGTCGAGTGGAGGATACCCGTAGTCAATGTTGTTGCACCCGCCAGCAGCCATGAGGCATAGGCAAAACAGTGAGAACTTGACGGTGAGCCCATCTTTCCCACGAGCAGACATTGGAATTACTGCATACTCGGGAGGCATGAATTGAGGGATCGAGCCATCCGAAGGGTCATTGTCATCATAAGACTCTGTGCTGAACGAGTCAAGTGACATGGCACCCATGAGGGACGACATCTGGGAGTCACCCGAGACAACGCGCTGATGGGTGCGTTGGTCCTCGGGGCGCCTTGTACGTGCCGCAGCCAAGCCCTGGCCGATGCGCTCTTTCGTAAAGCGAAGGACAACCAAAGCCTGATCTGTGATGAGGAAGCCATAGCGACTGGCGCATTGATCGGCGTATGTATTGATCTGAGACAAAGGCAAACTCCACTGATATCTATCTTGGTTGGCCATGGAAACCACCATCTCCGGGCGCCATTTGGTCGAAAGCTTCGTATCTCCTGGCAGGAGATTCCAAAACTTCCCTCCCCCAACCGTTCTGTGGCTGGAAACTAGGCCCCAATCTGGTATTCCGGTAGATTGACACCAGGTTCCAGGCCCGAGGTAAGGAATGTCGTTGTCCCACTGCAATATGCCAGTAGCTTCGAGAAGAGCCCCGTTTACATATGGGAAGATGTGCTTGGCCAAGAAGTAATCCAGACTCTTCTCATCTCGAATCTGTCGATCAAAACCCGATGCGATGTCAATGGTGGGAGGCCTTCTCCACCGTGCAGCCAGTACCTGACGGTACATCGATACAAGACTACGGTGCGTGAAGTCTGTCCAGGGCGTCCATGCATTCACAGACAGCCAATCAGTGTTGTACGAGTTTGGGCCTGGTGAGAGCCAGCTTGCGTCGAGCTGAGCGTTGGGTTCTGCGAGAACGTCGTGGATGGAGGGGGCTGACATTGTGGTTAGGTCAGAAGAATACTCAAGGTGAATGGTCAATGAGCTGCGGGCAAGCCAGATTCACTGACGATGCTATCCTCTCTTTAATAGGGCAGCATTTTGAAACGCGTCTAATGATATATGCGCGTAGATATGTATTCGTGATGGGATGAATCCATGGTCACCAACATGCACCACGGATCCGTGGTTGAATGTTAGAAGCACCACAGATCTGTGGTATCCCTGTTACTAGGTGGTGCGCTAGTATTGTATGTAACATGCAGCTAGCTCCATGCAGGGCGGGTACGAAACCGGGGATGAGACGTCACGAAGTGCGCTGCTGGCCGGTTTGGGTGAAGGTTATCCAGAGGGGGCTGTATTTCTCTCTTGAATCCTAACTTACTGTAGTTTCATTTCGTCTCCCTGCCTACCTAGAGAGCGCATACAGTAGAGAGTGCAATCCGTGCTGGCCGCAGCAAACAAGGGAAACGGACTTTTATTTTGCCGAAATCATTTATACCTACTCGCTCGTTCTTGGTCAATCCGCAACTCACACAGGCACATCGGAATATCGCCTTTGGACATGATGGCTTCATCTCGACGCACCCCGTGGATACCCCCCAAGCCTGGCAGCCTTTCATCGGTATTCGAAGCAAGATGCCGTGCAGCGAAAGAGGTGCCCTTCCTCGATGAGAAACCATTGTCCGAGACTGTGGCCGCTTGCGCTTGGTCAGATTTTCGTCAGCCTCAGCTGGGACGATTTACGAGCCGGGAAAGTATCAGATTCCTCAATCTGCTTGGCTTTGGTCAAGATGGTTTCGTTTGGAAGGTGAATGTTGATGACCGCATCTATGCGCTCAAAGTAGTATGTGGTGGTACTGGGACACGCTCTGGTCAAGGGACGTTGCTGACAACAAAGGGAAGTTTTGGGATAACCATGCTCCGGATGGTACTGAGCTCTGGCCCGTTCAGAGGGAGTGCCAGACTGCGTCGCTCCTCGAAAAGATGCGGTTTGCAATTGAATGCGCTCCTGGGCCCATCTGGTTGAATGCAGAGCCAACAACGCGCAACGATGCAATCCTCAATCTCCATGCCTTTTCTGACGAGGGTCGAGCCCGCCAGAGGTTTCAAAACAAAAGGGGCGCTATGGAGTGCAAAACCGTGCCCCATATCAGGAAGACCTATGGCTGGACAATGCTCAGTGGTAGGCAGATCCGTGCACTGCCTAGATATGTAAGTCCCAGTGAAGCAAGGTCGGCTGGTGATGTGCGTGGAATTTCTCCAACCGAAGAGTACCATGCCATCGTGTACGAATATGTGGCCAGCAGCGAGCAAGGCCTGGACACAGATCTTGTCCAAGCACAGCTGGACTTTTTTTGGCGGGGGGGGTGGTGCTTCATGCCATTGCGGCCAGATAATTGGGGAGGTAACGGCATCCTACTCGACATGGGAGATCTAATAAGCCTTCGGCATGCCGGATGGTTTCCAGATCGGTACAGGCGGATACATGCAAGCGAAGTAATACAGGAGCGCCCACAGGCAGAACAAGATGAAAGTTGATGAGCACCCTGGCATGGCGTAACTCGTCTATAACCAATACGTTCTGCCTAATGTGGAGCATCGTCCTCATCTCACTTGGCGGCTTGGAGTTGCCAGGCACCTGCACTCTTACAACGCATGCCAGGTGCCAGAAAAGGGAAAGCACCCAAGCGAGTCACATACTTATGCTGTAACCATCTCAGGTTGAACAGATTATGCCTCGGGCCGCTGTGGTAAGGAGACAAGGCAGACACTTGACGGAGACAAGGCTGCTTTAAGGCGAGAGCAGGCGTCAAAACGCGCGGCTTACTCGCGTCAATTAGGGGTGCGATCTGAGAACTGGCTAGCTGTTGTTTGTTGGCCGTTGGCCGTTGGCCGTTGGATGTTGGATGTTGGTCGTTGGGTGTTGGTTATTGATTATCGGTTGCTATGTTGGTCGCTACCCACGCACCAAGAGATCACGCTTCGTGCAGTTGGATCGGGCAAGGCAGCATAAAGGAGATTTGCTAGGTCAGCATTTACTTGAACGACTGCCTGGCAGAAAATCCACGCATGACGGCGAACCATCCCGTTCTTTCACGCAACAGGCTACGCCAGACTCGCCATCGATGCGCCCTTCTACCAGGAAGCAACTGCAGTGCGCCTGCGCTGCCATTTTCCGATCACAGAGAGATCTCACAAGGCACCTTGACGATCATGCCGAACAACGGCGAGTCAGTACAATGCTAGCTCCCGTTGGCGCAGGGACTGACGGAAACGCAACCCATTATAGGTCCATGAGCGATTGATTGGAGACTTGCAGGCTGAAGCACGCAAACATCAAGCGCACGCTAGAGTCGGTCAGTCTTTAGCCGGGGTTGACATGGACAAAGACAACAGCGACGACAGCAGCGAGGAGAGCGGCGAGGAAGGCGGCGAGGAGGGCGGTAAAGACGCAACTCAAGACGCATTGGATCATCGTCGGCCTCGCAGATTGTCGCAGGAGTTGGTATGCCCCTCCTGTCCACGGACCAACCCATTCTCGTCCCGGCAAAAGTTGCGACGACACCATGAGCAAGGTAGGTGGTCTCGCTGTATGAACAGGGATGGAAACTCATGCACGATACTGGCAGACACCCCATGTCACGAGGTATGCGTGTTCTGCCACGAGATATTTAGGACAGTCCGGAAGTTCAAAAGACACACAGAAACCTGTACCGGTGGTAGCGAATCTAAAAGGACATACATGGTATTGATGTGTGAAGAATTGACCAGCCTCTCCGACACAAAGCTCAACGGTGCTCTACGCAAGAGAAAGCAACCACCACAAGACGATACCCAAGGGGCGGCCACCGACCTGCCGGACGGCAGCAAATCAAAGCAAAAACTTCCCAAACTTGATCATGCTCGGCAGCGCCCCGCTTGGTATGGCTCGACGATAGGCATGTCCCCGTCCAGTGGTGTCGGGTGCAGTTTCGCCGAGCCACCCGGAGCGCCAGTGTGTCTTGACCTCATCCCCAACCGGGACCGGATGCTGGTATTCACTCCGGAGGCTACCGGCAGAAGTGAACCATTGCTGCACCTAACGGAGAGCTTGGATGCGCCCCTGACGCACGTCATCACTCCCACCCTTGTAGAAGAGTCTCAGTGGTCCGTGAATGGGTACGAGGGGTATCTCTTTTGCAACGATGCTGCGGCGTATCAGTAGTTCTGATTTGTATATTTGGCCTCCTTTTGTTGTATCAGAAGTAAGAAACTAAGTTCCAGTCCCATCTTTGGGTTCATCCTTTCCATCTCGGTGCCATGGAGTTTTGAATGGCCATGCCTCCTTGTCATCTTCGGGGACCAGCTCCCACAAAGCATTTGGCATCTCAGTCGAGTAATGCGCCATATCCAAACCAGTACGCGAAGACACATCCGTCGACAAAGGCACCGAGCGCGTGTTTTACGCGCCATGAGATTGGAGTACCGACTGGCAATGGCCGTCTCCCCCCCTCAGACTAAGCATCTTCTCAACAAGTGAGTGATGCGTTCTATTTCGGGGACGGAAAGACCTAACAGTATGGTACTATTGGACAGAAGAATCGGAATGGCAACAAGGGAACGAATGCGACCGACCCGTTGCACGTGGCTCAGCAACCACCCTAGAGGCTTCTTGCCCACACAGCCAACTTTGGCCAAACCAACCACACTCTCTTTAGCTTCTATTTTAGGTGCGGGATGGCCCCCATACCTCAATGTGTCATTCCTACAGTCATGATGAGAGATCCCAAAAGACCTCACTATTGTAAAAGGAACAGCCAGTGTGTGCTTGGTTGTTGCATATCAAAAGTATAGGCATGTCATGATGGCAGCAAAAGCCATTGAGGCGTTGCATCCCTGCAGCCTCGGCATCGCCCAACCCCATCCGTGCTTCCTGCGCCCCCAACAACCATCGCGATGCGCGGCCAGAAAGGTAGCCCTCCCAGAGTTTTGTCTGCGAGAAAGGGCGGGACACGTCTGGAATTAGAAGCAGACCGAAAACGTCGTCCAGTCAGCGCGAGGCAGCCAAGGACTGCTCCGTACACAGCTTCGGAATACCACCACTGTTCTCCTCCCTGACCCATTCGTCCCACACCGATCCAGCCCAGCAGCCATCCAGCTCATCGGTCGATGGCCATGTCTGGACTCATCATCAGTGGGGGCCCTGGCCTCGTTGGGCAGGCGAATCAGATATAGACAGCCCCATGTCTATCAAGTTGCAGATGCAGCCAACATGCATCGGACCACAACCCTGGACAACCCTGCACGCAGCCAGTGGAGCAGCTGACACGCAATCCCTGAGCTGTCCTTGTCAGAATTCCGCTGTTTGTCGAGATGCCATTCCAGCTCAATGCCCGCCTTTTGACCAAAGGAGCCGCATCCACCGCCCATCCATATCCATAGTGTTGGTCGCTGCCGTCCGGTTATAGATCTGAGCCTCGAGGTCCCGCTGCACAGCCCAGACCCGTTGCTGCCAGCCTCAAGCTCTCCCGCTGCGGCTGCCATTTGGCATCAGGGATTGCCCAGCCCTATCTGGCTGCTCGGCGTGTGTCGCCATGTGCGGGACGATTCATTGGGGGAACCGTGGCTTGGTACCCCGGCCATGGAGTCTCCCACGCTGGCACAAGTGCTGACGGACTGATGGGCTGGCGGGCTGATGATCCCGAGTGTCTGTCTGTCTATTTGTCTCCCAAGTTACCCCCTCAATCTTACCATCCTATTCAACCTTCTCTCTCTCTCTCTGTTGGTATCGTGTGGCGAAACAAAAACAATCTGAGTGTGGCATCACCCTCTGGTTGTTGGTGATTGATATCCAGTCGGCGACCCGACCCTGCGGATCCCCGTCATAGCGACCCGCTCGTGGAACACATGCTCGCATTCGGCCACCACCACCACCGGAGTCAGGATCAGCCCGATCACCGCCCGCCCTCGACGACAAAATGAGAAGCTGGATCTCCGCCGGCGCTCTCGCGGCTACCATGTGGGCTAGCAGCGTCTGGGCAGCCGACTTCAGGCGGCTCGACGGCGTCCACCGCATCGAGAAGCGAGCCCAAGTTACCGCGCGCGCCGTGCTCGACCGGAGAGCTGACGATGTGTGCGGCGTGAGCATGAAGCTCTGTGCCGCCAGCCTGGACGGGGGGTGCTGTCCCGAAAACTACGACTGCGCCAAGGAGAGCTGCTATGCGACGACCAGGGGGCCTTCGACCTGCGGCGGCCTGGCTGGCTGGTATCGGTGCGACGCCGTCTATGGAGGTTTGTCCACCGAGGTTCAGTGGCCTTCCCTAAGCCAATGCTAACTAGTGACAGGCGGCTGCTGCCTCGAGGGATACATCTGCAAGAGAGGCGATGACTGTGTGCCGCCGCCAGGGTCATCGTACGCCTACGACTGTCCGACGAACCACTTCATGTGCCCGTCCTCACTAGACTACGGGTGCTGTCCAAACGACATGGGCTGCGCCCAGAACCAGTGCTACTCCACCGAGGAAGTGACCCTGACAACGACCATGGTGGTGACGACGACCGCCGACGGCAGCCAGACGACGTACAGAGTTACGACGACAACAGTGGCTACCCCCGACATGCCCACGGTACTGCCAACAGACGTAGGTCGCGACCGGGCTGTGCCCAAGTTTTTCCCCGAAGCCATTCCTAAACAATCACCTGCATCACCGGATGAGAAGGACTCAGACAGCGGCGGCGGCGGCGGCGGCGGCGGTCTATCCAAAGGTGCGTTGGGTGGGATCATCGCCGGGGCTGTAGCATTCCTCATCATCGTCCTCGTCGCCGCCTTCATCATCATCCGACACCTCAACAAGGTCGTAGCCGCCATGGGCACGTCCAGAAAATCCGACTCCACCAAGCCCCGAGTATCGATGCGGCAGGTTAAACCCACCGACTCCGAGGCCGACACGCTGAGTGTCGACCCGTGGATGGTACCCCGTCCGCCCCACCCAGCTCCGGCCCCGGCCCCGGCCCCGGCCCCGGCCCCGGCTCGGGAGGCGGGCTACCGGGGTTTCACGAGTCCGGAACCGAGTTCGCGAGACCCGACGCCGAGCGGCTACCAG
Source organism: Pseudonectria foliicola (assembly GCA_003693505.1). NCBI lineage: Eukaryota > Fungi > Ascomycota > Sordariomycetes > Hypocreales > Nectriaceae > Pseudonectria > Pseudonectria foliicola. The sequence continues at coordinate 208,766 of QUZD01000110.1, forward strand.
GTGGCTGCAGGCAGTGCAAGCGCAGATCACAGCCGGCAGACGAGTTTCGACGCCGTTGGCAGCGAGCACGACTACTTCTACAACGCGGTCGCACAGCGGGGATACGACAACCAAGGGTACGCCCACGTGCGTCAGCACAGCAACGCCTCGGTGAGCTCCAACGGCAACGCGCGACCGACGGCGACAGAGCTGGAGGCCAAGCCCTGGGTCCAGGAGCTCCCGCCTTCGCCTGCGTCGGCCGCCTTTCCCCAGGAGCGCCAGCGGTCGGGCAGCGGCAGCAGCAGCAGCGTCGGGCGACCTCCGGCGGCGGCGGCGCATCAGCGAAAGGACAGCGTCCAGAGAGGACGCGGCGAGTCGGCCGGGGCGGCCACGCTGAGCGTCGTCAACGAGGAGATGATGCACGGGTTCCACGGGCCCAGCGGGTGCTTTGCCGGCCGGACTGCTGCTACGTCTCGGCCTGGGACACGGGGATCAGGGAGCCAGGCCGAAGGCCCGGCCGGAGGGAGCAGCGATAATGCGCCACGAGAGGCTTGACCAGTTTGACCAGTCCTTTGCCCAAACCGTTCAATTTTTTTTTCTCTCATCTTTTGATTAGCGGACGGAGTTTGGGGTTAGTGGGAGGGACCTGAATACGGCCTCGGCCCTGGTTTACCATGGATGCATCATACATATACGAGGCGTTGGGAAGAATGCAACCCTGGACCACATTACTGGTATCATCACCTATTGTAGTAGTGGCCTTGCTAGGCTTGCCAGTACCACGGAATACGGCCGATTGTCACTCTGGTCCAAACTCAATTGAAATTAACGTGCCAACGTGCCAACGTGCAGCCACTGAGAGGTTGGTGCCTGCGTCCCGTCCACGTTTTGCAGCTGCAACAAGCCCGGGCGGAAGCATCCGTCAAGAGCGCCACCGACGCGGATTTGCTGTAGATACAAGAAGACGGAGGAAAAAAAGTTTTGAGTTTTCAGGCACGAGCCGGCGCATCGCAAAACCTGGGACGGGCGATCCACGCAAGTCTGGCGATTCCAGAACGTGCGTGTTTCTCGGGTCGTTTCTGCAGAAGATCCGCCGATCTCCGGGTCCACCGGGCCCAAAATCCGCTCGGGACGGCTAGAGTGCTAGAGTGCTAGAGTGCTAGAGTGCTAGAGTGCTAGAGTGCTAGTGGACGACTACTGTACGAAGGATTCGGCGTGCCGATTAATGAGGAATGAAATGGAGAGAAAATTGGGAGACGAGACAGAGCGGACAGAGAGGACGAGACATCGATTAATTGTACGCAGCCACTTGCTTGGAAAACGTCCCCCTCCCCCAGAAATCTGGTTGGCGGAATCAGGCATTGCTTGCTCGACAGGCCACTGCAAGTCCAGACTCATCCAAATCCAAACCCCCTGCACGCACCTGGATGCGCTAAAACCATGCTCGCCAAAAATCGATAGCCGCACTCGCGTGGCGCATCTGGATCGCCCAAACGGGATGCCAAGGGCCCACGCCTCAGCTGCTGTCTAGCCCACTTGGCTCAAAGGCTCCAGCTTCAGCTTCTCACTCTGCTCTGCTCTGCTCTGCTCTGCTCTGCTCTGGTGGGTTCGGCTGGGCCTGGCTTCGTGCTTGGGCTGGCGGCGAGCCTGCAGCAACTAGACATGATACTCCGGGCGGCGGAGCAGAGGGAGAGGAGCGACAGGGGACATCAAGGCCTTGGATCTGGCGAAAGCCCTGCGGCTAATGGCACATCGTGACCTTGATACCATCATGGCACTGGCACGCTTGACCAAGTCCCCCAGCCATCCGCCGTACCGGACTCAAGTAGCCCGCTGTGGCTTCCGCTAGACGAGCAGCAGCAGCCCCTAGTCGACGCTATCGCCAGATCCTGACCCTCTCCCAACGAGGCGTCGCCGAATCGGCTTGCCGCCCCAAACAACGTCCACCGCTGCAACTGCCCGGTCCTGCAGCTGAAAAGCTCCCCCCATCCTGGCAGCCTGGGACCTGGCAAGCATGGCAAGCATGGCAAGCCTGGCAAGCATGGCAGACATGGCTCCTCTTTTGCAGAGAACCTTGCGGGGGCGTCCTCCCCAGAAGGGCTCGGGCTAACCTCCCCGAGGAGGCCTTGTTATGCGCCGCGCATGTACCAGATGCGTCCGGGGGCGTGGAGCAGCGGGAAGAGGAGGAGGAGGAGAGTCCATTCGGGCGGGATATATGAAGCCGCCGGCATCGCTCTCATCGGCATCTCTTCCCCCCCTCCTGTCCTTCCGATACTCTCCAGCAGCCAATCCCACCGTCCATCTCCAACCCTCCAGACACCTCCTCAACCACCAGTCACCATGAAGGCCGCCGTCCTCCTGTCCTTTGCCGCCACCGCCCTGGCTGGCCTGCTCGACGTTGAGCAGATGGATCTCGTCAAGCGTGGCTGCGCCGGCAACAACTGCAAGCGTCAGGTCACCGGCACCCGCGCCGGTCTGGTCGCCATCACCTCCCGCCAGGCCGACTGCTCCAGCTTCCAGACCCAGACTGAGACCCCCAAGGCTACGTAAGTGCAGTCAACATGAGAGAGGGAGAGGGAGGGAGATAGAGGGAGAGAGAGAGTATATCGCTCCGAGCAAGGCAGCTGACCGCCACCAGCACCACCACCGTCACCATCACCGTCGGTGCCGACAGCTACAACTCAAAGGTTTCCAAGCGATCCGCCGCCGTCACAAAGGCCACCGCGGCCATCCCCGCCTACGCCTCGTCGTGCACCTACGCCAGCGACTACGCCGCCGCCTGCTCGTGCTGGGGCATCACCGCCGCCACCGTGACCGCCGCCCAGCCCGTCGTCACCGAGACTCACACCGTTGTCGGCGACGACTCGGACGAGGACTGCGAGGAGGAATAAGTGGAGGGCTGTGTCGTGTCCATGCCATGATCATGACATGAGAAGAGGCCTCATGCCGATGTGTGCTAATGTCTGTTTGGAACGTATATAAGTTATGCAGTATATGAGAAAAAAAAAACAAGCCTGCTGTTGCTCTACTTGCATGGACCAAGTTGGCGTCTTTTGCTCCCGTTGCTGTGTCGTTGTCAGGGTTGGATGAGTAAACTGTGATTGCTCGGTTGGAAACATGAGACGTGAAACGGACGGCACGTCAACCCTTGTCGGCTATCGAGGGATATCATGCTGGCTTGATTGGCCTCGGAGACGTTGAGAACCCTGGTAAAGGTTATATAACATACCACAGTATGTAGCTGTGCCCGTTGCATTGGATCCATGGTGATGCATACGAACTGAGGCCCGCTGCCCCGTCCAACAGAGTGCTTCTACCTCACAACCACGAACCTCTCCGTACTCTTCCCCATGACCAGAAAAGCTGCCATTGAATCGATCGACCTTGCTCTGCAGCTCATCGCAGCCCCAGCTTGCGTGCCCAAGAAGCTTGGTGCCGCAAGAGGCCCATGACTGTCTATCCTGGGCACATGTGGATCGCCTGGTTCTACGAAGCATGGCATCTGTGGGGAACACCAGCTGGGTCTCGCAGCGGGACGCACCGCTTTGGATTTGCGGTGTAGGTATTTGGCATCTCACGCATGCGACCACAATCATATGGTGATGATGACTTGCACGTACCTATACTATGTATATACATACACATATACTATGGAGAGGCTTGGCGTGGAAGCATTCCAGTTGCGCGCGTGGTGGATGGAATGCGGGAGCGGCTGTGGTTGAAACTTTACACCACGGCCCGCTCCCGACGATCAGGGTGAGCGTTGGGCATTCCAAAGGCCCATTGAATAAGATGGAAATACGAAATAGAGTATTACGATGGATTTGAAGATTAATGTAAATCCAGGCTAATCGGGGGAGACAATGGGAACGGGCCTTGATGATCAAGAATCGTCACGTCCTCATCGTTGTTGTGAGCCATGACATCACAGCCATCGCCCAGCAAAGAGGTGCGAGAATGGAATGCCAACGCCCAGCGCAGCTTTCACCTTGCCAACACCGACTCGCCACGGCCTCAATTTCGAACCAGGATTATCACCGCGACAATAGGCCCAAAGCAGTAATAATCAGAGCAGGGTCATGTCATCCTACGACGAAACGCCGCCTCAACAGGTCACCTACCCGCCCCCGTCGACCCAGCAACCGCTGTAAACAAAGGCGGTCCCAGCCAACCACCACCCATCTCGGGCCCCCAACTCGAATGCGGTTCGACGTCCCGGTTCGCCAACACACACTCCCCGACTCCCGACTCCCGCTGCACGAAGCTGGGAACATCCCTCCTCGTGTTTACTTTAGACCCCAAGCCCCCTATTTTCCAACCGTCTCGGTTTTTTTTTTCTCCTTCCTCGTCTCCATCTTTCGTCTTGCCAGATTCTACTACAAGTTCCCATGCCCAGGCGACATCGGGACGCCGACCTCGACTTTGAGATTCACGTTGACCCTTCGTGTCTGAGCGAGCCCATGGAAGACACCGAGATCAAGGCGGGCGAGCAGCCTCCTCACCCAGTCGAGGCTGCGGTCGAGGAGACAAAGGCAAACCCAGACGCCAAAGCTGAAGCCAAAGCCAAGGCCGACGCCGAGGTCGAGGTGAAGCCAGAGGCACTTGAACCCGAGACTCAAGACGACAAGCAACCTGGGAAGAGGGATAATGAAGAAAACGATGACAATGACGATACAAACGACACCACCGAGGCGCAGGATGCCTCTGCTGAGACGCCAGCCGAGCAGGAAGAACCTGCACCGGCACAAGTCGGTGAAGCCGACAACCAAGACACCGCCGTTCCTCAAATGCCCGAGGTGACAGCAACGCAGGACGGGCCCAAGACGGAAGAGACAGAAGAGACACACAGCGAGCAACATGGCTCCGATGCAGGTTCTCGACGAGAATCGGCCATCTCTTCATCCTCAGACGGCCCTCGCCGCGCCTCGGGCCGCACAGAGGCACGCATCCATGCTGCTGCCCGCAATATTGTTGAGCAAATCGACAGGGACCACCCTCGAGAGTCGCTTGAAAGCGTCGATCAAGCCCCCAGCTACGCCGCACACTCTGAGACGCCCACTCCGCGACACTCGGACGTTCATGAGTCCATGGAGGATGACCATGCCGAGAACGATGAGGGCAACGACAGCAGCTCGCATCACGAGAATGAAGACGATGTCTTCAGCAACCACAGCCCACGCAGCTCCGTCGGGTCTGCGTCCGTGTCTGGATCCGAAAAGGCCCACAGCCACAAGGACAAGACACGCTCTCCGCGCATGTCGGACATTTCGCAGTACAACTACCACGAGGAGGATTTTGTGCCGACAATCCGCGGCACGCCAAGACCGGCCTTTCGGTCACCATCAGAGGTCAAGGCCATGCAAATGGCATCGCCCCCAGGATCGCCTCGCCCAGGCCGCCGCGGACACCCGCGCTTCGGCTCAAGCGGCGTATCGGCACAGTACTCCCCCAAGAAGACGCCGCCGCGCTTCAAGCGGAACACGCCGCCCCTGGTGCTCCTCCACGTCACCCTGCTGCCGCTGCGCTGGGGATGGGGCGAGGTGCTGGAGCAGGCGACGGCGGAGGAGCTGAGCCCGGCTGGCAAGACCCTGCGTGAAGCTTGGCGACTGCTCCAGGACCGCATGGGCGACACCACGATTGAGCGCGGCATCCTGCTGCCGCACCCGCAGAACGACTATGAGGTTCTTGAGGAGCGGCTGATGGAGGCGCTGGAGCTGCCCATGCGTCGTCGCGCCCGGATCCTCGAGTGTGGCCACTACCTAGGCCCGTCCAACATGTCGATGCTAGAGGAGTCGAGTGAGGACGAGGATGACTTTGACTACAACGACACGGCTTCCCGCCGGACGTCTCAGCGGCAGAGCACCGACGCGGGGTCTCACTGGTGCACGACTTGCATGTCAGAAATCCGCTACGACTCGCTTGGCGTAGACAAAATCTTCCGCGTCAAGGTATACGCAAGCAACGGCCTGATGAAGGGCGGCGCTTGGGAGGCCTGCTGGAAGGAGATGGAGCGCGTCGACGCCGAGCTTGTGCCCCTCGTGGAGCCGGCCATGCAGATTGAGCTGGACCGCCTGCTGGCCGAGCAGGAGAGGCGGTATACCGAGGAGGAGGAGCGCTACGAGCGGGAGCAGCGCGAGCGCGAGGAGGCGTTGGAGAGGGAGGAGCTCGAGAGGGAGAGGCTCGAGAGGGAGGAGCTGGAGCGCCACGAACTGGGGCACGAGGACAAGGGCGACTCGGAGCGCCAGGAACTCGAGCGCCAGGAGAAGGAGGAGCTTGAGCGTCTGGAAAAGGAGGACTCTGAGCGCCGGGAGCTGGAGCGTCTTGAGCGCGAGGATCTCGAACGCCAGGAAAAGGAGGAGCTGGAGCGCCTCGAAAAGGAAGACTCTGAACGCCAAGAGCTGGAACGTCTCGAGCGCGAGGAGCGCGAGGAGCGTGAGGAGCTTGAGCGCCTGGAGAAGGAAGACCTGGAACGACAAGAAAAGGAGGAGCTCGAGCGCCTGGAGAAGGAAGACGCGGAACGCCAGGAACTGGAACGCCAGGAACTGGAACGCCAGGAACTGGAGCGTCTGGAGCGTGAAGATCTCGAGAGACAGGAGGCCGACACCGAGCCCGCCAGCCACGCCGGTGGATCTGATGACACATCTCATGGCGAGCATCCCGAGGACCATGCCTCTCGAGATGCACCCCCTCACCCCGAGCAACATTCCAAGTCTGAAGAGCCTGGCGTTGAGTCCCAGCCTGAGCCTGAATCCGTATCTCGAGGCATCCCCAAGACGGCAGACGCCGACGTCCCTCCAGCGTCCCGCAACGAGGCGATACAGAAGGCATCGCTGCCGGAGCTGCTCCTCGAGTCGGTCCGCGTGCTGCTGCAGGACAAGAAGAACATCATCATCGGGCTTCTCAGTGTGCTGGTGGTCCTCGTGGCGGTGCGCGGCGGGACATCTCAGCGGGACCCGCGGGCGTTCCAGACGCTGGTTCCCGGACCGGACATGGCGGCCACGGTGACTGTGACGGAGATGCCTGCAATGGCGGCGGCCACGGTAGAGGCGGACGTGGGCAGCTCATTATCGGCTCTGGCTGGTGCTGGTACTGAGACCCTTGATGTCGAGAGTGCCGGCGTCGATGGTGATGTCGCTGTCAAAAGTGCTGTTGTTGAAGATGCCGTCGAGAGTGTTGTTGATAACGATGCTCTCGAAAACAATGACGGTGATGCTGCCGAGAGTTATGCCGCGGAGACGAACCCCACCATGGATTCTGCCCAGGGCGTCGTCATGTCTGAAAACTCGGATGCCGAGTCTCCTGCCAAGGACGCCATTCCCGAGCTCAAGGCTCTGGACGTCGTGGGGAACAAGCCTGCCATTGACGACACGGAGACCGCAACAGGTTCGACTGATCTCTCTACCTCGTCTTCTCTAGCATCTGACAGCGCGCAGAGCACTCCTCTTGAGAACCAGCTTTTCGAGGAGCAGTCGTCCGCTCTTCTCGAGGCGGAGACTGAAGCCGATCGTCTCACCGAGACTGTCGTCTCGGAGCGTATTGTACGCATCGTCGAGACGGTCACGGAGATGTCAACACAGACGATCCGGGTTACCGAGACGCTCTCTCTCGTCCATGCCACGCCAGCTGCCCATGGGCCGGCGGCGGCGGATGCCGAGGAGGCCCGGCAGGTTCTTGAGGAATATGCTTTGGAACTTGTCGCCAAGCACGACCGGATTCCCGTCGAAGCTGGCAAGGAAACGACGGCTGATGCTGCGGAGGCTCAGCGGACCATTGGAGAGCCTGTCATGGAATCTGCCGACGAGGAACTTGTCCCCGGAGCCGAGGAGACCGAGAGCCATGTTTACAAGGCTCAGCAGATCCTCATGGAACCTCTGCACAAGTCCACAATCAACGTGCGTCGCGTGGTTCTCGAAGAGCTCTCCATGGAGTGTAATAATTGCCGTCAATGCAACTGTTGCCGATGACGTCGCGGCTACTGAAGCCAAGAGCCCGAGTCTTCGTGTCGCGAAAAGAGTTGCGGAGCCGGTCGAGGCGGAGGAGACGGAGCTTGGACGGAAAGTGTGAACGGTTGACTGTTTTTTTTTTCTTTTTTTTTTCCATGAGCCAATGCCAGGATCTGAAGTATTGTTGCGTTCAAAAAGATACCTAGGATGCCTTTGTAAATGACTGGGTCCGAGCCATAGCGAGATTGAGCTGAATTTCATGCGTCATGCGTCTGGGCTATCCTTTATACACACACATACACAAACATACGCATCAACAGGTAGAATAGATATGTAGAAAGGTAGCAATTAATGACCACTTTGTCAAGGGTATTATCATAAGGCTGTAGAGTTTAATCATGTGGTATCCCAACGCCACGCCATGCCATGCCTCTCCTTGAAAACTTGTGATGTTTTGTGCCTCCAATCGAGACAACTGACCCAACCGACTCAATCCTTGAATCAGATACTGCCAGACTCAACTTCACCTCGCAGTTCATAGCCGGATGTAAATGTCCATGCAGTCGATCCTCCACTCCCTCTTCCCAAGCAGGCTGCGAAGCCACTCGATTCCCAGCCCCGTCCACTCGGTCCGGCGGGCGGCCAGCTCGTCAGCGGCGGCGCGAGCCAAGGCCTTGCTGGTAGCGTTGACCATGCCGAGGACGGCCGTCGCGTTCTCGGCGGCGGTATCGGCATCGGGCAGCTCGGTCGGGGAGCCGGGGCGGGGCAGGAACCAGTTGCTGCCGAGGTCGAAGAAGCAGCGGTCGGACCAGTTGCACGAGGTGAGGAAGAGGATGAGGAGGAGGATGGAGCAGTAGACGCAGGGGCGGTTGAGAAAGTAGGTGCAGACGAAGAAGAGGAAGATGAAGGCGGGCGAGGCGTTTGTGGGGATGAAGAGCAGGGGAAGCCAGCTATGGAGAGAGAGATTGGGAGGGTCAGCCAAAACATGGATTCCTTTTGCGTCTGGGCTTGCCGCAGACAAAAGATGAGTGGACGAGTGAAGGGGGAGGGGGAGGGGGAGGGGGAGGATGCCGAGAATGGGGCTTACCTCCGTAGACAGAACATGGTGGGCGAGCAGTGTCTGTGGCGCGATGCGATGCGATGCGATGCGGTGGACTGAGTGAGACGATGCTCGAGGATCACGTCCACTTGTATGTTGACATGTGATGGCGCAGGCTGGTGAGCGCCTGTAGAGAGCGTGTAGAGAGCGTGGGAGGATCGGAAGGCGCGGAGATTGAGAACCGACGACGAGAGAGGCCGCGGGCTGAAGGGCTGCAAGTACAAAACGTCGGCCTCTGCCTGCGATGGGATGCGATGGGATGCGTTGCAATGCGGCGCCACAGAGGGACGGAGCGAAGTCGTCGGTGGTGAGCTGGAAGTGGGAGCTGCAGAGTTTCTTGGGAGGGTGTGGCGTCGCTCCTCTACAAGACGACCTGCGCCACAGGCCACCACCCTTTTGGGGGGGGGGAGGGCGGGAGAGGATGAGGCTCATGAATCAGCGCTGGACATGGACCCAACGTATGGAACGCCGGGGAATAACCTAGGCAGCGCAGCTTCATCATGCACTGAGCCACTGACTGACTGCGCAGCTGGGCCAGCAAGTCCACGAGAAAGTGATTGGCACCCAGAAGCAGAAGCCCTTGGAACATGCGCTGGAGCCAGCCACTAGAATCAGCGCAGAGCCCCCTTCGGGTGACGTGCCGGCCGCCGATTGACTGGCTGTTCTGGGTGGGAAGCTTGGCAGCCTAATCTGTATGTATTGTACTCTTCTCGGTCTGCAATCTGTAATCTGTAATCTGTAATCTGTACATGCGTGGTACGCAAAGCATGGCAGAAGCAGGGCAGCCGCAGTCAAGTCAAGGGAGGATTGCCCAGGCTTCCAAGGGTTGGTTCCAACGGCTGCAGGGATTCCAGGGATTCCAGGGATTCCATAGGCTGATGTGTGCTGGGCATGAGCCTGAATGCTGAGTGGCAGCCCAACTCAGCCACACATACACACCCACCACACACACACACACAATACACACAACACACCAAACAGCCGCCACCAGTACCAACAAAGTGTTAGGCCAGCTGCTAGCCAGCTGCTAACCAAGTCTTGCCAGTGCCAGTGCCAGTGCCAGTGCCAGCACAAGCACAACCCACCGGGCAGCAAACGACTCACCGTGTCACTCAGCCGCCATCTTTCCCTCTTTCGTCATCTCAATCTCCAAAATTGTTCCCTTCTTCACCTTCTCCCGCCCGCCACCTTTTGCGAGCGTCACGATCCACCAACTCACCAGCTCGCAACTCGCGAATCCTCTTCAACGGGCCTCGCTTACCTGTCGCGCCGCTGTGCCCACGCCCTTCCGTCTTCTTCCCTCTTTCATCCTCGTCTCCCTTGTTTTCCCTTTCTGCGCCGCCTTTCCCCGTCTGTTTGTGGCTCGCCACCTTTGCTGCTACTGCTACTACTGCTAAGCTCTGCCCTCTCCTTCTGCTCTTTTTCCATCCACCCACCACCAATCCGCCACGGCCCGCCACCCGCTGGCAGCTGCCGTCATGGATATGGATCTTCCGCCCGCCCCAACACCTCCCGTCAACAACAACAACAACAATAGCAACAACAACAACGCCAACGCCAACGCCAATATGGCCTCCAACGCCGACCGCACTGCCAATCTGCTCAACCTGCTCAAGTTTAGCGGCTCTGGCTCCAGCTTTGGTGCTGCCGGTGGCTCGCAGCAGCAGACACAGCCTGTGCGCGAGCAGCAGCCGCAGCAGCAATCAACGCCGCAAAGCCAGACTCACCAGTCTCCGCCCCAGGCTCATCACCACTATCAGCAGCAGCAGCAGCAGCAGCAGCAGCAGTATCAGTATCACCAGCCCCAGCAGCCCGCGGACCCCAACACGATCCAGGCTCGCCTTCACCAGCCGGCGCCTACGTCTGCTGATCCGACTGGCTTGCTGGCCGCATTGATGCGAGGTGCCCACGATGCCGAAGAGCGCAAGCCAGCTGCCAAGCCGGCCAGCTCCTTCAGCGCAGGCTCTCCCCCGGCCGATACCCGATCCTACCTGCTCGACTTGCTCAACAGGCCCAAGCCTAGCCAGGGTGACCAGCAAATGTTGACTGAGGCATCCCGGTCTAACAACCTGACGCCCCAGTCCTCGGAACACTTTGCTGAACGCCGACGGTTCTCAAACAACTATGAGTACCAGCAGCACCAGTCCCAGCCCCAGCATCAACAGCAGCAGCAACAGCAACATCACCAGCAGCATTCGTCTCAGGACAATCAATATGCCCAAGCGTACCAGCCCGAGGGCTACGCCGAGACTGCGCACCAGCCTCCTCAGACTGGGTCATTCTCGTCCTACCAACATGCCTCCCAGGATTCCTCAGCCGACATGTCGGCTGCCCTGTACCAGCAGCTGATGGGCAGTTTGGCCCAATCGTCACCCCAGAGCCAGCATCATAGTCAGGGCCATGCGGTCCAGTCGCCCACTACTTCCGTCTCGTATCAGATCCTGCAGAAAGACTCGCCCGTTGGTTCTCAGCACTATGAACAGCCTGTCGGCGGCGACCATAGCCCGCATCCCACCTCCTCCATGGTGATTCGGCGCAAGCCTGAACGCAACTCCTCTTTGCACTCGCACCCCTCTGCCAAGCAGCAGACGCCACCGGTATCTGAAGGCTACGCCTCCCTCGAAACGAGAGAGCCTGTTGCCCACGCCGTCGGTGACATTGCTGGCCAGGCTGACCGCGAGGCCCGCGAGGCCCTTGAGCGCGCTGAGCATGAACAGGCACAGGCTGAAATTGCCGATGACCTGGATGCCATGCTCAATGCCGCGTCCGAGAAGGAATTCGAGGACAATGCGCAGGTTGCCGCCCAGGCCATCCAAAAGGAGCTTGACCGTGCTGGTAACGAGGGAGTCTTGGAAGAGGCCCTTCCCACCGATGTGGCCCAAACCGTCCGCGATATTGTTGATGATGCCGTTCTGGGCGTGGCAGACAGCTGGGAGAGTGCCGACCAGGAAGAGATTGTCGTCATTGAGGAGGCTGAGGGCCCTCCTGTCAAGGTCTACAATTTCCCCATGAAGCCGTGGATCTCCATCTCCCTCCAGGAGGACGGTACGGAGCCCCGTCCCGAGTTCCGCGACGAGACCATCATGGACATTGCCCGACTCAAGAAGGAGTTCGATCAAATCGACCGCAATCTGTACACGGCAACGGAGAACTACATGGTCTACGGCATGTCCAAGCAGGGTGGTCTGCGCGTCATCCGCCAGGAGGACGGCAGGGATGCCAAGATCTTCACCGACACCAAGGACCGTGTCTTCAATGTCGCCATGTCTGTCACTCCTTCTGACCATGCCGGTGCTCATCGCGAGGCCATCATCGGCACTGGCATTAGTGGTACCGTCTACTGGGTCCAGATCAAGGATGGCGAGAAGGACCACATCGAGGACGCTCACCTGGAGCAGTATGGCTTTGCCTTGCCCCCCATGAGTTCGCAGGAGGGTGATACTCCTGGCGGCGTGCTCAAGACGCGCGCCCGCACCTCGACGGTCCATCCCGAATTCTATGCTGTTGGTCGTGGCAAGTGCATCAACATCATTTGGCCATCCTACATCCTGCAGAACAATCTGCTCAAGCCGGGCCATGACCGCGTTGTTGACACCGAGGCTCTGGCTAGGCAGTGCTCTCTGAAGATCAACACCGGCAAGGCCGGCAAGGACTTCACCTTTAGTCAGGATGACAGTGTCATCGTCTCGCTGGACAAGTCAGGTCGGGTCAAGTTCTGGGACGTTCGTGAACTGACCGCTGTCAAGGAGGGCTCCGATCCGCGTGCTCCCATGCCCGCCGAGACCTCGCTCGAGGTCAAGGAGCCCCTCATGACACTTGCCAGCACCCCCGAAGGTGACAAGGCCTGGCCCACCTCGGTGCTGCTTCTCGACAAGCAGCGGCCATATCAGAAGCGGTGTGCCCTGCGCTACATGATTGTAGGCATGAAGCAGAACCACACCCTCCAGCTTTGGGATCTCGCCCTGGGCAAGCCTGTCCAGGAGTTCAACCTGCCACACAGCAAGGAGTCGGACGCAGTCTGCAGTGTCATGTACCACCCTCCCACGGGTATGATCATCATCGGACACCCGACTCGCAACTCGATTTACTTTGCGCACCTCTCGGCTCCCAAGTACAACCTCAAGAGCGTCTCGCAGGCCGAATACATGCAGCGCCTTGTGGCGCAGGACGCATCCATCCCGCAGCCGGATAGCACTGCAGTCATTAGCGGAGTCCGCGAGTACTCGTTCGCCAACCGGGGCATCCTGCGAAGCCTCGATATCCTGTGCAGCCCTGCCATGGCCCAGAACGCTGACGAGCCTACCCTCTTTGAGCTCTACGCCATGCACTCCAAGGGAGTGACCTGCCTGCTTATCAAGCAGGCTGAGCTGGGCTGGTCCAAGGACAACAAGGTGCTCGACGCCGTCGACGCTGTCAGCAACAATGTTGTCACTGTGTCTAAGCTCAAGTCGCCCCAGGTTGTGGAGAGCAGCGCCGATGCCCCGCCGCGGATCATCAGCCGCGGGCCGGCCAAGGAATCGCTACAGGCCACTCCCACGCAGACCGAGGCCCCTCCCCGCGGCCCCGAGTCGGTCACTCCTGTCAAGGTCAAGAACGAGGCCAAGGAGGCCGAGACGCCTGTGCAGTCGGCCAAGGAATCGCAGCCCGAGAAGCCAGAGCGCAAGTCGCGCAAGAAGAAGAACAATGCCGCTGCAAACCAGCCGGATGCTGCCACCAACGGCGCGACCAACTCGCCTCGTGCTGCTAACAACAAGGACAAGGGTGAGGCTGCCAAGGGTACATCCTCCATCTCGGCTGGTACCCTCGACACGGCCGTTGCCGGTCTGGAGGCTCGTCTAGAGGCTCGTCTCAACGCCAGCCTGACGGGCACCCTCCAGACCTCTCTCGAAGGACTGCACGCCAAGATTGAGGATGGCGTCCGCGTCCGCGACGAGGAGTTCAATAAGCACCAGCTCAAGCTGCTTGACATGGTGTCGGAGGTTCTCAACGAGAACACCCAAAAGGTTCTCGAGGCCCTCATCCACCATCAATTCACTGAACTGGTCATTCCAGCCATCGGCGACAAGGCCAGCAAGGCGGTGACGGACCTCCTCAACAACAAGCTGCAGCCCCACGTCTCATCATCGGTCCAGAAGGAGATTTCAAACTCGCTCCCGCACGCCCTTAACCGAGCCTTGCGTTCCAACGAGTTTGTTAACACCATCTCGGACCGCGTCGGCGCGTCGGTTGCCTCGAGCGTTCAGCAAGAGGTTCTCACGACGCTCACGCAACGTCTTACTCCCACGTTTACCAACATTGCAAACCAGGCCTCGCAGCGCGTCGCGGGCGAGTTGCACCAGCAGTACCACGAGCAGCACGAGCATATGAAGGCGCAGCACGCTGCCGATGCCAACAAGATCGATCAGCTCCTGTCCTACGTGACCCGTCTGACGGACATGGTGTCGACCATGGCGGCCTCTCAGTCGGCGCTCCAGGCCGAGTTTCTCAAGTTCAAGCAGCAGCCCGTGCACGAGCTTCCTGGCATTCCGCAGAATGCCCACGCTCACATGCACGGCCAGGCACCACCAAGCTATGGCATGATCCATAGCACCAACCCTCCCAGCCACGCCAGCTTCCCACCCAGCCAGGCACCCAGCAACCCGCCGTACATGGGCAGCCCCCAGTACATGCGCGGTCCCCCGCAGATGAGCAGCCCTCAGGTGTCCGCGGCCCCCTCTGAGCATGTCGGCCCTTCCAACCCCGCTGTCGCGGCGGCGTACGCCAACATGCACAAGGGCGAAGGCGAGCCGGACCACGACCTATTGCAGCGCATCCGGCTCATTGAGCAGGCCATCCAGGAGGGCCGCCTTCAGGATGCCATGATCCAGTGGATCCAGAGTGGACGCGAGGAGGAGATCTTCCGGCGGTGCCTCAGCCGCTACCCGCCAGGCAAGTTTGAGAGCCTACCGCCCCTAATGCTTCTTGTCGTCGTGGCGACCATTTCCAAGGACCTGAAGCCGAACCCGCGTCTGAAGGAGGAGATTGAGTGGATCGAGATGGCAGTGCGAGCCTTTGCCGAGAACCTCCCGACCTATGTAAGTTGTCGTCTACTGATGTGGCACCCGATTTGGAACTGAGGCTAACCCGACTTGTAGGAATGGGAGAAGCAGGGCTTCCGCGACGTCATGAAGAGCACGTCCCAGACGATGCAGCTGCTCATCAGCCGTGTCCAGCCCCTCATTGCCGGTATCCAGGACGGCTTCCCGACGGACCCCTTCCTGGCGCACTTGGAGCGAGCCAAGCTGGAGTGGATTGTGCGCGCCTCTGAGCAGGTGCTGGAGTCATTTGGCGGAGCCAGACGGTATGAGTAGACGGGCTTTGCCGACTTGATCTTCTTTGCAGATATTGCAGCTCGTCGATGACGGCTTCTACGTTTGCCCCCGTTGGGATTGACGATACCCTATTTTGGCTGAATAATGTCTTATCATCTTGGCGGATCTAGGAGGGAGACAACATGTGAGGCGACGGGTGTGCTTTCCGCGTTTGGGACTTCACGGGGCTTGGTTTGGCGGCCAAGGGAGAGATTACCTTGGCTGGCCATAATGTCCTGAGGATTGTCCCAGCCAGGTGCCCACTACGTACTCATGACTTGGGAGGGAGGCTTGTAGCCCGCAGGTGGGAGACGGGTTTGAGGAGGCGGGAGCATTGGGGCACGAGGCCGTCTTGTTTGATTCAGTGTAAAGCTACAGAGGGATGTGACACTTTCTCTGGAATGATAATGTTTTTTTCCCATAGGTGTTTGCGGGTAGTTGATGGTGTACGTGAAGAGAGCGCTTCTTGAACATGTGTGGCAACTCTGAAGACGGGGGCTGTAAGAAGCCACTGTTGACCCCGGTATTGGGAACGTTCTGGAGACCAGCACCTTTTTGTAACCTAGAGTCTGAATGGCGCCGTAATAAGACACATCAACTTGCCAACGCATTGAGAAGAGTAGCTGGTGGATGGGCATCGCCATCGTCTATCCTACCTGGCTAGTCTATATACAGCCCGGCCACTGTATGGACAAGGCATTGCGGGTGTAAAGAAATGACTTTCCGTTCACCCAAAGACCCCAAAGGGGGGGAGAAGAGACGCAGCTACAGACTCGGAGACTCAGAGAGCCTTGGGGATGGTATGCACCGAAGGGGGCACCAGGTCCATCCGGCGGGTCAGGGGGCCGAGGAGCCAATCCTGCATGGGTTTGAGAACGAGGACTGCCTCGTTGAACCTCCAGGCGATAAAGGGCACCAGAGCGCCCACGGCGGCGTCCATGAGGAAGTGGTTGGCCGTGGCGACAATGGTGAAGAGCATGGCGGCGGGCCACAGGGGGGCGAGCACACGCAGGCAACGGTGGGGTGAGAAGCGGCAGAGGCACACGGCGAAGAGGAGGGCGGTGCCAAAGTGCAAGCTGGGCATGGCGGCAATGGTAAGTTGGAAGCGGTTGTTTGACCAGGAGTTGTGGTTGTTTCTCTTGCTGTGCAGAACGTCAACGAAGCCGTACTCTTCGGGGAGCAGCCGGGGAGGGGAGCAGCGCCAGAGAGAGATGATGACAAAAGCAATGACGTTGTCGGCGGCAATGGTGCGGCGGATGCGCTGAAAGGTGGTGGCCGGGAGACAGGTGTAGGTGTAGACGAGGAAGCAGATGCCGACGCAGATGTGGGAGTGGTAGATGCTGGCGAGGGTGGGCAGAACCCAGGCCTGTTCCTTGAGGATGTAGTTCTGGAGCCGCTGCTCGACGTCGATGCCGAGGAGATGCTCGAGCTCGAGGATGGATATAGCGTGGTCGCGAGCTCGGGCGAAGATGGCTTCGTTGCCGGCAATCATGCGAGCTGACAAGGCACGGAGAAGCTGGTAGATCCTGTGACTGGAGTCAGTTCATGACTGGAGAGGTGTAAGTGATATGAAGAGAGAGGGCAAACCAGTAGGTGAGATTCCAATACCAAGCCTCGACGATGAAAGGAAAGGTATTAAAGAGGCGGGAGAGGAGGACGAAGACGAGATTGGGGGCTATGCTCGTGTGACGGCGGGGAGGGAGGTCGAGGGGCTTGAGATTTGGCGACTCGTCGGTACAAGTATAGTGCTGGGCAGATTCGACGTCGTCGGCATGGGAGAGGCAGTGAATGTGGAGGACACGCCGACGGTTGATGAGAGCACCAATGATGAAGCCGGCGACGATGACTAGAGAGAGTTATTCGGAGTTTGAGGGGGGAAAGGGGCTGGATTGGATAAGTTACAGGCTGGCTCAACGGTATTCTTAAAGATGGACATGGCGACAGCGAGAATCGAAAGGCCAGCCAACTGAGTGGTGGCTGATGTGGTTGGAAGAGACGGAAAGGGGGAGTAAGATGAAGACGGGGGAAGCGAGAGAGGAGAGTGACACAAGCTGTAGATGTAGATGTAGCTGTGGATGTAGATGTGGATGTAGCCGTGAATGTAGCTGTGAATGTAGATGTGGATGATGGATGTGATGCCACTGATGGGATACGTAGTGTTGGCATGGCCGTGTTTGGTTGGTGTGTGCAAGGGAAGAGAAGAGAAGACGAATTGAGAGAGGATGAAGCAGAGGCAGCGGAAAGCGCGGATTAGAGTGTGGCCAAAGAAGGATGGGAGCGAGAGACGGGAGCGAGAGACGTCAACTGGCGGCAGCTGGCTGACAGACACCTGCGAGTGGTGGTATCCTACTAAGATGAGTAAGGAACTCTAGGCAGGAGCAGGATGAGGCTGTGGAATCGAGGTATCGTGACCTGAGCGAGCACTCACTTTCATGCATTGCATAGGTACCTACCTTACCTACCTTGCCTACATAGCTACGCAAGTACGTGTCGCGCATCTCTACAGCATCTCTACAGCATCTCTACAGCATCTGTACTTTGACATTCGGGGAAGATGGCGATGACGGCAGCGGAACTGGGAAACTGGGAAACTGGGAAACTGGGAAACTGGGTAAGACGGCAGCTTCGGGAGCGACTCGATCATCACTGCAGGCTTCCAACCATCTGCCGGGCCCAAACCACATCACGGAAGTGGCGGATGCTATAACTTTGCCATGCCATGCCATGCCATGCCATGATGTAGTACAGTAGTATGCTGGCAGAAAGTTGCACGTGCGGGATTGCCCGATGCAGCCACCCGGATGCCGGCATCGCATCGCATCGCATCACATCGCATCGCATCGCATCGCATTACTGTGTGTGGTAGTGGTACAGGAGACTGAGGTGGTGAAGTGGTGGGATGAGGCTGACCACCCTGATGGAGGCTGGTATTGGGCCATTCCGTCTATTCCGCATGTTGCTCATTGTCTACTCTACTCCATCATCTAGATCATCCAGATCATCCAGATCATCCAGATCATCCAGACCATCCAGACCATCCAGATCATCCAGATCGTCTACAACTACTTACTGCCTGTCCTACTTGTCCTCGCGGCTGGCCACCCTGACCACCACCTTGCCAAAGTGGCCCCCGCTCACCAGGAACCGAAACGCGTCGGCGGCCTCGTCAAAGCCAAACACGCGGCTCACGACCGGCCGGATGCCGTGGCGCTCGTAAAAGGCGGCCATCTCGACGAAGCGCTCCCGCGGCCCGTTGAGGATGCCCCGCAGCGTCACGTTACGCCGCAGCGCCAGCACGTTGACGTTGGCCAGCGCGTCGCTGCCCGGCTCGTCCGTCTTGCCCGACAGGTACCCGACGCAGTTGATGAGGCCGCCAAACGCCACGCTGTCGAAGCTCTTGCGCAGCGTCTGCGCGCCGCCCGTCTCGAAGATGATGTCGGCGCCCCGGCGGCCCGTCGCCTCAATCACCGCCTGCTGCCACTCCCAGTGCGTCCGGTAGTTGATGCCCGTGTCCGCCCCGAGCTCCGTCTTGGCCCGCCCCAGCTTGTCGTCCGACGACGACGTGATGACGGCCCCGAGACCCGCCGCCTTGGCAATCTGCAGGCCCGCCACCGACACTCCGCCCGTGCCCTGCAGCAGCACCGTCGGCCGGTGCCCCTCATCCTCTTCCCCTTCCTTCGACTCCGCCCCGGCCCCGGCCCCGGTCTTGCCCTCCGCATCCTTGGAGTTGTAGTCGTACGGCTTCCCCAGCGGCCGCCCCCCGTTGATGCACATCCACGCCGTCACCGACGCAATCGGCAGGCAGCTCGCCTCCTCGTCCGTCATGTACCCCGGCGCCTCCACCAGCGTCTCGGCCCCGAAGCACCGGTACTCGGTCAGCACGCCCGGCAGCGGCAGCCCCAGCCCCGTCGCCATGTCCGACTCCTTGACCCGCCCCGTCAGGTGGCTCTGGTTGAAGATGGACATGACCCGCGTCCCGACCCGGAGCCGCTCCGACCGGCTCTCCACCACCACGCCGCACATGTCCGAGCACGGCACCAGCGCCTCGGCCGCCTGGTTGACCGCCTTGTGGTGGTTGTACTCTCCCGCCACGACTGCCGCCGCCATTGTCAGCCATCATCCTCATCTCCCCTCATCTCTCGTCTTCTCGTCTTCTCGTCTTCTCGTCTTCTCGTCCTCTCCTCGCCTGGTAGACTCACCCTCCGTGTCGCGGTAGTTGAGGCTCACAGCCAGCACCTTGACCAGCACCTCGCCATCCTTGGGCGACGGCACCTTGCCCTCTCCAAACTGCAGCTTCTCCACCCCGTCAAACTTGGTCGTCCACTGCTTGTTCGATGTTGCTGCTGCTGCCATGGTGGGTGTCGTGTCTGTCGTGTCTGTCGTATCCGATTTGATGAACAAGTGTAGATTCAAGTACAGAGAGTTTCGCGCCCAGGCCCTTCGCGTTATTTATACTCAAGTTGCGTACACAGAGAAACAAAGGTACGGACGGATACTGTAGGCTCCAGCAAGCGGAGACACTCCCCAATGCAATTGTCATGCTTCATGCGCTGAGAACGCTTGATTATTAAGCCGCTATTGTCGTCATCCGCTTCCAGATCCGCTTCCAGATCCGCTTCCAGATCCACATGCCGACATCACCGTGAGGCCATCAACGTCTTTGGAAACCCATTCCATTCGTTATACATTCAGAGTGCCCGTACCCGAGGTATGTAACTTAGTCAGGCAGGCAGGCACGTGGATACAATACGCCATAACAATAAATCATGGCAATGCCCAATCGCTTTCAACTGCATGTGCAAAAAGCAATCATTTCATCCCATCTCATATCGTACCGTGTCGTATCCGTTACCCAGCAATCCCTTCATCCACAAACAGACACACTCATTCACACGAGCCTCATCGGATTCCCCTTTTTACTGCACTGCACGTTTCTCTCAAACGTCTCCGCTTCCCTCTCATCTGCAGTTACCTCACATCCAATGCAACTCATCAACTCATCAACTCATCTGTGTATATGCACCCATGCATCCTCCTTTCTCATCCACCTTCATCCGTCTTCGTCCTACTTCGCCCTTCATTTCCTCTCAACACAACACTGGTACTCGAACAGATGCGTCCCTTTGAACAATAAGCTGAACATTACCAACAACTCCCAGAAGCACGCACAGGTTGCTTTAGCCTCTCTCTCACCCATCTCGTTTACTTCGCGACCGAGCGGGATAAAGATTGCATGGTAGTTGGATCGAGCAGAAGAAGCCCAGTCAAGGCCCCAAAACTCGTAGAGAACAAACAGGCATATAACGACACGATTGACATATAGATGGACCAGACGAGATAGCAACATGAAAATGCAAACGGTAATGACTCAACACTAACTTTTTTCTTCTTCCTTTCCAAAAATGATAAGCAAAAGAAACCAAAAAGAAGAAAAATTAGAAGCGCCCACTCGCTCCCTCCAGCATCGCTTCAACACGCTCGCCATCACGTCCCATGGTCTTCTTTACCCCCTCGGCGTGCCCAGAGCAGGGACGGTCGGCCGCCCGCTCCCCATCGCCAAATGTCGTCGCGTCGGTCGCCAGACAGGTTATTATGGTGGGTATAGTAGGTAGTCGTTTTCGTCGCCGAAGCAACTTCCCCCCTCCAGCGCTGACGCGATGCACAGCCGGATGAGGAAGAAGCCGGTATAGCTGTCTAGACGTAACGTCGTAAAAGCGTCATAATCGTCAAGTAATGGTCATAGGTATTGTCGGGGGTACATTGCGAGGGTATTCCGGGTGCGCGCTGAGCGTATCGTGACCTTCCGATTTGGTTGCCCATGTGCTGTTGCATGATATCTGTATCCTGATCCCCTTTTCCTCCATACTCGCGCGCTCTCAATCCTCTCTCGCTCTCTCTTCTCTCATCGGGTCGGCATCATCATCAAATCGGCCATGAATGAACGGGGTCGGTGGTAACGGTCGCCTTGCTTCCCACCAATCTCCGTTGTCGTAAAAACAAGAATTGAACAAATGGAAGAACGAGGTCAATAAAAAAAAAGATTTGGTGAACCCAAAGCAAAACTATATGCGCGCAGGTGTCTCGAAATGGCGCCGAGGTACCCCAATCGATTCAGTATTACAATTCGTTAAATCAAATGCCGTGCAAAATGTCGGTACTGCGTCGCGTTCATAACGCCGCCAGGAGACGAATCCCCCTCACGGCGAAGCCCTCGCCGTTGTGGGAGCGGTATATCCCCGCCCGTTCTATACGTGGCACGAGGCTTTAGTGGTATCTCGAGTTGCTAGTGGAGCTGGAGCCTACGCGGGCGCCATTGTCAGAAGAGTCTATTGGGACAAAGTTAGCCGCAACCCCCAGTTTTCTGCTTCAAGTACGAAAAGATTGGGACGTACCACTTCCTCGCTGGGCGTGCCCGTTGGCGCGACGTCCACCGAAACCGGAAGCCGTCTCCCACTCGGGGTTCCGGGGCTGGCGCTCAGGAGCGCCCTTAGGGTTGGCGCTGCTGGCACCTGGTCGTTGGCTGCCAATGGCGCCAGGGGTGCTGCGAGCCTGGTTCTGCATGGCGTTGGCCGGCTCGAAGCCGCCGAGGCTAAGACCACTGAGGCTGTTGAGGAGAGAGGCGTCGTTCTTCGGTCCGGGTGTGCTCGAGCCGCCGGGATGAACGGGCTGCGGCATGCCACTGCCCATGTACTCGCCAAAACGAGCCGCCGACCCCTGAGAGCTCATGTTGCTCATGCCTCCGCCAGGACCCAGGTAGCTGGACGACGCCTGGGAGGGGCTCGGGGTGAAGGAGCGCAGGTCTGCAAAGCTCTTGGCCGCGCGCAGGTTGTTGGGGATGACTCCGCCATCCGGACTTCCTGGGAGCTCCAGAGTGGGACCCTGTCGACCAAGGACGTGCGAGTAGGTGCTGCTGGCAGCGCGCGATTCGCGATCAGCGGCAAAATCAAACGTCGCCGCACGGCTCAGGCCGCGCTTGTGCATGTCCAGACTGTTGGCCGGCTGGCTGTGGACATTGGAGGTCGGGGAAGGCTGCTGTCGCTTGAGAACCGTGAGCTGACGCGACTCAGCCTCGCCGATGGATTGGTGTTCCAGGCCCATGTGGTGGGCAAGAATGTGGATGGAGCGACGATGCTCGGGCGCGATACCAGGGGGGAAGACGAGGATCTCACGACTGTCATCGCGGCGGAACATGACGAGCTCGGTGTAGAACTCGAGGGTCTGGGGGTCGTTCAAGTCGACATCTCCTGCGGAGGTCAGCAGCGCATTCTGATCGGATTGAACAGTACGCGGCCTACCGAGATGCGGGGTGCCTCTGGCCTGGCTCTGCGAAAGGGCTCCGAGAGACTGGATGGAGCTTTGCTGGTGAAGCATGGGAGCTCGATGTTGCTCCTCGAGCTGGCCGCGTCGCTCTCGCTTTTCCCGCTCAATGCGCTCTCGTTCGGCTTCGGGGAGCATCTTTTTGTATTCGACTCGGAGCTTCCGGCCGTGGACGTCCATGCCGTTCATGGCCTCAATCACCATTCGCGTATCCTCGGCGGATTGGAAGTTGGCAAAGGCCAGTCCCCGGAAGACGCCGTTGTCGAAGTGGTAGTTAAAGGCGTAGGGCTGGGGAAGGTGCATCTCGAGCATGATGGAAGCAAGCGTCTCCTTGCGCACAGCAAAGGGAATATTCTTAATTACAATGGCGGTGGGGATGAGCTGGTCGGCATCGGAGCCAGTAGATCTCATATCGCTCGGGGAGCCATGGGTACCGGGGTGTTCCACGCGGAGACCACCGTTGGACATGGGGTTACCATTGTTGCCAAGGCCGCCGGAAAATGGCTGGAGACCGCCGTGGATACCCAGACCGCTATGGTCGGTCCAGTTCTGAAGATTTCTTGTTAGCCGAGCTCGGAGCGAATTTGGGGTCTATTGGAACGGCAACAAACCTGAGGCAGAGCTGCACGCCTGTTGACGTTGCGCTGTCGGCCGGGGCCGTTGACGGCTCCGTTGACAGTGGCGACGCCAGCGGCGTTGTAGTTCCAAGCCTGGCCATTGTCGAGCATGTATCCAGGCATACCACCGGCACCGGCCATGTTGTCCATGCCTCGCGGGTTGTAGCCAGCGGCGCCTAGTCGCTCGGGAGGGTAGAGGCCGGACGAGCCAAGCGGTGCGTCAAATGGTCTCTGGGCCTGACGAGGAAGCGACATGCCGCCGGCGAACCCGGCGGCGCCGCCATAGTTGGGTCGCGACGCAGAGTTGGGTGAACGACTGGTAGAAGTACCATAGTCAAGATAGCCCAGATCGTGCTGTTGTTGCGTCATGGTTAGTAAATCCAGGGTGGCGAGCTGCTGCTGATTTTACGCAGCAGGTCCACTCGGTCAATGAGGAGAAGATGAGAGGCGTGAAACCGATCGGAATGAAGACCCTAGCGTCTCTAAGACAAGGTAGGGGAGAACTGGGTCGATGTAGTGATGGATCAGGTAGTCATCAAAAGCGACAGCTTCGTCACGGTCGGGTCGTGCAGCGGTGAGAGACAAGTAGCGTGCAACGTAAGGTGTGGTTCGTGAAACGGGAGGGGGTAAGCGACCCTTGATATATATATATCAATGCTCGGCGTCGGATGGAACCTCGCAGATTGCACAGATGGGTGTCGGTCGTGGGCGTGCTTCTTCGGAGGCGGCTATGGTGATCGTGACCAGGGTCGAAGATGCTTGGAAGGGGAAAAAAGGCTTCAGCCAACAAGCGCACCGCAAACGACGACAGCAGCAAAAAAAGGCGGGACAAATGTCGGCGATGGTAGGGCGACTAGACGATACAAATGTAGATGGATGCAGATGCAGCCAACGTAGTCTAGGCGGCTGAGGGACGACAATCAGGCGGGTTGCGTTTTGTCCCGAGTCGTCGACGATGGACAAACAGCGACAGCAAGACAAACGGCAGCGGACAGAGGAGCGGATGGATGGACTAGACCGAGGGAGGAAGAGGAATGGAGAGAGAGAGGAGGGACCTGAGGGGGGGGGGGGAGGGGGAGGAAAAGAAGAAGAGGAAGAGGAAGAGGAAGAGGAAGCGGAAGCTAGGGCGTCCCGACGTCGTTTGAAGCAGTCGGCGAGGATCGGCGGCAGCAGGAGGAAGCGAGGAGAGGAGAGCGAAGGCTCGAGGTGAAAAGGAGGATTGGAGCTCGCTCTTCAGTCAGCCAGGTCAGTCAGCGGTTGGGGAGGTGACAGGACAGGACAGGTCAAGACTGGACTGGACTGGACTGGACAGTGGTTCCCGTGCGTGGGAAATAAAATCGCCCGCCCTTGGATGGGGATGGTATTGGGACGGGGTGGGTAGAGTGGAGTGGAGGTTTTTTTCGGGGACGGCACAGTGCTGGGTGGAGGCGCAGGGAACTGTGGTCCCCTAGGGCGGCAAGGCGGCCCTGTTTTCTTTTGTCCCGGGGGGGAGGGGGGGGAGGCCCTAGCTCCCCAAAGTACGGCGCTGCACTATGTAATTTTAGCAGGGCCTTCCACTATGTATAGAAGTGTAATCTGTAAGGTAACTTAGGTAACTAATGCTGTGCTGTGTGCTGTATGTTGTATGGATGCTGTATGCAGTGTGCTGTGCGCGTTGAGTGTGCTGTTATCCTGTACCTACCTATCCAAGGTACCTACCTATGCTAGCTGTATGCCATATGCTAGCGTACCCAGGCGTGCGTGCATCTATGTATGCAATGCCTGCTCGGCCAGCCAAGCAGCTGCAGACTGAGCAGGCTGAACAGACTGAACAGATGGAGCAGGCCAGGCTCAAAGATGAGATGCGACAGAAACCATTCAACGCCGTTGATTTGCTGACTCGTGAGTCAGTTCAGTTGCTACGGCGCTCCAGCAACGGCAGCAACAGTCGCTCGTTGTCCACTGTTGGCACTTCATCCCAATGAGTTCCAGTGCATATTTCGGGAGCTGCAACCAGCATGCCTGCTGATGCACGAGTCTTGATGTTCGCTGCGCCCAATGTCCTGCACGAGCTCGGGGTCGGCAGGTAGATATTACATACCTAGGTACCTAGGTAGGTACCTAGGTAAGTAGGTGCCTTGGTAGTATTAAGCAGGCAATCAGCACAGTTCGTCCTTGGTCCTCCTTTTTTTCTGCAACGCCATCTATCATCCTGTTCTGTTCTGTCTGATACCTAGCAGCAATGCGAGCAGACAGAGACAAGGTCGACAGCCCCACAGTGCCTCTGAGCCACCGCACTGGGTGTCGCTGGGCGTTGTTGACGGGACATCCGGCCAAGTTTGCGGATTATGTCGTGTTATTATGCCGTGTGTGTGTGTGTTGTGCATGTACGTGCCGTTTTCCTTGTCTTGTCCCGGCACTAACGAGCACTAGCAAGGCGACACGAGGCAGATGCCATGTATGTATGTACAAGGCAGCGTGGGCAGCTCTCTCGGCTCCTGAACAATCCCTCACTGTTCTGTCTGTGTCTGTGTCTGTACCATGTATATCTCTTCTTCTGTGCGGCACAGGCCGAAGTGGACGCGTGCAGACGGATCGGGGTGAACCCCACGCTTTTCTTCTTCGCTGGCGCAACCCTAACATAGGTACAGTAGCTTAGCTTGATGGGTAGCCAGAAAGGGTGAGACCGAGGACGAGTACGGGGCACCTTTGTCGCAGTCGCTGCTCCATGCCACTGGTTCGCCACAGCCGATCTGAGATTGCGGCTTTGAAACACCATTTCAGTCTCATATTAACCCAGCTCACTCGGCGGACGGAGCCGATTCTGCTGCAAGCCTCAGGGGCAAACGGGGCCAAGACGAGAAAGACAGAGAGAGAGAGAGAGAGAGAGAGAGAGAGAATGAGAGAGTACCGAGTACCGAGTACCGATGTATGCATGTGTGTGTGTATGGGGAAAGAGAGATGAGAGAAGGCTGGCGGGCCTGATTTGCTGATGGGCCGAACTGATTGATGGATTAACGGGTTGACTGATTGATTGCGATCCAACCTTGTTGCACGACGGCATCACACACCACATGTACATCCCTGGGATGGATGGGCCTGTCACGCGCTGGCCGGCCGGCCGTCCATCCCGAGCACCACATGGACGGTGCCGTGGTCTGGTCCTTGCTGGATATGGGATTACAGTAGCTAGGGGGCCACGAGTTGGTGGTGTATTCCTCCGTTGTGCGGCTGCTGGTGTCGACTGTCTTGACTATTCCTCCCATCCTCGTTGTGTGGGGATGGATGGATGGATGGATGGATGGTGGATGGCAGCGTAGATCGATCCCACCACGACGACGTCCTTGCAGAGAACTGCAGAGAAGCACCACCAGCTTGGCTCCGCAAGCATGTACAGTACCTACTTACTACATGTATTACGTACCTATGAGTGTACGGATTAGAGGGAGCATTGTAGGAGCTTGGAGCTCTGTAGCTAGAGCTCTGAGCTCGAGGCATCCCCAAGGTGTATCCTGCCTGTGAACCACGTGCAAATCTGCGTTGTGCTGCAAGTTGAGAGCTTGATGGGAGGATGCTAGTTGGGGTTGCGCAAAGTCCCCCAGACGATTGTGTTCCGCAGTTCAACTGCAACTGCAACCTCATCCAGACACGCGTGCAGACAACCAACGGGAGCAGGGCCGGCCAATGCAAACAACAACGACATGCAGTCACTAGCATCGCATCTCTCCACCGGCCTTGTACAAACGGAGCACAAGCCGGCAGTATTCAGCTCTCTCGCACCTACATAGGTAGTATGGATGTACACTACCTAGCAGTAAGTACAGTGCAGTGTGGCATGTCATAATGTACAGTACAATGCATTGCGGTGCATTGCGGTGCTTTGCGGTGCTTTGGGGGTGGTCCTGGCGGCTCTGCTTCCAGAATCCGCGGCCCGGCGCCGTCCCCCTTCTTCGCCGGGGCCCAAAACGCCACTGGCCGCCTACGGTACATAAGGTACGGTAGTACCTGGGATTGCCATGTCCATGCCCCCATCCATGTCCATGATATCCGGAAATCGGTCATTTCAGGTAGACGGATGCATGCTAATTATGCCCTCGTCTCAAGATGAACCCCCTATTCTACCATGTCCCGTCTCATTCAGATTGGCATGGCCCTCGTCGACGCCAGCCAAGTGGCTCGTGGCAAGGGCATGGGACTGCTGGGGTCATCCCATCTCATCCCGTCCGCCGGTCCGCCTCAGGGGTCGACGGTCCATCGATCATGACGAAAGGCGCATGCCTTGCTCGCGTGCAGTCGCCGCCGTCGTGCAGCCGTGCAGCCGTGCAGCAGCCGTGCAGTCAGCCGGGGGAGGGGGGGGGGAGGGCAAAAGGAGCGTCATCTTCTCTGCCATCTCTCCAGCTCTCCCACTGAAAAGCACCGCTTCAGCCTCTTTTCAGCTGCGCAATCGCCAGCCCAGATCCCGCCGAGAACCCATTCTCGAGCTCCCATTGGTTCCCGTGCTCTGCCCCCTCTGCCAATTCTATAGCGCCAAGCGTCAAGCCGTCGTTGCCAAAAAAGACCCAGCTCGGCGGATCGCACTGTGCCACCAGACACCAGAAGCCCACCCTGAGCCCACTTTACCGGTACCATCATCATCACCATCAACTACCCCTTCCGCACTTCGTCGCCTCACCGGCCATCTGTCAAATTGCTCCTCCTGCGAGAGAGAGAGAAAAAAAAAACAAAGCGAGGAGCGCTAGCAGTGCCCGCCCTGCTCCGCATATCCCGGAGACCCGTACCCTGGGAGATGGCGGCTCAGCCATCACGAGGGGCCCCTTTTGCTTCCCAGCTTTCCAGCTTCCTCATCTCCCCTCCCCCCCTGAGGCTTCTAGACCCCTCCATCCCCTTACTCTTGTACAGGGAAAGGAAGCTATTAGACCCTTGGGGCCTCCGGCTCTCTTCCGCGGCCGACGAACCATCCGATGATGATGACGACTCAGTAGAGGTGGGATGTATGCTCACTAACTCTCTCTTTCTGTCTCTGTAGCGTAGCTCTGTGACGCGTCTGGCGTGGCTCAAGGTCGCAGAGGCACGTGTGTCGTCTCGTGAGGTTGCGGGTTGCGGGTTGCGAGCCCAGTCATGTGGTGCTTCCCCCCCTTTGCCGAGCTGCTCAAACTCTGCTCGCAAGTAGGTATAGATAGTATCTCACAAAAGAACAGACACAGAGTACAGATGCCACATACGGAAACGGATCACTCTGATGCACCTCCGTCTGGCTGTCTACCCGCCATGTGACTAGTACAGCATGTACGCCGTGGCTGCCCGCCCACTTCTGCCACAGCGAGCACTCGTTGGCTGGCAAGGCTGCCCACACGACAAGCCATTTGAATGCGAGCTGTCATTGGGATGAGCCGGAGCGCCTGCATGTCAAGTCCTGCGTCATGCAAGTCGGCTTGCTGCGCCTCGCCTCCTTGATCGGGACGGGATGAGGTAGTCAAGGTAGTCAGACTGGGCGTGTGCACCGAGTGCTACCACGGGTGGATGGACGGAGGGAGGCGAACGGACATGGGCGGCCGGCGGCCGGCGGCCTCTATCTATTCTCTCGTAGGCAAACGGCATCCGGGACTCTGTCGGCGAGCAATATCATGTAGGACAATGCCCGAGGCTCTGTTGCGGCTTGGCTTAGCTTGGCTTGGCCACCGTCCCGGCCTCAAGCAACCAGAACCAGGGCTCTGCATCCCACAGCAGAGCCTCTTTTTCTGACAAGTGAAGGCGACGCTGAGGACGGGATAGTGACAGGGCACCCATGGTGGGTTTTGCCCACCTTGAGCCTTGCCCACGCACGTGGGCGACATGGTTGTCGACCCTCGACCCTCGGCCCTCGACCCTCAACCATTTCTGCGGCCATGCCAGCCCATTATCCCGGTACTCGAGAAAGAAAGGGAAGCTCGACTGGCCATTGCTTGCCTGCTCGCATGGCGTATCCTGGGAACATCGACGCTCGCTTTGCCAGCGTTTGCCGTCGCCGCCGCCGCCGCCACGGCTGCCTGTCTCGGCTTGTCTTGGCTGTTCTTGTTCTGCCCCGCTGGTGCTGCTGATACGGCAGATGCATCTCCGATCGTACGTTTGCGCACGCATCAAAAAGAAAGGACGAGGAAACAAGGCGATCTAGGCTTCCGGGTGGATGTTTCCGTACTGACAGCAGGAGTTCCTTTTGCTCAGCTACAGTGGTGTACAGTGTCAAGGCCGTGGGGGGACAATAAGCAAAACCAGCATCGTGCCCAAGTAGCTGCAGCCTGTTTACCAGATCTTGGGCACCTATCAACACGCATTGCGTAAATGCTGCCAGCCAATGCGGCAGCTTGTGCCTAGACAGACGTGAGGCACTGAGCATGTACATAGAAGAAGTTGATGGCGAATCAGATTGGGTCCTACTTTGAAGCAAGGTAGTTTGGGTAACTACCCACCTAGATAGGTAGGTAGACACGGTAGGTAGGCAGAGAACAGGTGTTGTCTCGTACTCTGGTTGGACAAGCCCTCGCTCTAGAACAACCCAAAAGGGTCTCAGGCTTGTGACAGCATGGGGCAAGGATAGCCAAATGTAGGTGTCAGAGATGCAATTTGATACTCGTCACTTCCACCATCATCTCAAAATTCCTCGCCAAAGGCGGCAGGTCGCCGGAAATGGACAAGGGAGACAGACAGCTTACACGACAGAGAGAGGAGGGCGGGCAAAAGCTCGGCTAACTGACAGACGCGAGTGCCTACGCCACAGCAAGATCTACCTCAGCCACAGCGGGACAATCTCGCCTACTCTAGCCTCTTGACGAATGGCTCAACTGTTGCCGACATTGAACAACTCTTGACCTCAGATGCCATGCTGCAGCCCTCCGCGCTTCCCTCTGGCAGGGCGGCAGGGCGGCAGGGCATGGCACCGAGAGACGCCTCTGCTGAGCGAGTGCTCGAGGAAGACTTGGTGCCCTTGCTTCCGGCTGGGGGCCCAGCTCAGGGCCCAGTGCTGTTGTGGGAATGCAACAGGGACAGCCGACTAAGGCGAGCATTGGCGAAAGAATGCTGTCGTCCACCACGGATGACGGGAAGCCGAGGACAAGCCTCGCTGGCTCTCTGAGACGTCATACGCTTTTGCCTTTTCTTGCTCTACACAACTTGCTCTCGCTGACAGCTGCCCAGCCTGGCCTCCTGGCCTCCAGACCCCTTACTGAACCCCCCCTCCCAACTGACCCAACTCCAGCCAAGATCGATCGAGTCGTCCGTCAGCCTTGGGGCGCTCTTTGCGGTGGTGCCGCCACGGCCAGATGCGTCACGGGTCTACTTCGGCCGAGGGGGAATAGGCACAGGGTGCTGCAGCGACTGGCACAGGGCGACACTGAGCGGCCGAAATTGGCACCGTGCCGGGCACCAGGGAGGACAGAGGACAGAACAGAGTTTGCCAGAGTTTGCCAGCAGGCAGGCGCCCACTTCTTGAAAGCGTCTGGAGCCTGGACCAAATTTCTACTGCCACCACCACCACCACCGCCCACTGCCCACTGCCCACCACTCACACTCACCCACCACCACTCAATCACGTCCCACCATCAACAACATCCATCATCCCGCGCCCCGACCATCATCATCATCGACCAGGCCACCCGCGTTCGAACCCCGCGCGCTGCATCGCAACTAGCTGCACTCTTGCCAGAATCTTTCATCTTTTTGCTTTTTCTTCTTCCCCTTGCACGATCCGCCATCACCACCACCACCGCCGTCTTCTACTACTTTTCAACACAATGCCTGGCGGAAAGGGAAAGTCTTCGGGCGGCAAGAGCTCCGGCGGCAAGACGAGCGCCGAGGGTCCCAAGAAGCAGCAGAGCCACTCGGCGCGCGCCGGTCTGCAGGTAAGAAGTCACCAGTCTTTTTCGCCAGCGGTGAGGACGAGGAGAAGCGCGCATCGGCGTTGCGCACGCGCCGCATCTTCCAAGTCCCGCATCCCTCCAAGTTCCAGTTCCAGTCCCGGGCCCGACGCGTCAACAACGACCTTGCAAGAGGCCACGGCCCTCGTTCCAACATCGGCACACCCTCGAACAGCACGTCCCGACTCCCGAGTAGCCTCGCAGCGACGCGCCTGCCCGTCTTGACCGTGCCTCCCGACGACCAGGCGGTGGAGGGGCGTTGCTTCTCGCGTGCAGAGGCGATGCTAGGGCTTGGTCCGAGAGGCATGCGTGCGGGCGTTTGGACAAAGATGGCTCGGTGCCCGGGCGAGGCATCATCCACCTCTGGACACGCCACATTACGTCGTGTCCCATGCTAACTCGGTCCCTCACAGTTCCCCTGCGGTCGCGTGAAGCGTTTCCTCAAGCAGAACAGCCAGAACAAGATGCGCGTAGGCGCCAAGGCCGCCGTGTACGTGACAGCCGTACTTGAGTATCTGACGGCCGAAGTCCTCGAGCTTGCAGGCGTAAGTAACATTCGTGACCCCCTCGTCCATACTTGTCGCCGTGTGCTGACAACAAAGACAGAACGCCGCCAAGGATCTCAAGGTCAAGCGTATTACCCCACGCCACCTCCAGCTCGCCATCCGTGGCGACGAAGAGCTCGACACGCTGATCCGTGCCACCATTGCCTACGGTGGTGTGCTGCCACACATCAACCGCGCGCTGCTGCTCAAGGTGGAGCAGAAGAAGAAGGCCAAGGCGCTCGAGGGCTAAGCCCAACTTGTCTAGCAGGGGAGTTGGAATGCTTTGATCTCGTTGGCTTGTTTTTATTAATGCCTCTGGTCGTGGGCTGCTGGTTTCTGAGACGGTAATGCAGGAATGTTTTGCTCTTTTCAACGCAAAGGGAGGGGGGGGCGTCATAAGCTCGGCGGACGTCTACACTTGGATAACCAAGGGCCGGGGGCTCACATGATGAAACAGGCAGAGCTGGGGCGGACCCTCGTTGTCCAAGGCGACCTAGACAAGGCCATGTGAGGATTGACCCGCTGGGCTGCCGTCTCGCTGGGCTGCTGCTCCGCTCGTCCCGCTGTTCTCGCTACGCCAGGGTCTGCTCTGGGAGCAGTGTACAACACTTGCTGATCTGGCTTCGGTTCCGTCCTTTGGCGACGCGCGACCCTGCAAGCCATGCTGGTGGTTTGATGGCTGATGAGTAGGAGGGGTCGCAGGAACATTTGGGATTTTGTTACGCGTGGCGTACGCGTTGTCGCTTCACGATGGATGGGGTGGGTGGACGGATGGATGGATGTTGCAGGTATGACAGTTTACACTCTTACTCTTCTCTCTTAAAAGGAAAAACTATAATGCCATGACCAAGCGCCGCTTTTTTTTGGATCCCAGTCTTGCGGTGGCTCGTTCGCCGGCTTGCACGCTGACCCTCTCTTCCTCTTCTAACAACGCTGCGTCGACTCGTCCCCGGCTCCGGCTCCGGCTCCGACTCCGGCCTCGGGACATTGCGGCGTCCGGCACCGCGGGATGACGTCGGGCTTCTCGTCCGTCTCATTGTCCACGCCCCGCATCATCACGTCTCCTTCCTCCTCCTCCTCCTCCTCCTCCTCCTCCTCCTCCGCCTTCTCCTTCTCCTCCACTACCGGCGCCAGATCCATCCCCGCCGCCAGCACCTTCTGCCGCTCATGCAAGCACTGGCTCGGATAGTCGCAGTCTCGCAGGCAATCGTGGCTGCGCCCGGCGAAGCGCGCGAGCCGGAGGGCGTCGCGCTCGGCGCGGCGGGCGGCGGGGGGGTCCTCCTGCGGCGTCGTGTGCCGGCGGCGCCGACGATGATGGTGCTGATGATGATGGGTCCGATGACGGGTGGTTTCGTTGGCGGCGGCGGAGGAGGAGGAGGATGTGCCGCGTAGTGCTCGGCGCCTCCTCAGCTTGAGCTCGGCCTCGCGGGCAGGGCGGTCGCGGCGCCAGGCGTTGTGGGCGGTCCAGGCGGCGTAGTCAAAGTCTGTCTGGCAGACGGGGCGGTTACGAGGGATGGCGGGAGTGGTTGCTGGCGAGGACGATGGTGAAGACGATGGTGAAGACGATGGTGATGACGACGGTGGTGACGGCACGCTGGTCTGGCGCACGGTGGGCACGCACAGCGTGTGGGAGCACAGGAGGCAGCGGCGGGTGACGGCGAGGCGGTAGATTGCGTTGCACATGTGGCAGCGCCAGCGCCATTGGTTGGGGGGAGGAGGAAGCGGTGGTGATGGTGTTTCGAGACTGGAAGCCATCTCCGTGGTGGTGAGATCGCGGTTAGACGTTATCGTTAAGAGGAACCCAACCGTCTTTTCTTCTTCTTGTTTTCTTCTTCGAAATGCGGCAACGAGACGAAAGGCACAGTAGATGCAGACTGAAATATACTTTTCCGCTTCTCCTGAGATTCATTATATATGCCTCTTGACAGCAGAGCATTCCTGGAACAACCAGCGAGGGCCCTCTGCTTCACCTCGCATCGTGTTCCGAGCACGCGCCATAACAATGGGACGCTGCAGAACAGTGATGGGTAGATGGTCAAAGACGAAGATGGAAGAAGAAACAACAACCAATACCATGGACGGTGGGCCCTTTGTGTGCTCGGCGTGCTTGTGCTCTGCTGGACCGTCCGTGTTGGTTTGTCGCCTTCTTTGCCATGTGGGAACCCATTGTTCGCAGGGCAAAGGGGGTTTCGGGGGGGAAGAGGGGGGGGCGGAAAACATGTCGTGGGTTTGGTTTATTAGGTTGGGTTTGTGCGGGCATAATGGTAGGAAACTCGGTCGTTGATCCAGGGAATAGATGGTCTGCATATTATTCCAGCTTTGGCGGTACTGGATGCCCTGCAGGCCTTCTCAACGTACTGGCTTGTTCATTTGAATCAACCTCCATCTCGTTCTGTTGACAGCAATGCTTGCGAGATTGCGAATAGAGCAACATGAGTTGATGAGACAATGGCGTCAACTTGAGTTTGAGATGCACCTGCAGCGCTTCAAGGTTCGAGAGAGCAGCATCTATATCAAAGTCTGCAACGGTCTACAACGAGCCATGCCCCTTGTTGTAGCTAGCCGTTCCTCCCATCGCCATCATCATATCAATATGCTCCGAGCATAGCGAGTCCGGCCGCTGAGCTAGCTCTCATCTCGGACTTGGCCGTGCCTCCCTATGGGTTGAACGGTGTCTGGTCGGGACTTTGACAGCATACACACAGTCACCTCGAGACTCAGCCTCCCCTCCCGGCCCATCTTAGCGTCTACCGGAATCTCAAATTCGACGTCGCCCAGCTGAAGAAGACAGAGGGCCGAAAAAAGGAGCCTCGGGATGACACGTGAGCTCGACGGTGAAGGGTGGTTTCTTGGTTGGCAAGGCATGATGAGGCATGTATAATGGAAGTCTGCTCGTCTATCTCGGGTGACGAACAAGAGGTTGACCGCTTTCGTAGCCTCATAATTTACGCTATCCCATTGTAGACACTGTATACACGGCAATGCTAACTGACTCCATAACGAACGGGATTCACGCGCAGTTGAATCAACTCCAAATCGTCATGACCATTGATATCATTGATGCGACTTGACGCAAACCATTATCCAAGCTAAAAACACATGTCGCCAACTAAAAATCAAATGTCAATCGCATCACTTAAAGGTGCCATCGGTGGCCGGGGTGCTTCCAGTCGAGGTTCTCAATCTCCTGCTGCGTCATGCCCGAAAGCTCCTGGTCGACATCCCTCTTGTCGCGGCGTTGGTTATCCCACTTCATCCAGAACCAGCCGCCAGTGCTGATGAGGAGAATCATGGTGGCCGCGCCGAGGTTGAGGCCGTTGCCGATGGGGTACTTGGGCCCGTTCTTGAGGGGGAAGGCCCAGGTGGAGATGAGGCCGCCAATGTTGCCAAACATGACCTGCGGAAGCGTGTTAGTGACTGCTTTGGATGCTGGGTGTGGGAGGATGCCACGGGGACTTACGTTGAGGCCAATGGCACTGCTGCGGGCCGTGTCGCTGACGACGTTGGCGCTAATGTGGGCGTTGGTCATGGAGCCCATGACCATGGTGGTGCTGGCCATGAGGAAGCATCCGGCGTATCGGGCCTGCGGGTTCATGGTGGCGAGGAAGATGATGTAGCCGACCATGACGAGCGGAGCCGAGGCGATGATGAAGACCTGTCGACGATCGACCTTCCAGCTAATGTAGGGCAGCAAGAGGGCGAAGAAGGCACCGACAATATAGGGGGGAACAGAGTGGAGCTGCTTTCCGACGGTAGACTTCTCGGGATAGATGGTAGCGACGATGGTGGGGAGGAAGAAGGCGAGACCCTGGACGGTGATATTGTTGAAAAGGAACATGATGGCGACTTGGATGGTGACGGGGGAGAGGATGCCGCGCCACAGCTTTGTGCGGTCGATGCGGTCGACGACCTCTGTCTGGCCGATGCGCTCCGACTTAACGCGGGCGATGCAGAGCTCCTTCTCAGCGGGGGTGAGCCACCAGGCGGTCTCGGGGCGGTCGGTGAGGGTGAAGAAGCTGATGAGGCTGAGGATGACGGTGATGATGCCCTCAATGGCGAAGATCATGCGCCAGGACTTGAGGGTGCCGACGCTGTCGAGCTTGAGGATGGCACTGGCGAGCAGACCACCAAAAGCGCCGGCGAGGGGCGCCATAACCATGTAGAGGGAGAGGCGGAAGGTCAGTTCGGCGCGCTTGTACCAGCGACTGAGGTAGTAGGCGATGCCGGGCAGCATGCCGGCCTCGAAGATGCCGAGGAGGAAGCGGACGCCGCAGATCTGAGCGCGCGTCTTGACGAAGGCGGTGGCGATGCTAATGCCGCCAAAGAGGAGCGAGGTAATAGGGATGAACCAGCCGGGGGTCATCCACTTGCAGGTGACGGTAGCGGGGATCTCAAAGATGATGTAGGAGATGTAGAAGACGGAGAGGACGAGGTTGTAGTCGTAGCCAAACAGGTTGAGGTCCTTTTCCATGCCGGCGATGCGGGCGTTGCCTGGGAAGGGGTTAGAGGAGAACACATGAGGATGAATAGAAAGACATACCAATGTTGGCGCGGTCGATGAAGCAGAAGAGGTAGAGCATGGCTACAGTAGGGACCGTGTTGAGATCCATCTTCCAGAGCAATCGCTTCTCGGCCTCGGCGTCAAACTGAGCAATGGGGTTTCCATGTCTGATAATGCCCCGTTAGCATCCATCCCTCATCCACGCACGGCGACCCGGGGAGGTAATTCTAAACATACGCGTCGGTAGCGAGCTGGCCGCGCTCAGAGACATTGACCTTTCCCCCGTTGGTGGCATCCTCAACGCGCTCGCTGGAGCGGTCATCGCTGCCGGCGCCCTTTTCGGGGTCGTTGTAGGCCATCTCGAGCTGGTGGGGGGGGGAGGCGAGATGAGGTTTAGATGAGGATGAGAAAAGTCGGAGGAATAGGAGGAGGAAGAGGAAGAGGAATGGAATTCAGGAAAAGTAGATGGATGGTTGAAGATAAGTAGTCGCAACCAGAGGAAGGAAGGACTGACTGACTATCTGCCAGGGTTGACAGCAGGCAGGGATCGTCGTCGTTGTTGTTGTCCCGCTTTCGCTTCTGATTTTTTTTCTCCTCTCTATCTGACTCTTCTGTTTTCTCGCCGCCCCAGGCTGGACATTTAATAGTTCCATGCTACCACCACTACGACCACTACGACCACTACCATCCACTCCATTAGGGATTAGGGATTAGGGGAGGGGAGGGGGGCTTGCCTAGCTCGACCCCCGACCTTTGCGCCAAGAAGAACCGCCCGAGGACCCGTAAAGAGCCCCGGCTCAAACTCGCTCGACGCTAGCCTGCTGCTCTCCCTCTCCCCTCCAGACTGCTACAGCCGAGCGTCCCCTCTTTGGTGGCTTACATAGACTATGTACAGTAGTGCTTTGTTGTGTGGTTTGGGCTGGGCCTGTTTGCTACGGACAGGTTGCTTGCTGTACGGTGTAGTGTACCATGTACTGTCCGTGCTGCTTGGGATCCTGGTTAACCTTGATAGCAACCTTGTCGAGTGGGCTAGACTCCCAGGCTCCTTAGCTGGCCCGCTCCACCTTTGCCTCAGCTATGTAACTTACCCAGTCAAGTCAGTCAAGCCAGACACGCCCAGATTCTCCACTTGGGCCCCAGC
Organism: Pseudonectria foliicola; assembly: GCA_003693505.1. Classification (NCBI taxonomy): domain Eukaryota; kingdom Fungi; phylum Ascomycota; class Sordariomycetes; order Hypocreales; family Nectriaceae; genus Pseudonectria; species Pseudonectria foliicola. The sequence continues at coordinate 246,126 of QUZD01000110.1, forward strand.
TCTTCTCTCCACCTAGAGAGAGGGGGGCCACCCGGGGGGAAGCACTGGGAGGAGCCGTGGGCTGCGTGGGTGCATCTGTTCCCCCGCAATCGGATCTGGGCCAGAGCGATGAGAGGCGCGGCTTCATGTGGGCGCGACAGGCATCGTGTTTCGTCAGCCTGCAGCGGGTGATGCTGCGATGCCGTGATGCTGCGATGCTGTGGTGCTGTGGTGCTGCGGTGCCGTGCAACGACAGTAACTGACTGTCATGTTGTATCCGTGTCCGTCTTCGCTGCAGTTGCAGTTGCAGTTGCAGTTGCAGCACATGTATGACAGCAAGCAAGGAGGATAAACGCTTGTCCGTTGCCCATGTCTCTTATCCATCCATCCATCCCTCCTCCTGCTTGTCTGTTCCTCTTCGTCTTTCTCCCTCTGTCTCGTCAGTCTGTCTGTCAACCTGTCCACACACACGTCTGTCTTGCCCGTTTGACAGTTTGGCCAGGCCTAACCCCATGCAGTAATTGGAGGACCTCGGCTCCAAGTCGCCCAAGATGGCATGCGGAGAAGAGGTGGCTTGCGGCAACACGTGTGGGATGGATGGGTGGGCGGATGGATCATGTTCCTCTTTGATACGACATAGCCAACCGCGCCGTTGCCAAAGAGCCCATCCGGCAAAGATCGTCTTGCCATGCCATGCCCATGCCCATGCCCATGCCCATGCCCACGCCCACGCCCACGCCCACGCTCATCCATGCCAGGCCGCCATGGCGCGCTGCCAGTCGAGAACTTGTCCGCTCGGGCTAGCAATGCAAAGTCAATCTGGTCGGTTCCGGCATTAGACAGTGGTCTCGAGGCCAATGATGGGACATTGTCCTTGTATCCCCAGTGTTTGTGTGTGATGTGTGAAGCAAGCTGCTGCTCCAACTCTCCTTGATCTTCTATATGTCATCCGTACAGCGAACCTGCCTACCTACCTACCTCAGGTAGGTGTTGATTGTAGAGTGGGCCTGTACTCCATACCTAGGTAGGTAATATGTAATCTGTAGTAAGTAGTACTGCAATTACGGCACCCAGCAACAAGCTTCCCCAGCCTGCCCTGCCATGCCCTGCCAGCCAGCTACGGCAAAACCAGTACCGTCGTCTCATTACAGTAGGTAAAGTACCCAAGGTAGATAGGTAGGTACCTAGGTAATTACAGCACATGGTACAGATTACAGTTGGTAGCTCCCCACTACTCACCCGCCCGCCCAGGACATTGCCAATCCGCCTGTGCTTATTTGCACGCCGCGCCGCCCGTGTCTGTCTCATGACTGCCGTCTCGAGTCCGAGTCCGTCCGGTTCGTTTACCCCAGAATCCTGCTAGATTGGGGATTAACTTAGATTACCCCAGATTCCTCTCCAGCTTCCCCATCCTTTTTCCCGCCACCATCCGTGCCACTGCCACTGCCACTGCCACCCCCCCAGCCCCAGTCCTTGCTTGGGCCCTCCCGAGCCAGCCGAAAACAAGCAACAAGAAATCCGGGGTACGGAGTATGTACTATCGATACTCATCCATCACCATCACCATCACCATCATCATCACCAACAAGCCGAGACCAGCAGCCGCGCCCACCCACACGGCGGCCCTAGCTGAAAGCCAAATACACATTAACATTTCAGGCGATCCGTAACCGACCCGCGCTTCTTTTGCACCTTAATCGTGCCTTGCACCCCCCACAAACAACCGACAGCACGTTGCCGCTCCCAATCCACCGGCCCGGGGGGGCGGAGGCGTTGACCTCCCACATCCCACATCCCTTTTTCCCCCCCCTCCCCCTCCATTTCTGTCAGCCATTATTCATTTCCCCCCGGGACGGGCGCCAATCACAGGCCTCCCGCCGTTCTGGGCCGTGTTGGCGCTTCGTTCGCCGCATGACGTTGACAGACGTCTTGGAGGCTGAGCTACTGACTAGCGATCTTGGGGGTCGGCAGTTGATGTCGGCAAGTCGTCGACGACGACGATGGTAAACATCTGAATGGTGGCTAGCTGGCGGCTGGCGGCTGGCGGTTGGCTGTTGGCTGTTGGCTGTTGGCTGTTGGCTGTTGGCGGTTGGATATGATGATGGCAATGGGCATGGAAATGATGTCGCTGGTGGAGCATCAGATGGTTGGCGTCAGCATCATCATCGCTGCCAACGTATCTTGAACACGGCCGTTTCATCGCTTACAGGCACAAGCACAGGCACGGGCACAGGCACGTCAATTGATAAATCATTTGCATGGCTCACACGCAGACAGGCTCCCCTGTGCTGTCTACATACAGCATACTAGGTAGGTGTCATAGCATGTACATAGCATACATGGTAATCTGTACTCCTGGCTCCGTCCTCATACATTGACGATCCGTACGAATCCATCCAAAACACCACGGCCCCTGTCTCCGGAGTGCCATGTATGCCCTGATGCAGTAATCAGATGCGATGCCCGTCCAGGGGGGCAGATGAGATGCCTCTTTCAACTCCTCTGCAGCTGTCGGGATGCTACCGTAATCCACCACATCAGCACTCACTGTCTTTGCCATTACCATCACCATCATCATTACCACCGTCTCCCCCATTACAACACCCCAGGAATCACCGCCCTCCTCCCACCAACCTTGTCCTCCCCGAACCTCTCCACGTACCACCTCCGCCCCTTGACCGCCCGCGGCAGCATCGCGCACACCTCGTTGACCACAAACGCCCGCGCCGGCGCGCATCCCCACCCGGCTGCCATCCAGAAGCCCGCCCACTCTACCCACTCGCACAGGTAGTGCGGGTACAGCACGTACTGGAACAGTCCCGCAGTCGGCACTTCGTAGTGCTTGCTACTGCTCGCCATCTCGTCCCTCCTCGTCCCGTTCGTTGACGTCGTTGCTGTAGTGGTCGTCGTCGTCGTCGTCTTCTTCTTTTGCTCCCGCCGCTGCTTCCGCCGCCGGATCTCCCGGAGCTCTTCATCATGGTAAAAGTTGCCCGACAGACCTACGTAGAAGAGCCCGATACCCGCGGCAAACTGCGGCAGTGACGGCTGTTGCATCGTCCACGAGGCGTCCGTCGTCGGTCCGTACGCGGCTAGCCACGAGCCCAGGCACGTCGCGTTGGTCACCTGGAACGTGGCCGCCATCATCCACACCAGGATGTGTACCGGTGCCATGGACGGCTGGAGGTAGGGGAACAGGATGGCTCGGTACGAGTAGTGAAACACCTGCCGGCGTCAGTCTCCCTTGTTCAGCCCATCTCTGCCTCTCTCTCTCGTGAGAGACTCTTCTGCCACAGTCAGTAGCGTCCGGGTCAAGCACTCACAAACAGTCCCGCCAACACCTTGTTCTGCCACGGCAGCTCAGCAATGCCATGCTGCGCCGGCATTGTCCTCATCAGATAGAGCATCGTCAAGGGCCCCGGCAACTCCATCGTCAACCACCCGATGCGCCCGGGCACGTTGAGCCGGCTCGCCACAGACGTCTTGCCCATGCCGTACCAGTTGATGAGCCATTGCGCCGAGCCCAGCTGCCTAAGCCGTCAGCTACCAAGCGCTCTTTTGTCATGCCGTTGGTGTGCTTTGCCGTCTGCGACTTACAATTGGGTATGCGACTTGCCAGATGCTGAGTATCAGCTCATAGTTCTCGCGAGTGGGTGGTAGCCATCCCTCGATAAGTGCCATTTTTGATCACCAGCTCCAGATCAACGCTACTGAATGGTGCAAGAAGAGGAAAATAAGTAGACGGCTTCAAGGACGCATGTCAAGTCTCAAGATTGTGTGAATCAAAATTCCTTCACCTTCCTTGCTCTTGCTCATTCATGGGCAGCGCCCATCATTATTACCCTTACACAAACACCCAGTTATGACGTAGTCCACCGCCTTCTCGTTCAGGCACTTCTCTGCCAAGAGACATCATGTTGAATCACCACTTGCAGCATCCAGTCGTAAACACATTTTGGGCAGTCGACGAAATGCTTCAATTGCCAAGGAGGACCTCCCAGTTTCATTGATGATATCTACGCTTGATTGTAACAAGAAACCGTTATCAATCCACCTGACTTCCCAGGGCAACAACGCCCATACCAAACGGTCATTCCTGCATCTACGCCACGCTTGCATCGAAGCTTGAATGCTACCAACAAAACAATTCCCCTTTCCCATCATTTCTCAACTTGCATGTTCTCATACCTCACATCACGATACAGTCCCGGTCTCGCCCCTGAGACGAGCTCCCCCCACCGGCTTGTGCTCCGCCTGCCGGCCGTCTCCCGGCCGCCGCCGCCGCCGTCACCGCCGGCTGCTCCGGCCACACCGTCCTCACACTCGACGTGGTCGGCTGGCGCGCCATTCGCGGCGAGCTGGAAGCGTGCGTCGGGTGTCCCACCGGCGGCTGGTAGACGACGTCCTGCGCCGCCTGCTCGTACGACGGCGGCGCGTCGGCCGACCCCTCGTCGGCTGCTCGTGATACGCCCTGCGTCTGGGGCGGGATCAGGGACCGCACCTGCTGCTGCACCGGCCGCGGCTGACCCGTGCGTGAGACCGTTCCGGTTGCTGTGTTCGAGCTGGTTCGTGCCGGAACGGCCCCGGCTCCGAGGCCTTGTTGCCCGTAGGTACCAGGAGCGCCTTCCCGAGGTCTGTATCCGCTTGTGGGACCAGATCCCGGTCTACCCCTGGGAGCGGTAGACCCCGGTGGCCGTCCCTGTTGTTCAATGTACTGCTCCGAGAGAATACTCTCGCGACGTCGTCGTTCCTCGTCCGCTCTATGCCGCTCTTCCTCTTCCTCCTGCAGCTGCAGCGCCAGCGCCAGATCTCTATCCTCTTGCTCAGTGCTCGAGAGCGCCGGGGGCTCCTCTTCAGGCGCCTCTTTGCCCCTCTTCCCTTGTACAACTGTCCACTCACCACCTCCTTGGTCACTCGCATGCGCTCCTGCGCTGCTTGATCCGGCATCCTCGACCCCGAGAATGCGGAATTCGCCCGACAAAAACTCGGAACGCTCGCCATTCACGTCCGCCAGCGTTTCCCAGATGATACCGCCGTGGCTCTTGTATCCCGCATCCGTCACGAGTGTCAGAAGCTGCATCGTCTGCGGATGGCAGTAGAGTGTGCTGAAATGGTCATTGCGAAATAAGATGGCAAACGTTCCAGGGCGTATTGCCTTTCCAATGACTTCAATGCCCCACGGTGTGAGTTGTGTAGCTGCTGTGCTCAAAAACTCCTTGATGATGAGAATGTCCCGGTAAAGTAGCTGCTCTGGCTCAGACAGAGAATCGCCGGGATCCAATAATTTTTGCTCAAGGTCCTCTTCTCGAAACAGCAGGTTCTGAGCATCCTCGTATGAAGCTGCCTGTCGCTCCAGCGCCCCATATACCGGGTCAGAGCGAGAAGGGAGCCACCCGTGTATGAGGGGGATAGAAAAGGTAGCGTAGAGGCTCATCTCGGCCGTGTTCTCAAACGTGCCCGGAATAAGATCTCCACGCTCAGTCGGGTGTAGGTGTGTCAAGGAAGATCGCTTATATGCTTCCACCATTCTATCTGTAGGAATGAAACGAGGGTTTACATTCATGCCCGTATGTAAGCTTTGCAGAAACGCATACAGTTCAGAGACATCCGGAAGGTCGTCTTCGGAGCTCGTCCTCCTCGGCGACATGAGCTCGTCGAAAACAGCGTCGAGCAACAAGTTCAGGCTGACCTGCTCGCGGGACCGCAGCACCTGCACCAGAGCCGTGTCGGTGTCTGCCGGCGTCGTCAACGTCAGGGCGTTGACCAGAGCTACTAGCGGGCACGGTCCGTTGGCGTTTTGTATTAGGATGGGAGACGTGCGTGGGTTCTTGGTCGCGCTCGCGTCGTGCCATTGAATGTTTTTGACCAGATATGTCTCGATTTGGCCGTCCACCGGCTCGCGCGAGAGCTTCCAGGTCGATGCCTCGTCATGCCTGGGGGGGAGCGGCGGTTTCTCCTCCTCGGCCTGCCTCGGAGGCTCCTTGGGGGTGCTCATCGAAGACTCGCCGTCTATCAAGTTCCAGTCGTCATTTGTGTTGCTCGGAGTTGCTTTGCCTTTGCCCTTTCCATAGGGTGCCAAGTCCTCCCAAACGTTCTGGTCATCCGTCATGTCGGACACCGCCGTCATGGGCCTCGCGCTCCTCTCAAGGGGCCTATCCCAAACCCTTAGGTCCTCATCCGAGGGGAGCGAAACGAGGCCTGGCGAGGGCCTAGGTTTGGGAGCCTGCGTGTCTGTCCTCACATCGGCCCACGGATCATTGTCACTCTCCACCGGCAGACCCGGAGCTGGTGGATGTGGCGGCAGCGGCGGTGGTACTGTTTGTGCGTCGGTGGTCGGCTGCCAGGGATTCGTACGGGAACTGTTGATATCCAGTCTGGCAAACGTGTCCGACGGCGGTTCCTGTGCTGGGGCAGCCTGCTTCTTCAGAAATGGGTTCGTCTCGGCCTTGTCCCCTCCCGGTCGCAGAAACGCTGGAGGTTCTGGCGCCGTTACATGGCCAGACTGCTTTCCGTGGTCTTTCCATACCGTCTCCTCCTCTGTCTCGAGCCTATCCAGCCTCTCCAACCCTTGCCCAGGCCTCAACGCAGCGGGCACGGCTTGCTGGGGCGGTCCATCGCCAGAATATCCTTGGTGTGGCCGGGACTCGTTCGCCAGCCCATTTTCGCTCAGCGTGTCCGCCCAGGGATTTCCAGAAGAGCTTGGGATATTGGGCGCCCCGTCTGCAACCCGGAAGTCATCCGGTTGAGGTTTGGGGTAGGCCATCTGCAAATCGGTCGATATCGTGGGGTAGGTAGGTCGGATCGGCGCTTGAGACGTTGGACGCTTGGTCAGTCGGTTTATCTCGGTGTTTGCTGGAAGATGTGTCCAGCGCAAGAGTGTCTATCTCGAAGAGGCAGTCCAGGTACCTGTGGACAAGCTTCGCTCTTTGCCACAAACGGCGTTGTTATCTGCTGTTGTGTCGGCTCGTCGTCGTGAGATTTGGTGCAACACAGCTGTAGTACGTAGCTCCCGACCTAGGCTACTATTTAGCAGGTGTGTCGTCACTGGGTAAGTCGAGCCGCCCCCAGTGTGGCTGTGTTGATGGATTACACAAGGGTTCGACTCAGCTGCCCCGCGCCAGAGTGTTTCGTACCTGGGTAACATGGGAATGAACAACAGACAAACGAGCTGGGGGATTTCAAATCCAGCTGCTCCACGGGATAGAGAGCTTCAGAGAAATTGTACGCGCGCCTGTTGCGTCAGTTACGTAGCAAGCTTGCGTCGTCTGCCGCCGTTGGGAGGTCCGCCACCACCGGCTCTCAGCCACAGGGAATGCCACATGATGATGACGTGGGCCCGCCGTTACGCCTGCTAACCAGAGCATCAACAACATAAACAAGGTTACATCTCAATGCCTAGGTACCTAAGTAGGTAGGTAGGTACTTTGGGTAGACACAGAAGGCGGAATAGTCGGTTTTGGAGCCAGTATTACTGCATCGCACTGCAACGGGCAATTCTGCTACTTGTAGACCAGTGGCGTGAGTGTCCATAGCGCTCGCTGTGTAGGATGTCGAGATGGGCGTTGTCAACGGCTTGCATAAAAGAGGGACATCTTCGCCAACCTTACTCTTCTCAAACTGCCAGTCGATTATGCAGAACCATCGGGGAGTTGAAAGCCTTCGAATTAACAGTATTAGTACTCCTGTTGCTGTGCTGAACCAGCGCTGCTGCTGCTGCTGCTATGCCGTCCCACAAATGCCACAACGCCAAGTCCCAGGCTCATCCCATACAAGAAAACAGCATCCACGAACATCTTGATCGCTTGCATTCATTTACACGGCACCCTAGCCTTCCCCTATCGACTAACGCCCATGCCGCGCAGCCTATCGCACGATGGCATGGTATATTGCTCTGCGATTTCCATCTTCTCCGGGTCCTGTGAGAACCATCCCTGGGCCCTATCCCTCAGCTGCTGCCGGTACATCATCTCGTTCTCGCACTCGTTTCGCAGGTGTGTCAACAGCTTGAACTCGGCCGTCTGGTCGAGCTTGCTGAGCTTCCCGGTGGAGTAGGTCGCGATGTCAGCTGGGTTGACATAGTATTCGACGTTGAGGTTGGGCGTCTGGCGGCGTTCGGTGTAAGGGTGGAGCGGGTTGTCGTAGACCATGCGGGGCGCTGCCGATGCAGATGTACTGCCGTCGGAGAAGAGGGAGGAGATGATGGGGAAGACGAAGAAGAGGATGATGGGCAGCAGGCCGAGGAAGTTCTGGAACGTGAAGCCTTCTTGTTGGCCTCGGTCAGCCTCGCGCGGCCGTGTTCGTGGTCTGGCTCCTCCAAACTGATGCACCCGGATTCCCGGGCCACCTCCCATGTTGAAAACAAATTGCGGACCTGTGTCAAACGCTGTCCTGTCAGCACTGCACTGCACTGGCTCGGGTATCACGAGGATGGCATCACTCACCTCCTCCAAACGGGCCACCGCCGCCAAAGCCACCGCCGCCGAAGAACCTGGCAAACATCTCCTCTGGCGTCATCTCCTCCTCCCATATGCCGCCCCCGCCTCTTCCACCGCCTCCTGGGCCTCCACGCGAGGCGAAGCCCGAGAACGGGTGCTGTGCTCGAGCGCTCTCAAACCGGCTGTCGGGGTCCGTTCCGAAGCGGTCAAACTTCTCTCGTTTCTCCTTGTCGCCCAAGACGCCGAATGCCCGGCTAACCATCTTGAAAGCCTCGTCTGCGTGCTCGTGTCCATTCTTGTCCGGGTGGGTCAGGAGCGATTGCTTGCGGTATGCCTTCTTGATCTGGGCATCCGTACACTCCGTCTTTATGCTCTCAATGTCCAAGATTTCGTAAAAGGCGGTGGGAGCACATTTTCGAATGCGCACGACGGCTGCCTTTTGCTCGGGAGTGTATGATCGTTGCTGGTTGCCCTGGTTATGATCGCGAGACCGAGCCGAGCCGCCGCCCGTATCAGCTCCGGAGGCGGTAGCGCTGGGCATTGAGAGGATGGGCACGGAAGAAGGCGACGATGGGAGTGAATCAGGCAGTAGGTTCCGGGTCTGCGAGGGATTATCGTCGTAGGATGGAACTGGTGGTTGCTATTGGCATGGATCGCCAAGATAGGTGGCTTCTTTTCGAGGACAGATAGGATGCGATAGTCGACGGGATGGGCAGGTGACAACAGAGAGCGGCAGGCGTAGGTAAGCGAGACTACGAGGATGGAGCAGCAAAGGCTGTAACTTGCTTCGAGTCGTTCCAACAGCCGCAGCAACCAAGAAGCGATTGCGATGGCGGCGTGAGACAGAGACCAAGTTTTCTGCAGGTTGGTGGCCTCGATCAATTCCCATCCATCCCCGGAACGGCGTCTCCCTCCCGAAGTGTTGCCATTTCTGACAGGGGTTCTTGGTTTCCACGTGACGCCCCACCTATCGTTGGCTTGGAATCCGCAAGAAAATGCTCAACTGCCCTACCCTGTAACCATTTTTGCCATTGATCAATCGAGTCTTGAGCCAAAGGCTTGTTTCTATGTCTGTCCACTCAATAACGTTATCTTGAGCTAATTTGTTAGGCTATTCATGGTTTCTGTGGACTTGGTACACGGATTCAGCACGGGCTACTTCCGGACTAGCATGATGTGAACATTGATCTCCAAAACAACATGGATGATGGGTTGACACTAAATGAGCCTGATTTCCACCTTGCACCGCTCAAGCCTTGATAAACTTCTTGATATTGGGCAAGAAATTCTTGTAAGCAATGCCGCTGGGAGGTTCCATGTTGTACATATAATCTCCCCACCAAGGCCCAGCAGACCACCATAGCCAGCCAGTCCACACATCCGAGTTGTCGAGCATGTGCTGCAGCTCGCTCTGGATAGCCGCGTAGCAGACGTCGTTGGAACCACCAGCAGTCTCGCCAATCATGCCTCTCTTCTTATTCTCCCTGAGCCACTTTGTTGCTGTCTTGAGGCGATCTGCCCCGATCGTCTTATTGACGCATTCGGTGTGGGTTCCAGACGAGTCCTTATCCATGTACTGGTGCATCTCATAGATGAGCTTGTTTTGCGGATCCTTGAGATTCTTGAGCGTCTCGCCGTTCCCACTTGACACCCAACTGTGCGCGCCCGACCAAGAGTTGCCCTCCACAAAGATCCACTGCGCTTTGGCACCGGCTGCGCGGATGGCATCAATGGCCGCCTGGTTTAGTTTAGCCACTAGCGAGTTCTCCATGCCGTGGAACTCATTGTTGGTGTCGAATACGACGAGCTTGTTCTTAGCGAAGCGCTGGGCAACCTTTGTCCACCAGCTCTTAAACCCGGCGACATCGGTGATGATCTTGCCGTAATATCGGCCGTAGTTGTGAGGATCGATGACGGCATACGCACCTCTTGGTTCCCCGTTTTAGCAAAGGACACGCCCGACCGGTGGCTAGATAATACTTACTTGCCGGTGATATAAGTAACCGTCTCTTCAAGGCCCTTGTAGTATGTCTCATTGATGGGGCCCGATATCTTGTCAGGAACAAGACGCTCCATCAGAATAGAGATTCGAAAAGTGTTCATCCCAGTTTCCGACAATGTCTTCGAAGAAGTCAATAGACGTGTCGCCAAAATAGTGCAGCCGGCCAACTTACATCGATCGCATCGCTATCTGGCCATATGTAGTTCTTACCAACCCTACCAGGCAGAACGCTGGAGCCGAAACCTGGACTAGCCAAGTTGACACCAGTAAAAAGAAACTTCCTCGGATTCGAGGCTGCGAATGTAACCGCGGCACTGATGCCAGCGAAGAGCAGACTGAAACGCATTGTGACAAGTACAGGATAGAGGCTATACTGTGACTGAGGATAGCCATTTCCGAGTTGCAGACAAGGCAATGATATATATGTCAAGGCCGCTCCAATTGGTGTGGTCCATGAGTAACATCTTCTCAGACACACAGGAAAACATTCCAGTGCTCGTACATAGTCCCAGTGTATAGCTCGCTTGAGCCGCGGAACAGCTCCGCATGTCTGACTTCTTTACACTGACCGAGGCGAGTACACACTAAAGAATCGTGCAACGGAGTTGCTTCGTCTGGAAAAAACTGTCTGAGCTAGGTCCCTTGCCAATTGAGGATGTCGCTCGCTCGCTTTGATAGAGTACTATGAATAGAACACCTAACAGAACGCTGGCGATCGCAAGCCTGCTACTTGAACACACTGTGGTCTGGGTTGACTTGGTTCCGGAGCAGGAGATTAGGTAGTCTGATCGATACAAGAGGTCAGAGAACTTTTGATGCATTTGATATCTCTGCTGGGTGCCAAGCTCTAGATTCCGGGATTTGCCTGGGCATCAGCGCCACTCATGGCCGCCCAAGGCTGTAGCGCCATGGTCTCAGCAGTAAATCTAGCACCGTCAACTTTACTGAGGGCAGCGATTCTCATTCTCCTGGTGTAGATGGCTTCCCGGCGGGTCCACAAGCGGTCATGTCACAGTCCAATTGATAGAATATTGGGATATCTTCTCGTACGAGCAGTCTCCCTCGATGGTGAGGATATGTACGTTTTCGATTTCTGATGGCCCCCCCAAACACGCGGAATGGCAACGCAAAGCACCGCAGGACTTGGCTGTTTTTGCTCGACGTGGAACCTTCCGTCTTTGTGCGCTCGAATGCGGGCGAGGTCTCCATCGTGAATGTGAAGATCGGTATGGGGAGTGTTTCCACGGATTGGAGCCTGGGCAGCATGACTATAATTCAGAGAGTGTATGATTATCCAATGACCTATGGATGTGAACAACGTGCATACGTACAAAACAGTTATATGTAACTATGTAGGATATCTGCATAATCCTTGCTATCTGAGAGTCTAGACATTGAGAATGAAAAGACTCTAGGATGGACAGAAGCGGCGGCGTCTTGCTACTACTAAACGCCCCCCAAAGTACCTAGTTGTTAAATGTATATCACTAGTCATGCAAGAGCAACCGAGTTAACAACGTCCATCACTCCGAACGGGAACATTGTTAGTCGATCTTTGCTTTGTAGTTCGTGAGTGATAGGTGGACTAGAATTTCTCCATTCCCCACAACTCATTCGTAGAGATGAAACAAGCTCCGAAACTACCAAGTTGGGAGTCCTCGAACAGAGCATAAACCATTCATTGGGGCGAAAACCGCCAGTAACCACGGGATAACGGCACCGCAGTAGAGCGGGGGCTAAGAGACAGGAGGAGGGCAAGTGACTTAAAAAGGACGAAGTAGTCTCCCGTCTGAAGCAACGCAGGACCTTTTGCCAGAAGTCCCCTGCTGACAGCCCATATTTTGCCAGTCCGTCAATATGCGTCTCTCATTGATTTCGGCGATTACATATCTCTCCAGCGCTGCCAGTGCAGCTCTGACTTACCGGGGAGTTGACTGGTCTTCGCTCCTCGTTGAAGAGAGGGCCGGCATCAAGTACACCGATGGCGGGTCAGCTCAGCCTCTGGAAAAGATCCTGGTGGCGAATGGTGTCAACTCGGTCCGACAGCGTATCTGGGTGAATCCCGCAAATGGCGATTACAACCTCGACTACAACCTGAGGCTCGCCAAGCGAGCCCAGGCCGCCGGACTGAGCATCTACCTGACACTCCACTTCAGCGACACCTGGGCCGATCCGGCTCACCAGAACATCCCGGCGGGCTGGCCCCAGGACATTGAGAACCTGTCTTGGAGGCTCTACAACTACACCAAGGAGGTGTCCAACGCGTTTGCAGCTGCGCGTATCTCGCCCGCCATCATCTCCATTGGCAACGAGGTCACGGCTGGCCTCCTCCACCCTACCGGCAGGACCAACTCCTACTACAACATTGCGCGACTCCTCAACTCTGCAGCATGGGGAATCAAGGACTCGGGCCTCTCGCCCAAGCCCAAGATTATGATCCACCTCGACCGCGGCTGGGACTGGGCCACCCAGAACAACTTCTTCACGCGCGTGCTGGCCGAGAATGTGCTCAAGGTGGCCGACTTTGACATGATGGGCGTCTCCTACTACCCCTTTTACGGCAGCGGCGCCACCTTCTCCGCCTTGCAGACGTCGCTGAATAACATGGCCAGCAAGTGGAACAAGGAGATTGTTGTTGCGGAACTCGACTGGCCCACCAAGTGCCCCAACCCGAAGGAGCAGTTTCCCAGCGACATGCGCAACATTCCCTTTTCTGCAGAGGGACAGAAGCAGTTCATTAAGCGGGTTGCCAGCATTACCAAGGGCATCAGCCGTGGCGTCGGAATTTACTACTGGGAGCCTGCTTGGATGAACAACCAGGCGCTGGGTTCGTCTTGCGAGTCCAACACTCTGTTCTCGTGGCCAGGAACGGCCCTGTCTAGTTTATCTGTTTTCAAGGAGATTTAAGTGTCCATCTGGTGTATGTTAGCTAGCGTGGTACTGGATGCAACCAGATGAAACGATCGGAGGCATAAATGACCTCTGGGCTTTGAGGGATGAATAAATGAAGATTTTGTATCGAATCTTCGATGTAGTCAACTAGCATGTGGCCGTCATTTGCGTCTTGAAGAACTGTTAAAGTGCGAGACAGGACGAGTTGTTGCAAGTATCGTCATAGTCCCACGGAACAAGCTGTGTTCTCAGCATCACAACAGGGAGAGGAGGTCATAGTCTTTGTGCAGATCTCGCCAAGATAGAAAGTGGCGGTTAACATATGGCCGATTCGAGCAACAGAATCGTAATCGTCAAGCGTATGCGTTAAGCATCGTGAGAGTGACCGGCATCGTTGGAGTCTTGGTCAGTTTGGCAGTCACGTGACCGTTCCGCCAACGCCTCGGAAAAACATCCCCAGCGATGGTCCCGGTGCCTGTCGAGCCTCACATCGCAGACGTTGAATTTTTGGTTCAAGGTATGCGCCAGCGATAATGCAGCCAACACGGGTTCTTCTTAAGCGCTCAGTGTGGAAAGGTAGGTCGTTCTCGCGCTCTCGCCTTTCCGTCGCCAGCACGAACGATCAATTGCTGACTCTCGTCTGATTAGGTCCTCACCTTGTCCCGTAAGACTCCCTCTTACTCTTTCGACAACCGAAATGCCGTTGTGATTCGCTCCCGAGATCCTCTTTCTAACGATTCGGTAGACTTCCGATTGTCTGGCCTAAGACCCAGGGCGAAAAAGTGCCGCCGGTACGGACCCAGGCTCGATCCGCGACAATCCTGCCCAACTTTGTCGGACTCAAGTTCGAGATTCACAATGGCCGCGACTACGTCCCCGTAACGATTAGCGAAGACATGGTCGGCCACAAGCTGGGAGAGTTTTCACCGTGAGTCGGCCCATATCCAACGGTTTCCCAAGGAGCGAACGCTAACTGGTTGCGTAGGACGCGGAAGCCCAACATCTGGGGCAAGAAATAGAGGGGGAGCTAGGATGTAGGAGTTGGAACGGGAAACGGGTGTATACCCTTGTACAAATGCACACATGTATCATCACGAGAGTATTGGTTTTGCATGCAGATGGACCTCTAGTGTCCAAATTTGAAAAGCGATCTTTAAGACCGACTACAGCCATGTCTGGCTTGATATCCTCCTTCTGAACCTGTGACTACCATCAACGCCAAACCGTAAACGCCAAACAGATATGCAAATCTCAACTTCCCGCCAAGTCTTAGCCAGAGCACTCGTCAGATGCTCCACCAACCAACAACCCCTCCCTCTGTTCCGTTTCCATCAACGGTAGAACTCGCTCCTCTTGACATTGACACCGTACTCGCCCACCGCCATGCCGAGATCCTCCATCGTCAGCACCGTGCGGTTCTGGCTGCCGCCCTGCCCGCCACCGCCATACCCGGGACGCTGGATGCCGAGCGGGCCGCCCTTGCCCTGGTCCTTGGCGCCCGGCTGCCCGGCCTGCTGGCCCGGGATGGGAAAGCCTGCGGCCGCGCCGAGCGAGCCCATCGGGTTGTTGGCGTTTGTCGACGACGCGCGGATGCGGCTGTACTGGTACGCGTCGGCGGCGATGTCGGCGATGAACTTTTGCGTCGCGAGCGCCAGCAGGCGCGCGAGGCGCGGGTCAGTCTGCGGCGGGGGCGGGAGACCGGCCTTGGTCATGTAGTAGTGGGTGACGGCGTCGGGGATCTGCGAATCGCGTTAGCTGCCGATGCCATGCTTGGGATCTCGGATGGATGATTAGACGTACAATGGGGGCGTAGTCGTCCATCTTGTTCAGGAACTCTCGCAGCGAGGTATCCTTTCGCGACGGCAGCCTCGACTCGGGGACCGTTGGCGGGGGAGGGTGGACTTCATCGACGGGACCATCTTGCACCTCCTGGGGCTTCTCCACGTTTTCTGGTGTACCGTCGGCCATTTTGACTTGCGATGTGATTGCTCGTCGTGAAGTTTAAGATGGATGTTATGATACTGGAGAGTGAGCATGTCGATGCTGGAGATGATCACGTGACACTTTCCCATGACCTACTGCCAGGTATGTCTCCACCTGGAAATACTCCAGATGTACAGATTACTAGATTGCTCAGTGGGTGGTGCTTAAGCTTTTAAATAGGTAGGTAGACAATTCCTCTTTTGACCCACGCATTAATGACCTGATTCCATTCACAATTCGATGAGACTATATCGTCCCAGCATATCAATTCCAACGCATCAATTGACGTGCGCTCTATTTTGACTACCATATCATCGAACCGGCAGAACTGATGCTTCCGGATTCCCCAAACCAAAGGGCGACGCCTAGTCATTAAACCTTGTCCGTCCCCCCAACCCAACGCCGTTCATGCATACCAAAAGGTCAAGTTTTGATTCGACGGGTCAGATTCCCGTCTGAATCCTCCAAGCTGCAAGTGACGACTTTGCCGCACCCACGGGTTGCCACGTATCGCAGCTTTGTTGTTCACTGCAGAGCAACGTTTGCGACAAGAAATGCCTACCCCTCGCCAGGAAAGGGCCCAATGCCACATCGTGTAGAGATGCGGCTTGCTTATACGGGCAGCTTGAACTTCTTGCCCTTGAGGACCTTGTTGTAGTAGATGTAAAAGAAATCACTGTACAGGACCGTCTGGACCAGCCCAGCGACAATGGCAATGTAGTCAACCTTGTGGTTGGGCTCGGCGAAGTATCGATAGATCCAGTTGGGGATGTACAGAGCGCGATAGCTGCCGAGCGCGAAGAGGTAGTGGGTGGTGATGGTCTCAGCCTCGCCCGTTCGCTGGAGCATGAAGAGCTGGGGAAGGATGGCGACGGACTCGAGCCAGATGGAAAAGGCCCAGAGGATCTCGGAGATGGTGTACTTGTAGGGGAAGATGACGGCAAGAGCGAAGGCTCCGGCGAGGAGATACTGAACGCGAAAGGTATCGACGTTGGGGTCGTTGGTGGGCTTGTAGGCGTTGGTCATGAGGTAGATGATGTAGCCCTGGGAGCCAAGGAACATGACCTTGAAGACCAGGTTGTAGAGGCTGCCAGTTGCGAAGATGTCTGCGGCGGCGCATTAGAAGGAGGCCATGGGCGGGCGCGGAAACCCCATTCGACATACCAAGATAGCGCGTAACGTAAACAAACATGTAGAGAGCCTGAGACTTGAAGGAGATGCCAGAGCAGCTCTGGTCTGGGTCAGCGGGACGCATTTGAGAACAACGACGGGGTGCCCACTCACGTTCAACTGCACCATCTTGTGCAGTAAGATGAAGATACTCGCCAGATGCGAGAGATCAGCTGCAGACATTTAGGTCAGCACGAGGGCTATGGCGAGCGAAACTGCATCACGACCTACCAGAGACCCGGAAGACGTTGAGCGACATGGTGGCGGTTGGTGTCGTTTGCGACTGGAAGCTCTGGGCAGAAGGCGGCTACGGATATCGAGAAGCTGCCACGGGCGCAGCGGGAGCGGAGTCGGTTCAATTGATGGTGGTCGTGCGCGACGCGATGTGGCGAGAAGCTGGTGCGTTGCGGTCCAGATGCGATGGAGGTTTGGTTGGAGTCTGAAGCTCTGAGCAGGGGAGGAAGCTTGAAGCTGGAAATGGGGCCTTTGGACGCCGGAAAAAGGACACGACGCGACTGCCAGGTACGTAGCTCCTTTGGCTGCGCCGTGGCGGGAATGCACTGCAATAGCGCGGGCAAGCCACAAGGAACAGCAGCAAGGGAGCGAGGCCGGGCGTGGCTTAGTGGCTGCATCACGTGTAGTGCCGTGCAGGATGCGTCATGTGTCCTGTCCATTTACCAGTCTCGTCTATTATTGGCACAATGGGGAGGTACGTACCTGCGCAAGCTCCGAAGCCGAAGGCCGAAAGAGCAAGAAATGGTGGCTAACAGGCATTACAAAGCGTCACGGACTTCTACGACTTTCGCCTCATGGCTACCTGAGCCACTGATGAGAAGAATAGATTCCACACAGCCTCAATTTGACTAATATATTTTGCCTCGCTCAGTTATATATCTCCGGCATCTTCACGTTTCTCTAGGGGCGGTAGTTTTTGGATCCAAGATTCGCCAAGACGTTTACTCCTGACAAGTACTACGCAACGCACCATGAGCGACACTCACACATTCGACGACACTCCAGGCTCAGAGACGACCTGGATCACTCTTACAGTCAACCACCGCAACCACGACTACGACCTCGCACTGCCAGAAGATGCCACGGTAGCCGACCTGTGCGATGAGATTGAGGCCAGCTTAAACATCCCCGTCTCCAATCAAAAGATCATCGCCCCGAAATGTCCGCTCCTCAAGGCCCCCTTTAGGGAGCCCGTCATGCCCATCCGTGATCTCAGGGGAAAGAGCCTCAAGCTTCTGGGGACGCCCACATCCGAGATTGAGGCCATTCACGTAATGGCCGAGAGGGTTGCCCATCGCAACGCAGCGCGCATGTCCGCCAGAAGAGCGCAGCCGACGACGCAGAGGAGGACGACGCAGACCCAGTACACCTTTCTCCAGGTCAAGCCGCTGCAAGGGCTGCCGGGCCCGGAGCGCAGCCTGAAGCTTCTCATGCGGCTCAAGGAGGACCCGGGTATTCAGGCGGCGATGCTCAAGCACAAGTTCACCGTGGCGCTGCTCACCGAGATGGAGCCCCTCTCCAACATGCAATCCAGCCACGAGGGCACGTCGAGGCTGCTGGGCCTGAACCGGAACCGAGGCGAGGTCATCGAGCTGCGCCTGCGCACGGATGCGTACGACGGCTACCGCGACTACAAGACGATCCGCAAGACGCTGTGCCACGAGCTCGCGCACAACGTCCACGGGCCGCACGACCGCCAGTTCTGGGACCTGTGCCACCAGATTGAGCGCGAGGTCGACGCGGCGGACTGGAAGTCGGGCGGGCACACGGTCGGCGAGTCGTCGCGATACGCCATCTCGGGCCAGCACGACGAGGAGGACGAGGACCACGAGGACGAGGGCGGGTGGACGGGCGGCCAATTTGTGCTTGGCGGCGCGAGACCCGACGCCGCCAAGGGGTTGAGTCGCCGCGAGGTTCTCGCGCAGGCAGCCCTCGAGAGACAGAAGAGGATGGAAGGGTTGGAACGGGAGGCGATACGGAAGCGCAGTCGGAGCCCCCCGTCAAAGGATGGAACAAAGTAGAGCAATGTGGCTTTGGTAGAAAGGGTACTGAGTGACCCCGGCGTTGAGAGAGACATACCCCTCATGAAAGCAAGCAAGCATAACAGCGTTGGCATATATAAAGTGTTATTTTCACTTAGACAATCTGTACATTTTCCTACATGTCAGCCGCCCCAAGACCGTAAATCCGCCACTGTTCCTCATCTAATAAGGCAATGGATCAAGGTCTAATCCCTCAACACTAAACTTGAACGAATCGTTTCGAGAGTAGCTGCCCGCCGTGTCCAGATCCAGCCTCCCGCGGATACAGTCGCGGAAGTCGACGTCCGAGTATATGAGCCCGTCAGCATCTTCCCACTGGGGCCCAGCGAGCACGTCGCCAAAGGGTGACACGATGGACGAGCCACCACGGGACACCCACTCCGTCTTTCCGCCAGACTTGGCAGCAGAGGCGGTGTTACCGTTGGTAGCCTTTGACGCCGGCTGGTCATTGTCCTCGTCGCAGCAGAGCACGATTTCGTTGCCATCCTCGTCAAAGACGGACTTGCGTCGGCGGCGCTGAGTGGGCGATGCCGACGACGGTCCGCGTGGCAGGACGATTTCACAGTTGTCGTCCTGCACGGTGCCATTCTGCGCCGGCACCGAAACCGGAGCTGCACCCGCACCCGACTTGGGGATGGCCATGTTGCTGCTGACGACGAAGCAGCGACCCTCGACGCCGACGGTGCGCATGAGTCCCAGCCAGGCATCGCGGTTGTCCGCCGTCGGCGCCAGGTACAGGTTGATATTTTGCGCGTAGAGCGCCTGGCGCAGCAGCGGCATGTAGTTCTCCCAGCAGATGGCGGAGCCCATGTTGACGCGGACGCCGCGGATGGTGGTGGTTACGGCGCGCAGGGTGCTCGGCGAGCCCTGGGCCCAGATGAGGCGCTCCGAGCCGGTCTAATTATCCCGTCAGTCAGCTCGTCTTGTTCCTCGCGATTGGCGTTGATCAAGATTATAAGCGTACCGGTAGGACCTTGCGGCGCTTGCCGAGCATACCCTCCTTGGGACACACAAAGACGACGGAGCAGTACAGACTACCGCCGGCCTTTTCTATGCACCCTACGACGATGAAGACGTCCGTGTCGCGCGCAATGCGCTCGAGCTCCTCGCGCGAGCCATCGCCGCGGGTCTCGTCGGCGCCGTACCCGGGCAGCTCCCGGCGCACCCACTTGAGCCCCGCACCGCCGCCGCCGGAGCCGACGACGTCGCCGAGATCAATGGCCTGGTCAAAGTAGCGGGCGAACTCGTCGCGGCCGGCATCGGTGCGGGAGCCGATGACGCAGCCAAAGTCGCTCCCGCGCGGGTAGCCACCAATGTAGGCCTCTGGGAGCAGCAGGATGTCGACGTCGTTTGCCGCGGCGCGCTCGGCTAGCTTGGCGACGTGGGCGATGGTTGCGGCCGAGGTGGCCTGGGTTGGGGGGGAAGCGGTTCCCAAACGGATGGTGGAAGTAGATGAAGCCATCGCGGCGTAGGGGAGGTGTGAGGATGTAGAGGAAGGGGTCGAGTTCACAGCGGGCTGGGAGGGTATGCTGTCCCAGGATGAGGAGGAGGAGGAGAGGCTTTGTCAGGCGTAGCAAGAAATGACGTGTGATTTTGGAGAAGGCGACTCGAGAGTTTGGCCCCAAGCCGCAATGAGGTGTGTTGAGTCGGGAGCGCTTACGAGGGTGTTCTCGATGGAGCTACCCCGCAACCCCCACCGCGAACGGGATGGTGTGGGCGAGCATCTTGTCTTCCGGGACATTCACGTGAAGGACGCCTGCTACACGGCGTCGAGGGACCGGTGATGGTGATGGTGTTGACGGCAGAGTGTAGGTGTTGAGAAACATATGCTAAGATGGCAGTGCGAGGAAGCTGACAGACTCCCGCTGTTGAGAGGTGGAGCCGCTCGACTTACACGGCAGATCCGTCATCGGAACTAGTGGCTGGGTTGCAACTGACATCTCAGCTCCAACTCAACAATCACCCAGCACACTACACTGTAGCTGGCGCTAAATGGCTTCGCTGCGTCACATCTGAATGCTTATGACAAAACATCTCACTTGAGTATCAGGAGCAAATGTGGTCAGGGGTATTGAACTTGGATAATGACAGATGTCCAGCTACTCTATCTACAACACGACTGGCCAAAGAGCCAACGGCCACCAGGGGGGGCCTCGCAAACCAGCGCCCGCCACTTAGAACAGCCACGAGAGGAAGTACTTGTAGACCCATCCTCCGCGGGCGGGACCCTTGAGCTCCTTCTCGGCCGCCTTCTGCGCGAGGAACTCGTTCTCCTCACGGTCGATGATGTCCTTGCCGGTGAAGAAGTCGACCTCGTGGGGCTTGTGGCCGCGCGTCTTGAAGAGGAGCTTGTGGCCAAAGATGAGGATGAGGTAGATGGGGATGCCGAGGTAGCCCGTAATGAAGGTCTTGTACTTTTCCTTGCCAAAGTCGCCGCCGGTGAAGACATCGTAGTTCTTGGTGAGGGCGACGATGATGCACATGACGAGGGCAAAGACAGATCCCCACATGCCAAAGGGAGCGACGTAGGGGAGCTGGTCGTTGGTGAGGTTCTGCGCCTTGCGGGCGCGGCACCACCAGATGTGGGTGACGAGGATGGAGATCCACGTAAGAAGACCAAAGATGGTGGTGAGGTTGACAAAGTAGCCAAAGACCTTTGTCGAATCGTCTGAAACGTTCATGAAGGCGAGGAGCGCAAAGATGGCGGAGAAGCCCAGCGCGTAAATGGGCACACCCGCCTTGTTGGTGCGCTTGAAGATGGCCGGCGCGTTGCCGTCCGAGGCCAGGCCGTAGAGCGTACGACTGGCAATGTACAGGTCCGAGTTGGCGGCGGAGAAGACGAAGACGCAGATGCAGGCGTTGATGATGTGGGAGACGACTCTGATGCCGGCGAGCTCAGCGGCGACGACAAAGGGGGAGCCAGAGGCGCCGGCCTTTTGCTTGTTGGCAAAGGCGAGCTTGGGCTCGTCGTACGGGACGAGCATGCCGATGAGGAGGACGGAGAGGCAGTAGAAGAAGAGGATACGGTAAAAGGTGAGCTTGATGGCGCGGGGGATCGTCTTGCGCGGGTTCTGGGCCTCGGCGACGGTAACACCGACCAGCTCAGTGCCGAGGTAGGCAAAGGTGGCGTTGACCATGCAGCTCCAGAAGCCGTAGAACTTGCCGGCGGGACTGTCGAGATCGATGTACGGTTTAAAGGCACTGCTCAGCGTTAGCAGACTGCCGTGGTTGTAAACGCACCAGAGGTTGGGCTGAATAGTAAGAAAAGAAAAGAGGCAAAAAAGGCTTACCCAGGTTTCTTCCAGTAGCGGAAGCCCTTGCGATCCTTATCAGGGCCACCGCCGAGGGCGAGGATAAGGGAGAAGAGGATGATGCCGATGATGGTGATGACCTTGAAGGACGACAGCCAAAACTCGAACTCGCCAAAGAACTTGATGCCAAAGTAGTTGATGCAGATGATGAGGATGAGGAAGATGGCGATAAAGACACCCGGATTGACCTTGTCGCGGTCCACCCAGAACTGGATCGTGAGAGCGGCGGCGGTTAGCTGGTTGGGAGTGACGATGATGTACTTGAACCAATAACTATGGGAAGAGTGACAGATCAGCATCGACACCGCGAGAGATGCGGAAAAGAATCAAGGTGACAAACTCACGTCCAGCCGAGGGCGAAACCCAACGAGGGGTCGCAGAAGCGCGAGGCGTAACCCGTGAAGCCGGCAGAGATGGGCAGCCAGGCGGCCATTTCTCCGAGGGCGGCCATGACGAGGAAGACGATGAAGCCGATGAAGGTGTAGCTGATGAAGACGGAGCCGGGGCCTGCCTGGGCGAGGGCCTTGCCGGTACCAATGATGAGACCAGTGCCGATGGCGCCGCCAATGGCAATCATGGTGATGTGGCGGGCCTTGAGGCCGCGGTGCAGCGACGTCTCGGGGCTGGTCTCGAGGCCCCGGATGGGCGTGCTGTTCTCGGGGCCGTCATAGTAGGAGCCGACGGGGTCGATGACACCGCCGCCGGCGCCGTACTTTTCGGCGTCGTTGGACGACGACCGCTTGACGAGGCCGTCGCTCATGGTTGCGGGCTTGTGCTGTGCTGTACTGTACTGTGATGTACTTGTTGCCTCGTGCTCGTCTTGGGAGCTCTTAGCTCTCGACTCTTGGGGGACTCTTAGCTACTTGGCAATGGGAAGGCCAAGACGGGAACGCTGTGAAGCCAAGTACTTGGCAGCAGGAGAGGCTGTAAAGAAGAGGGTGGGAGAGTATGCCACACTTATAGGATGCCGAGCGACAGGAGGCCGGACAGCTAGGAAGCGATGCGAGGCACGGACAAGGTTGGTTTAGCAGAGGGACCTATGCAGAAACTCTTTTTTCTTTCGTTCTTTTCCTTCTCACTTGCGCCAGCAGCCCGAGTGACAAGATGAGCAGCGGCTACACCGATCGATGGAGAGAAGCAGAAGCAGAGTAGGGGGAGGGAGAAAGGTGAATGGAGGGAGGATCAGCGGGCCGTCTTTATATCGCCTGCAACCGCGCTGCACTCGCTGCAAGCGTACACGGCAACGGTACATATCTACCTACCTACCTACATACACATACACACACACACACACATGCAGTGGGAATGGGCGACCGCCCCGGTGCAGCATTGGTACGACCAGGACCATGGCCCAGGTCGGAATCGTGCGGTTCCGGGGGTGTGTTGATCTTGGTGTCTCAGTCGTTGCCGCAAACCCGTCGCTGAAGGCTCACGCCCGGGCATCCCCGCAGAGATAGCGTGCTTGCACCCTTGTGGAGGCGAAGGCAACGCCAACAAGGGTGCAAGGCTCCCTGGGCTGCCTGGGCCGCCTGGGCCATGGCTTGCTTGGTTTGACAGGGGAGGGGGTTCTTGGTCTGCTCTCTTCCTCTTCCTCCTCCTCCTCCTCCTCCCCCCCGGACGATCACAGTTAGACTCTGCGGCCGCTAGGGAGATGGTATCATGTAAGAGACAACCATGACAACCAACCAACCCATCTGGGCCGCCACAGGATCGAGAAAAAAAGGGATCAGCATGGACAGTGCCAGATGCGTGCTGGCGCTCGTTGGGTCTGCCTCGTGGGAGGGCAGAGACGGGCAAGGCGTGTGAGACGAGACTTGCCGACACACAAAGGATTCCGCAGGTGAGGCAGAGTGGGAAATGGGAAGAGGCTTCGAGACGCATCTGGATCCCAACCTGAACCCCCCAAAGTCTGGGAAATCCGAGTCACGCACTCACGCAGCGCAGCCTCTCTCTCAGCCTTGGTGGGCAAGGTAGATAAGGTGTCTTGGGTTGTGTCTGGCTGGCACGTTACCTCATATGAGCCGGGCACAGGGCTTCCCCACCCGCACAGACCGGTACTCTGCTCTGCTCTGCTCTGCTCTGCCCTGCTCTGTACCTTGGGCAAGGTACCTACCTATCCTACCTGTCATACTGTACACAAGGTACACAGATACAGTAGTAGGCCTGTGCAGTAGGCGCACATACCAGAGAGAGATAAGCAGGTGCCTGCTCTGTGTGTTCTGGCTGCTGCATCGGGTCAAGGTTTGCAAAAGACGGCCCCTCGCAAAATGGCGATCGCCCTCGTGCCAAGAGAAAGAGTCCATTATCCGTACAGATTACAGTAGATGGCTGATGTCCATTGGTTGGGAGCGGTTTAGCACTCCAAGCTCCAGCTCCCTTGGGGGCGCTGGCGGCTGTTAGCCCGTGGCCTGGGACGCCCTGGGACGCCTGTTATCAGTCGTGCCGTGGAGTGCTTCCAGCGGCCCTCCAGCGCCCTGTTTCAGCGCCCGGGCGGGCTTCTAGAAGACTACCCAAGCAGCCCACCTCAGGATGACGTGCCGTAAAAGCTCCGAGATAAGCTTGGTGCGCGCTTAGACTACAGTAGCGCGGCTGTGCACCAAGTTGCAAGTTGCCCAATCGCCCGCCCATTGGGGACTTTGATGGTGGCCAACAACGCCTCCTCCGCACGTTAGTGCCGTCATGGTTCCCTTGTTTCTTTTTCGTTGCTCCCCTCCCCCCCTTGTCCGCCTTGCCGCTTGGGGAAGGTCACTTTTGAGCCTTCATCGACAAGGCCTCTTTGGCTCCCACAGTCAACCAATCCTGTCGTCACCTGCCCCAGCCGTCAAGGCGCCTTTTCGGCCTTGGCAACGGACCATGTCCAGGCTGCAAGATAAAGGCAGGAAAAAAAACTCCTGCCCCCATCTCCATCTCAAACCGGGGTACGTACGAGGCGTCGAGCCTAAGCCCGTCTTTGTTCTCAAGCACCTACCTAGGTTATACAATAGTACCCCGTACGGTACTGTACAGTATCGTTCCAGCAGGCTTGTTGGTTCCTGGTGGCTGACTGGCTGGGCTGCCCACACACAGCCCTAAATACGTAGCCCCCGCCCAGCTGCCTCTCGGCTTGCAGAAAGTCAATCTCCATCCCGGCGAGGAATAAGTCGAAGAAGAAACAAGCACAAGAAGAGCAGCTCGTGCATGCGAAAAATACACTCCACATCACGACTCTTCACTCACCCTCACCTGAACTGACCCCATATCCCCCAGATTATTTATTGTTGCTGTTACGTGAAGGAATGAGTGTCGTCCCAACTGCCGGGGCCAATGTCCGCTCCATCATTGGCCCATTGTAGGTCTGTCAAGATACGGATGCAGTCTTGTCTTGACTGTACGTAACTCATCCGTCGCCATGGAGGCATGGACCCATCGCTGGACGAGTTGCCCCGGACTCCATCGGTTCCAGCCTCCATAGCTTAATTACCCATCAAGCCCATTACATAAAAACAAGCCGGCCAACGGGGCGGTGCTGGCCGATCGACTCCCTCAAGCAGCAGAGGCGGCACACAATGATGCACACCGCAGCTGCGCAGTAATCCGTACATACTTTATGTACTATAGTACACGAATGCCGAGCGAAGACCAGCAGAGCCAATCCAGTCCAGTCCAGATCAATCCAACCCAATCCAATCCAATCCAATCCAATCCAATCCCCGCTCCCCCCCCCGCGGATCCCTTCGTCTTGTACGTAAAACGACGTCTCACGCTTGTACCGCTTGTACCACGAGATGACGCCCGCTGGTAGCCGCTTCTCCGGCCGGATGCGTGCGACTCCCTCGCCATGCCAGAACCTGGAAACCCAAGCAGACCTGCCTGTCTGGTAATACCGAAGCACATTTTCATGTATTTAATTTCTACGGATGGAATGCAAAGGCCCAGACCCTCAATCCCTGCGTTCATCAGTCCCCTCGCCTATCTTCAGCGCACAGCTTCCAGAGAAACTCAATGCACTATCCAAACAATGCCCCCAATCACGCCTTCTCCCCCATACCCCGGGAAGCCATCGCCAGATGCTACCTCTGTCAATTCAATCCAATCTGACTGCTGACGTGGCTATACCAAAGCAGAAGGTGACAACCCTTGACGCGCCCAGGCGCCCACTTCAAATTCTTTACGAAATGCCCCTTTGCACTAGACTAGTCGGCAAAACCTTAATCAAAGCGCAAGCCTGGCATGCCCACAGATTAGTCTGCCCGGGTATACTTACAGTACAGTAACAACAGGTGGCTTTTCGCTAGTCGAGCCGATCCATCAGGTCCCCTCCCTTGAAACAAGCTTCCTAGCGAATGCTTGTAAACGGGCGTAACGGGCTTGACGGGGCACCGTTGGGGTCACGTCCCATGGATCCAACTCGCGCACCAACATGGCAACTAATTATTGTACCAGCGCGTTGCGGCAAAATCCGCTTTATAAGGTAGCCAAGCATCAAGCCCTATCGTGGGTCAGATCCAGCCAATTCTGTTACTAACATGTATGGATCTTTGGTCCGTCTCCGAGCAGATCCGTTGGGGCAATTGTCGAGCCCATGTATCCGTAATCTGTATTCATATTCAATCTGTACCTGCTCTGAAGGGGTGGACCAAACGTAGCGCCATTGTCTTGAATCCGAATCTCGTGCCCGTAGAGCTGGGAAGAGGGACCGATATGGAAACGCATCGAGGCAAGTGATACCAAACAAACAAATCGCCATAGAGCTTTCCTCGTCTGGAACAGCATATCTGAGGGCACGTGCCATATGGGCATCGACCTCAGCCAGCCTACAAGACCCCAACATGCATTGATCACACAAAACATCTGCGTCTCCCCGCACGCCTCTACAGAAGAAAACGGAGCTCCTTCTCCCCAAATGGTTTGATGTATCCGGGCCGTCCTTCGACTGACCCTCTCGAAAAAGCAGCCTGCGCAGTCGCGTCCAGCCGGAATCTGACGCCGCCCCGATAAAACGCATCTTCCAGTTCCCTAACCTGCTTCTCCGGAGGCGGCTCGTAGGCGTCGACAGCGACGGTTCTGAGATGCGGGAATCGGTCTAGCTTTGATGCCATCCCCAGCAGGTCTCGGTGGAGCTCTGGCCACGCCAACGCCATGCCAATGTGCAGTATCCGAAGCGACCAAGGTAGCCTGGCCATGAATATTTCCGGGCCGCTGTCGCGTGAAATCTCAAAGAGTTGGTCCCGCTCGTCCTCGTTGAACACGGGACCGTACAGCAGGAGCTGCTCCACCTCGAGTATCTCAAGGTTCTCAAAGTCAATGAAGCTCATGTCGGCTCTCAGCGACCTGTCCCACCTCAGAAATGCCGTGACCCTGTCAATCACCTCGCGCGAACTGCCGGTCGCGTTCTCAGGCGTCGTTGCAGTGTAGCACAACCGCCGCAGTCTCGTCCGGACAGGCTCGATGTGCTCTTGCTGCAGCACAGTGTACTTGTCCATGTCGCAAAAGTATTCGAGATCTTCCAACTCTGGGCTTAGCTGTATGATCTTGCCCAGGTTGTCTGGATCGAGGCCGTGAAGCGACATCTTACGAAGACCAGCCAGCGGCACGTCCCATGGCTCTGTCCTGAAGCGCTCACGTAACGGTATATCGGCCCCTCCATCGCAGTCTGTCGCAGCCAGCACTTCCAGGTGGTTTGCCTTGGACAGAAGATCTTGCATTTCCTGAATGTGGTACGTTCCCTTGTAAGATCTGCCTCGCCCGGGAAGAACAAGATACCTGAGACTTGGCAGTCGAGACGATGATTCGCGCAGATAGTTTACTCCTTCGTGTGACGATCTGTACAGGAGAAGCTCCTCAACACAGGGTGCGGCCAAAAGGGCTGCTTCTTGCAGCCACTTTGGATCCACACGCTCGTACGTGTCGAGGTTCCGGAAGCCTCCCAGCTGTCCGGCACGGCGGAACAGAACCTGAGTCTCTTGAGGAACATGGCAAGTCTGATCGGCGGAGAAGGCATAAAAGAGGAGCCCCTTGACGTGCGTTGCCAGGTCCGGCCTTTCAAGCAGAGTGCGCAGAAAGAGCGCAATGGTCTCGGTTTCTCGCTCCGACGAAGCCGCACCAGGCAGCCAAGGCGCTTCGGCCACGGCGTCTGGTTCGTTTCCGGTACAGCAGTAGTGAAAGAGGATCGGCTGGGCGTTGAGGCGGAAATGGCGCGAAGTTCGGCTCAGACGCGACAGGGCCTTGTGCTCCTCGCGAGCCTTTTGCAGATCATCAGACACCATGTCGGCAATGTGGGGTATCCGACAGTGCATGCACAAGTTGCGACAGATGGCTGCGATGATCTCAACCGGAAAGTCTTGCAGCGACCGCCTGCGAGGCTTCGCTCCACTGGAATGATGCTTCATGTCGGCAGAGTGAGACGGAGTAGGGCTCGGCGCGCCATGAAGCAAGTCGTGAGCGCCCCAGTTGGCAAGATGCATACGTGAGGTCTACAGCCGAGCGCGCCGGCGCCTGGAGATTGACAGTGAATTGGAACGAGCGTGATCTGGGGTGATGCGAATGCGATGCAAGTGGTCTCTTTGCTTTGGAAGAGGTTGTCAGTGGAATTGGCAGATGCGCCAAGTGTCAAACCAGTTCAGGTCGTATCGTTCCGTAATACCGCTCGGGCGGACTGTTGGTTGACTGCTGGCTGTTGGTTGTCGGACAGCTGGCAACGAAACAGCTGGGAGACGGCAGATGATGGCTTATAATCAGGGGTTGCTGCTCAACTCCAGGCTCGCAGTAGGAGGCGGCGTCGATGCAAAAGCAATTGCGGCTGATCTGACTGAATCGTCCCATTGCAGCACGCACAGGCACAAGCACAGGTGCAGGCACAGACAGGCACAGACAGAGATACTCAGACACGCAGGGCCGCAAGGGGTCCGTGTCTGTCAGCCGTTGCGCCGCCATCTC
Organism: Pseudonectria foliicola; assembly: GCA_003693505.1. NCBI lineage: Eukaryota > Fungi > Ascomycota > Sordariomycetes > Hypocreales > Nectriaceae > Pseudonectria > Pseudonectria foliicola. The sequence continues at coordinate 274,867 of QUZD01000110.1, forward strand.
CACCCAGCTCGGCCAGGTACAGCTTCCTACCACAGAGTCAGAAGCCAAGAAGCAGACGAAGGCCTCACTGCGACCTGACACATCCGGAAGGTTGTCGGATCAGCTCGAGCCATCTTCCTGGGATTCCTCTGCTTGGTCTGAACCGGAGTATCCCTCAAGATGGACCCTAGGTATGAAGGCAATAATCGGAGCGGGATGAACCGAGACACGAAAGGATCCCTGCAAGGAATCGACATGGACGGCGGCCCTTGGGGTGAAATGTTCTGCCCACATCGGGAGTCTCGACCCATCCGTTAATTACCCAAAGGCCATTAGTCAGGAGGCTAATATGCTACTGCGTAGTAGCAGGGCGAGTGAAGCTTTGACTGGGGTCCAAGCAAGCAAGGGTCGCCGCATCGCCCACGACAACGAAGAGGTCGTTCCATTGAGGCGGCACACGTGACTTCGCAGCATTTCGCGTCATCCCTCCACCCTCCCACTCGCGTCTGCCTATAGAGGACTCGCGTAAAGCACCACCACCCTCAACATCCGCCCTTTTGCGAAAAGGCTGGAATAGAAGAATGCCCGAATTCACTGGTCAGTCGTGGCTTCTACCTGTGTGCCCTACTTCACGCCACACCGGTCGTATTACTGACAGCACCAGAGGCGGATACGATTCGCATATTGATTGCGACGGACAATCATGTCGGCTTCGAAGAGCGCGATGCGATCCGCAAAGACGATAGTTGGCGGACGTTTGACGAGATCATGAACCTCGCTCGCACCGAGGAGGTATGGACCAGCCATGGCCATTTGCCGTGCACCAGCTGACTCGTTCTGGCCTAGGTTGACATGGTTCTTCTTGCCGGCGATCTCTTCCACGACAACAAGCCCTCCCGCAAGTCACTTTATCAAGTCATGCGCTCGCTGCGACAAAACTGCCTCGGCATGAAGCCCTGTCCGCTCGAGTTCCTCTCCGATGCCGCCTCCGTTTTCGACGGTGCATTTCCCTACGTCAACTACGAGGACCCCGACATCAATGTCTCCATTCCCGTCTTCTCCATCCACGGAAACCACGACGACCCCTCTGGCGACGGCAACTACTGTTCCCTCGACCTCCTCCAGGCGAGCGGCCTGCTCAACTACTATGGAAGAGTCCCCGAGGCCGATAATATCGAAGCCAAGCCGATTCTGCTCCAAAAAGGGTTGACGAAGCTGGCCCTGTTTGGGCTGAGCAACGTGCGTGACGAGCGAATGTTTAGGACGTTTCGGGACCACAAGGTCAAGTGGTTTCGGCCCGGGACCCAAATGGGCGACTGGTTCAACCTGCTGGCCGTCCATCAGAATCACCACGCCCACACGGCCACATCCTACCTACCTGAAAACGTCTTGCCCGACTGGCTGGATCTTGTTGTCTGGGGACATGAGCACGAATGCTTGATTGACCCGACCCGGAACCCCGAGACCGGTTTCCATGTCATGCAGCCAGGCTCATCTGTAGCCACGTCAATGGTACCGGGAGAAGCGGTCCAAAAGCATGTGGCCATTGCAAGCGTGACGGGCAAGGACTTCAAGATTGACAAAGTGCCTCTCAAGACGGTTCGTCCATTCGTCACACGGGAGCTCGTCCTCGCGCAGGACAAGCGCTTCAGGGGGCTGGACAAGAAGAAGGACAACAGACAGGAAGTCACACGGAGGCTCATGGAGATTGTCGAGGAGATGATTGACGAGGCGAACGCTGATTGGGAGGCGATTCAAACGGATGAAGAAGCTCTTGAGCAACGCCCGCTGCCGCTGATCCGGCTCAAGGTAGAATATTCCGCAACGGATGGTGGCCAGTTTGAGTGTGAAAACCCGCAACGTTTCTCCAATCGCTTCGTTGGCAAAGTAGCCAACACAAACGACGTCGTCTATTTTCATCGCAAGAAGACGTCGCAGCGTAAGCGTCCCGCTTTCCCTGTCAAGAGCTGGCTCATGGCTAACCTTTCCCAGGCAAAGCGACTGCAGCGAACCCAATAGAAGATCTCGATGCCCTCGGAGATGGCAGTGACATGGTCAAGGTCGAAACACTCGTTCAGGAGTTTTTGTCGGCGCAATCGCTCAAGGTCCTGCCCCAAGGGCCATTCGGCGATGCAGTTACCCAATTCGTGGCCAAGGACGATAAACACGCCATGGAATTATTTGTCTCTGAGCACCTCTCTGGCCAGGTCCGGCAGATGCTGGGGCTCGAATCAGACAACGAAGACCTGGATAATGCCATGGAAATCTACAAAGCTAGGGTTGAGAAAGAGATGTCAAGTGGCCTCCAGACAACATCGAGCGAAAGAAAGCGCGTGCTCAAGCCAAAGCCGGCCACCTGGGACAGCGACTTTGACGGCAGTTGGGAGAATGAGCCGGATGCCTGGACGTACGAAGATGTGCAGGAGACAAAGCCTTCACACATGAGGGGCGTACAGTCCGCGAGGGGAGCTCTACAGGAGGACGATATGGACATGGACGAGGACGAGGTCGAGGACGAGGAGCCAGCCAAGAAGCCCGCGAAGCGAGCAGCTACGCGGACGACAAAGGCGGCATCGACCAAGAAGGCACCGGCGAAGAAGGCCCCCGCGCGAGGGCGTGGGCGCAAGGCCGCCGTTGAGCAAAGCGAAGAGGAAGAAGACGCCATCATGGAATCCGACGCGGACGCCCCGCCGCCGCCGGCAGCGACAAGGGGGCGACGAAGCCAACCGGCCAGAAGCACGGCCGCTACCAAGTCGGCAAAGGCGAAGCAGACCAAGCTCAACTTCTCGCAAAAGGGCAGCACGCAAACCAAGGCTGTCGAGATAAGCGACGATGAGGTGTCTGATGAGGATGCATTCGAGCCAGCGCCGGTCGCGACTCGCACACGGCGGAGATGAAAAGGGTCGCTAGAGGCTGAGTGTAGTGGATGAAGAATGAGTAATATGGTTGATGTAAAGAATAGCGATGGTTTGCTCAGCCATGTGATATGAATTGGCATGAAATGCAAACTCCTTGGGGTTGTAGAATGACAGAAAATCTATGGGAAATGTTGGCTTAGGGTAGCCGTGTTTGTGACTTGCTTTGACGATGGAGCTTGGGTTTTGTCACCCATGCCAGATGTAATCGATTGACAAGCCGCTGGACATTAGCGATCGCGAACACAGAACGCTGTTATGGGCTACACTGCAACGAAGAGCAGTCTGACTGTGTATTGCTTGGGTTACAAGTTGGTAATCTGCAGTCGTCACCGTTGGACCGTCTTCCAAACTGAAAGTTCAAATCGGTGGACAAGGGTTTTGCGCACCTTTCTGTTACTCAACGTGATCATAGTCGAAATGTCCGTCCTAATTGCGCCTGATATGAAATGAACATCATTCCTATCCATACATAAACTGCTTTATATCCCGAGTTGATGTAGTGTTTTATTGCCATCACACGGGGGGAGACTTCGTACTTGACTCAGCTCCCACCACCACCACCACCACCTCCACATCTAAAATCGACAAAACCTCTTAGAACCACGACAAAGATGAACAAAAAAAATGATTTCACGAGTTGTGACTCGTGTGGCGACTCTCCCGCCGGGAATTGAACCCGGGTCTCAAGCGAGTTGTTTTTCAATGACAAGCTTGCATACTGACCACTATACTACGGAAGATGGCAGACGTTGATCGTCTGTTGTAGTGAGGGGGTTGTGATGTGGAGTGGGGAATAGTACACTAAGAAGGATAGCCATAGAGATGAAACAAGGCGGTTTCAGCTTTCCCATTCTCTCGAACCACATTGCCGGTGCAGTTAACGTCCGCCATTCCTTGGCACCCCCAGAAAGCGCAATGACAATGCGGCCGGCCTCGAGTTGCTCTTTGCTACTCCAAGCAAGTGCAATGAGGCGACGCGTATCAGGAAAAATCGGCTCAAAGAAGTTGAGGGTCTTCACAGTGAATCAGAGTTGACGAGTGTACGACTGAGTGGCGTTGACAATGTTTAATAGATAAACAGCCAGCTTGTCCAGGAATATTTCGTGGTGTTTCAAGCCGAGTTGGCTTATAAGCAATGGTGATACTGTTAGTGACTGATCCCAATCATGACACGGGCTACCTACATACCGTATCCAGGTACCTTAGCCCCGTTGCTGGTTACTGGTTTGGGGCTGGATGACCTTGGTCTTCCTGTTTGCTAGTCTTGGTACGATGGTTGGAAATGGGGTTGATGTCTGATCCAACTGTTGTCCTCCATGTGATTGTCTTGCTGAAGCTTGTAGTTTGTTGGTCGGTACGCTGCTGTGCGCACAGCCTCTCGGATGCCAGTCTCTGGATGGTGTTCTGCTTCTCTCTGCTTCGCTTGAATGGCCTGTAGGAAACCGGCCGTCCATAATGTGCCGTATTGACTCTTGAGTCGACCTCTTACCGGAAGGTTGCAGGTCTTGGCGTCTCAGGCCATCCTCTGCAACAAATGCCGTGGATGTCTATAGGTAGGTGACAACTGGCAACAGGTGCTTTGACTGTTTTTGTCCCCCGCTGTGTGTCAAGTCGGATCAAACCATCCGAAATCAAACCTGAGCTTCTTCTCACTTCTTACATCGCTGCCTTAATCAACCCAGATTTCTGACTTCGTCTCCTCAACTTCCATCAGCCTCTCGAAGCAAGTCCGTCGCATCAACACCATTATATACTCGGCTCCTCGTCGCTTCAGTATGTAAGTTGATATGATTCAATGCCTTTAATCTTCAATCATTTAATCACATTTACTAGAAACCGGTCAAATGATCCTGAAGTCATCCTCACCCATAAGATGAGACCAAAGATTGGGTCGAAACTCGGAACCCTTCTCGGGCTTCCTGAATTGCGTGTTTAGAGAATATGCAACGACGAGGATCGAGCAGGCAGAGCTCTCAGCTCTCATCGATAGAAGAGATAAGCTAGAGACTTTGGCCCGTGGATACTGTCATGAATCCGTCAAAATCCAGCGAGACCAGGACGTGGTTTCCCAGTTGCATCGGAAAAGGGTGAAGATCATTCACCCGAATGGCATTCCGACACAGGATGACGATAACGACACATGGCAACAGCTTTGATGGCGAAAGCAAAGGATCTATATTACGTGGTTCTCAGGATCTGATAATAGGGAACTGACTCGCTTCTTCTCCTAAATATGAAAACTATACATCTTTGCCACCCCCCTTGGCTAAATCGAATCAACCGGCCGAGGAGGATATGTCTTAGCCAGAAGTTCCTGTTCCGACGACTGATATGACCGACTTGGAGATGCCATTAACGGCGCACATCGCGATTCTAGCAAACCAGGAGACAGTAAGTTTCTACCTGTATTGTTGCAAATAGTTGAGAGCTTACCAAGTATACAGATATATATCCAGATCAGCAAGCTGACGGAAATGATCACAACGGTTCCGCGGACCGGCGGTCGGTATGAGGTTCTACTCTCTATTCTCAGCAGGCGGCTAATATATCTAGATTCAGTTCCCGCCGGTCCTCGGCGAGTACGGACAAGACTAGTCGCTGATTTTCGAAGAGCATCGACCTTGACGAGGATTACGAGGATAGCGAGAGCGAAGGTGACTGGGAGGGGGCTTAGGATACCTTTACCGGTCACCTCCCGGTACTCAAGGAGTACTTCGGGGAGTACGTTGCTCGGACGGGCGCCGCGACCATTACAAGGCGGGTCAAGAGTGCGCCAGCGCACAGATCGTCTTCGGGATGTTGCGGTCGAGGACATCGCCTGTAAGTTTTCCCTACTCATAATAATAACTACGGGCTAACATACTGTTCTCTTTCTAGCCGAAGTTATTGAGACAATTGGGCAAATCGACCAGAAGCAGCTTGTGGACCTCTACATTCTGCTCAGCCAGGAGTTTCGCAAGAGCCAGCAGCCGGGGAAGAAGGCTGTGGCCACACGCACAAGTAGTTTCACTACAGATGTGCAGGGTGGTCACAGCCAGTCGTCCGCTGCTCATCAGCAGCAGCACGCGCTCCGACTCTGCTGGCCGATGTATATAAGTAAGGGCATCGCCCCCCGTCTACTTCTACCAAGCCGTTGCCCCAGCTCCCCAACCTTTTGCCGACCCCAGCAACTCTCTTCATCTAGCCCAATCCAACCAACTCAACCAATCTCACCATGCCTTTCGTTGGAGATGTTGGTAAGTAACATGGATCGGATGACAATCTCCTCTTGCTATCGTGCTGACTCTGCTGCTCGCAAGGATATGACGAGGAGCTGAGTGAGGACGGTTTCGCGCTCATTCGCCGGTTCGTGGAATTGGTCATTCGAATCGAGATGCTGTACGGCTGGGGGCCATATATACTCGGCGGAGAGATGATTGTCTCAGTCCTCCCCGGTTGCAGTCGCAGGCCCTTCTGGATCTCGGTCGAAGATGGTCCCCAAGGCACCTCGGGCAGCGCGGATCCGCCATCTGGTAATCTCAGACACAGAGGAGGATGCATCCAGTTCTGACGGTCCCGCCGATGGAGGCAAGAGAGAGGACCATGAGGGCAGTCTTTGTGTCGATTAGTTTGCAGTGTGTAACTGTTGTTTAACGTACACATAGTATCACATTAACCTACAAATGCTAATGATACCGATGGTAATTGTGCTAGAAATCTATAATGATGAGCAGTCATACGCTGGAAATACACGATTGGATGTAATCTTCGCGAATGACAGATATCTCTATACATTACCTAGCTCGGCCAACGCGATACTGTTTGATGCGAGCATACATCCAGGCTGCAAGGCTAAAGCAACCGGGACGCTAGTTACCTAGGCCCATGAATGTATACGATAACCGTCTTGCAGTTTTAGCCCTGATTATCCTGTTCCCTCGGTACGTGCTATCTCCTTCCTTGCTCGTTGTTGCTGCGACGTGAAACTTACTATGCAGCTTAGTCGAGACAATGTGATATACCACAGCTGGAAGAGGCGAGGCGGTCATTTGCCAAGCAATGAAATCGAGCTTGCGCAGCTCTCCTATTCCTTCCTCACTCATTTCACAGGCACATGTTGTGGACCAGGCTGTCAATAATACTTTTATAGACATCTATTAAATCACAAAACCAGCATGCTTCGACATGGCCATCTCCTTGGTATACGGATCCTCGCGCCGCCCAATCAGCTACGCAAACGTCTCGCCAAGGTCCAGCTTGCCCACGCTCCAAATCTCCTTCTCGTCCTCGGCCTCGTCGTTGGACAGCCCCAGGCCTCCCTGGCCGCCCTCGGCCTCGCGCCGCTCGCGCGCCTGCGTGCCCAGCCTCGTGGCGACGCGCTTAAAGTAGTCGCCCATGCTGCGCTTCGTGTTGGCCGGCAGGTCGGCGCCCGGCCCGGCCATGAACTTGTCAAAGATGCGGCTCTCCTCGTCGGCCACACTAAAGAGCTCCACAAACGCCGCCTCGGCCGCCAGCTTGACGGGGATGACGGGGTCGCGCACGCTCGCAAAGATGGGCTGCGCCAGCAGCGCCACGTGCGGTCGGACCATGTCCATGTCGGCGCGGCTCACCGTGCGCACAATGACGAGCGCCAGGCGCCGCGAGTCGGTGGGGTTGCCGGGCTGGATCACGTTTGCCAGAGTCTCAAAGATCTCCTTGGTGGTCTCGTAGCTCTTGACCGCAGGGCAGAGGAGGTATTTGCCCGTGGCAAGGAGACAGTTGTCAGCGATGAAGACCTAGTTAAACCTCGTTAGCCATTGTCGAGTGTGACTGATTGATTGATTGACATCAGGGAACTTACGCTCTTGTTTGTCATGCCCTGGCAGAGCAGCGCAGGCAGATCATCCGCCAGAGGGCTGTTGAGCAAGGCGTCTCGAGACTCCACCATGACAGCGTTGAGGGCAAGGATGGACGAGTTGCTAAAGTGAGTCGTGACGACACGGTTCTTCAGCAGGCTGTGCGCAGCCTCTTCGGGAACGTTGTTGATCAAGGCACCCAACAGCTTGGCATTGGTGATTGTCATGTTGTCATCCCTCTCGTCGGTGTCCATATCAATCAACGATAGAACAGCCGTGCGCGAAGCCTCGCCCATGTTGGCGCCAGCCTTGCTGATGACCTCGTACAAGGCCTTGAGCATGGCCGTCTTCACGCCAGGGTCGCTCGTCTTGGAACCGGTAACGAGCTCGGCAATGAGAGGATCGATACGGGGTGTGTACTTGATCAGGGTTCCGAGAGCCTTGGCAGCCCGGCTTCTCAGGACCTCGCTCGACGTGTCGGCAAGCGACTTGGCAAACGTTCGCTGCAGCTGGGGCAAGAATGGCTTGAGGGCCGTGGGCATCTTGTCCAAGAGGTTGTTGAGAGTCAGCAGAATGGCCGACTTGACTTCAGTAGCACGTTCTGAGACGACACGAATCAGAGGACCAGTAATCTGGGTAACAAAAGGCTTGAGAGATGCCTCGCTGGTTCGGTCGACAATGTCGGAGATACCGAGAGCCGCTTGCGTTCGCTGGTCGGCGGTACCGTTCATCAGACCCTGCAGGAAGATGGGAAGAATGGCGTTGATTCCCTTGGGCAGCTCGAAGCCGCGCAGGTTGGCACCCGCCACGCCCACACGCTGTAGGGTCTGTCGGGTCGAGATGACGAGCGTCTCCATCTCCTCCTTGCGCAGCTTCTTGGTAAATGCACTGAGGGCCGCCCAGGACGCCTTGACAACGTCCAAGTCGCTATCATCAAACGAGTTGAGCAGCGATCGGATGATGTCCTGGTTGTACCTGGAATAGTCGACTGAAGAGGCGGAGAAGAAGTTGCCCAGGTGGCGAGCAGTAGCGGCTCTTCGTCGGTGGTCGTCGTGCTTGAGCAGCTGCAGAAGAACGTTCATGACCGTGTTGAGACCGTCGTACTCGTCAATGGACTGAATCACCGTATCGAAAGAAGACTCCAGCTCGGCACGCAGGCCCTCCTCTTGGCAGTTGATCTCGTTGTCCATGAGCGAGTTGATAATGTTGGGTAGGCGCCTGTTCATAGCAGGGCCCGCAACCTTGGACAGAGAGGCCAAGGCCTTGGCGTCAAACGAAGAGATAGGAGGCGTCGTGAGGGTCGGGATAAGGTTCGGCAAGATGATGTTGGACCGGGTCGTCTCAGTCAACAGTGTGAGAAGAGCAGACAGGGCGTTCTCAGCCTCGCTCTCGGAGCGAAGGAGGTTAAGAAGGAAGGGCAGGACCTGGTCAACAGCTCGCTTGCCCAGGATCTGCTGAAGAGAGTCGAATGCTTCCGCAGCAGCTTCTCGAACGTCATCATCCGAGTCGGTAAGAGCAGTGCGGACAATAGAGATAAGAGTCTTTTCATGGTCTTCCAAAGCTTCAGGCGAGGCCGAGGCAATGAGCTCTCGGAGAGCCAGGCAGATACCCTGCTTGGCATCCGTATCCGTAGAAGTCTCTAGGCCTTCCTCCAGGGTGGGCAGAAGTGTCGAGAGGACACCATCGCCAGCCTTACGGATAAGCTCTCCCAAAGCGTTGCTGGCAATGACCTTGTGCTCCATGTTGGAGCTTCCAAGGCGACGGATAAGAAGTTGCGTAAGAGTTGGCACAAGCTCCTTGAGAGTCCTGGGACTGTGGACCAGGACCTTCCACACGTTGATAGCGGCCGACCGCACCGCGTTGGCGGTATCGCAGCGACAGACATAGAGAGCGGACAAGATCTTGTTCCGCTTCTCCTCACCAAGGACCTCCTTGAGAGAAGCGCCGGCTTCCCTGATGGCATCCTCGTCTTGTTCATCGTCATCGGGATCGGCGTTGGCCTTGATACCAGTAAGGTTGAAGAGCAAGTCACCAACAAGCTCGACGGAACTGAGACGGATTCTGTAGCTGTCGTCGGCAAGACCACGCTCGAGCTCGGGAAGCAGAAGATCAACAGCGCGGACCGCAAAGTTCTTGACAAGGAGACGTCCAGCACGGAGAGCAGTCTCTCGGATAGATTCCACGTCATCGGCGAGACCGGCGAGAATAGGCGGCACGATACGACCAAGGTAGTTGGAGAAACTGTTTCCGAAGCAGACGGGAAGGAAGATGAAGAGTGACATGAAGCCCTCGCGAACAGCCGCCTTGGAAGACTCGACATTTTGGAGAATGGTCGGCAGAGTCTCTTCCAGTCTGGTGGTTCCCAGTCCAGCAAGCACTTCACTAAGGGCCTGAGCGGAACCAAGTCTGTCGCCAGCACCGGTGTCGGACTTGAGCGTCTGCATGAGTCCGGGAATGAGGTCGGGTAGAGTCTCCTCTCCGAGCTTCTCGACTAGAGAACCAAGGGCTCGGGAAGCTGTTGCTCGCGTAGTCGGGACGGGATCGACAATGGCAAGCTTCAGGCCAGCGACAAGCACAGGCAGATGCATGACAACATCCTTCTTCTCGGTCAGATGAGCAAGGCTGCCGATGACCTGAGCGGCCTTGCGTTTCGTGTTGGATCGGTCTCCCAGGCCACGCTGCAAGATACGTGTGACGAGCGCCAGAGAAGGTGCGTCGAGGTAGTGCACGAACTGAACCTTGATGAGAGAGTCTAGAGCTTCGTCCGTGTACTTGGTCGGGTCGCTGAGGGCCTTGAGGATGATATCCACCAGGCCCTTGATTTCGGGGTTGTTGATGACCTCACCGAACCTCTTCAAGCTTCGGTTAGCAGCAGATCTCACCTCCTTGTGACTGTCGTTCAGGACACCAGTCAGGGGCGGGATGATGTCGGGAAGACTGTTGGCCAGCTGCTGGGGGTCGAGGTAGGCCATGGCGCCGAGCAGGTCACAGGCTCCCTTCTTACTTCGCCACTGCTGGTCATCGAGACCACTGAGCAGAGTCGGCATGATTTGCTTCACGCCATAGGAGCTAAGCTTTCCGAAACAAGCCTTGGCAGCGGCAAGACAAGCATCTCGAACGTCCGCGTTGGTGTCGCTGAAGCCCGTGAGTAGCTGAGGAACAATCTGGATGACATATGGCTCGAAAAGGCGGCCGAGCATAGTGGACAACAGCTCAAAAGCGATGAGCGCAGCCTCGCGCTGGTTGGCCTCCTTCTTATTCTCCATAGCCCCCTTGAGCGATGAGATGATACGATACTCGCGCAGTGCTGCAATGCCTCGTCCCATCACCAAGCCAGCCAGTCCATACGCGGCACCTCGCTGAACTGCGTACTTCTTGGACGTCATCAGTGTTTCCATGATCTGCGTGAAATACTTGGACGACTTGTCCGAGCAAGCCCGGATAAGAGGAGGGAGACATTCCGCAACGGCAAATTGAACGGTCTCGGAGGGAGTGCTCAAGGTCGCCACGAGTCGGTCGATGACAATCGGGATCTTGGGGTCGCCGGCGTTCAGATGACGGGCAAGAGCACCATACATGATGATGACAGCCTCATTGACACGATCAGAAGCCTCAGTATGCTGATCCGGCTGCTCAAGGGTCCGCTCAAACTTCTTCATGAGAGCATCGAGAATCTTCTTTCCGTGACAATCAATGGCACGGATGGCCGCGTCAAGCATCTCGCTTCGTACTGCGCCATTCTGGTCTCCCAGGGGCCCAGAGTCAATCAGGAACGAGAAGAATGGATCGAGCTGGTCCACTTTGATAAAGGGAGCCAGCTCCTTGAAAGCCGTGGCAATACCATGTCTGCCCTCCCAGGGATCAGAAAGATCCATCTTCTTGGGCATTCCATACTCGTCAAGTTGCTGGGTTCGGGGCTTGGCGAGCTCCTGGTACTCCGAATTCAGCTGAGCAAAGACGTCTTTGAGCGCCGCGGGGTACTCCTTCACAGCTTCCGCCACAGAGCGCGCAGCAGCTCGGCGAAGCTGTCCGTCCTTGGTTTGGAGGAAGGGGAGAATTCGAAGGGCTAGATCCTCGGTGACCTTGAATCCGCTCTCGTCCCAGATATCCTGGCCCAGTTCCCGGTGCTCTTCCTCGTCGTCATGACACGCCAGCCAAATCTCGTCGGAAAATCCAAGCTCGCTCATGTCCACGTCGGCACTGATCGACTGCAAAACAGCAGATCTGACCCGTGTCTCGGGCACGAGAGCGCCTCTTGCTAACACCATCATCTCCTCCTTGTTCATGTTGGGAGCTACGCAGCGGCACATATCGGCGAAGCAGTCCTTGATGATCTTGTAGTGCTGTGTGTAACGCTGCATAGAGCTGACGAGGACGGAAAGCAGCTCGGCACGAGGGACTGCTTCATCCGCACAGACATCTGTGTGGAAGGACAGAAACTCAACAGACAGCACGAGCTGAGTGTCCGCATCGTCATCAGAGTTTCCAAGGCCACCTTTTCGAAGAATGTCAAGGCATAGAGGAGCAATGTAGATGAGAGAAACTTGGTCGAACGGTCGCTGTTCTCCAGCAAATCTGAGGCGATACAGGATTCTCGTGAGGAGATCTTCGATGGGTTCTTGATTGTAGTTTTCAGGTAGGGATACCTCGCGCAGGCGCAATGTGGCCGCACCAATGAAAGGCTTCATCGATCCCAGCCGAGAGCTCAGCTTATCTGAGCAAGTGATGTAGGCCATGGGCGCGGCATCACCGGTGATCATGGTAGCTCCAGCATCAATGACCTTCAAAAGCAGGGAGACAGCAGAGCCCAGCCACTGAGTTGCATCCGTAGGAGGGCCATTCGCCAAACTTTTGATAATACCAATGCCTCGCAAAAGCTTTGCCTCGATCTCGATAATGGATTGTCGAATTTGACTTTCCTTCTTGAGCTGAGCGTTGACCTTGGCATTTTCATCCGCAGTCAGTTTTCGCTGCTGACCCTTCTTCTTATCTAGTTGGCTTCGCAGCTCTTCCTCCCACTTCAAGATATCGTAATCTTTGTTGTTCTTGTCCACCGTTTGTTGCGCCTTCTTAGCAAGCACGTCTACAAAGCACGTACCCTCAGGGGTCCTGAAAATGGCTGCCTCGACAGGGCCAATATTCTGAAGTTGATCGGCGTCAAGGTCGTGGCGAAGGAGCTCGATGATTCGCGGAATGATGGCATCGGGAGCAACAAAGGCCAAGTCGGCGGCCGCATTACAGGCAGCTTTCCTTATTGAGTCCGATTTTTGTGCGATAGAGGTTCTTCTTTCAATCTCCTTGAGGAGGACATCTTGGTTCTTCTGGACCAACTCTCCCGGATCAACCTCCATTCGGAGACAAAGTTCGATCCAGCTTGCCCTCGGTATCAGATCAGGACGCGCTAAAACCAAAAGGGAGCATGCTTGGTGCTCCAGGTCATCCTTTGATACCGAGTGGCCGAGCTTTTCAATTTCCTTAGGGTCAAGGCAAATGGCCTTGAGCACCTGGATTAGACTGGAATATTCCGCCCTGTGCTCCTTATCGCTCGCTCCACGTTCCAGGTGGCTCCAGAGTCCACTCACAACAAACTCGGAGACAAGCGCGGCATTTTGCACATAGAGTTTCGAAAGAGCATTCGTAGCCTCCTTTAACACCTTGGGTGGGAGACCAGATGTCGATAGCAAGTGGATGAAGACTTCCGACCAAGCAACTTGAACACTGCTATCAGAGCGCGGCGCAATGCTTTGGAAGATGGATGAGAGCGCTCGGATAAGCCAAAAGAGATCCTCATCCCCAGAGATCTTGGAATAGATGCGATGGTTCAGGAGAAACGAGTGCTTTTGCTCCAAGGAGAGGGATTGCTCTGGCAAAGAGGCCTTGGATAAGGCCGTGTCGGCAGATGACCCGGAAAAGCGACCGCGAACAAGAGGGTAAACCGCAACCATGATGTAAGCGCCCACAACTAGGCCGTTCAGGGCAGCGGTGGCGGCGTTGGCCACCACCCCCTTGAACGTGTCGAGAATCTTGGGTATCACAGCATCAACAAAGGCAGACTTTCCAGAGGTCACTTCTTCGGCCTGATCAAACGTCACCAAGATGGAGCCAACACGAAGGAGCCAAGCCTTCCGAGATGGAATCTTCTTCTCGGCGAGACCCTTTGAGATTGCGTCTAAAACAGGCTTGGATACCTCGCCGCCATTTTCAAGAGTGTAAACAACGGCTCTTGCCAGCGCAGAAGTCTCAGCTACCAGAGCAGCTTCGTTGCCCTCTTTCGCAGCAATAGTAGCGATTGCAGTGGCGACCTTTTCGGCACTCGATTTGGAGAGGGGGGACGTCTCGAGCATCTGGGAGTGGAGAACTCGGTGGTCGGCAGATGCAAGCTTGCCTGTTCTCAGGGGCGTCGCAATCTCGTCAATGATGTGATCTGTTGCCTCGGCATCATTGCAACGGACAATGAGGGCTTTGTAGGCAGTCAAAGCACCCGAGCGAATAGCCGCATTGGTAGACTTGGCATTCGATAAGATGGGCTTAAGGAGCTTCTGATCCAGCACCTTGGAAAGATCAAACGAAGCCGGCAGAGCATGGGCGAGCGGTGTGAGAGCACCGTCAAGAATGACCTCGGGGGCTCGCAACAGTCCTTTCTCAAGAGCAGGTACGACATCCTTGGAGATCTCATCCAGCGTGGCAAAGGTGGAGAAGAAGTCGCGAAGGCCCAAGGCAATGTGCTCTGGGACAGCGGCACGAGAGCCAATAATCTCTCTGGAGTAGAACTCGTAGTACTTGGGCTTCAAAGTTTCGAGAACAGGCTTCAGATGGTCCTTGCGTGCAGAGACGCCGGCAAGAACGCCAAGGAAGATGGAGTTCCGTGCCGTAGGCTGTGTTCCCTTGGTCGCGAGGATAGTGACAGCTTCGGTCAGACGCTTCTCACTTGTTTCAGGGCTTTCCAACAGCTTGCGCAGGCCCCTTCTTGTGACCACGAGGGCAGACTGGGATACGGTCTTTTTGCTGACGGGCTGGAGGCACCTCTCCAGGGCGTCGGCATCGGCCAGCAGAATGTCCTTGGCAAATTCGTCCCAGAGAGGGGAGTCGGCCAGGTGCTGCATCAACAGAGCAAACCACTCGACCAGAACGAAGGCGCTCGAACTGGCAATGCCGGGCTTCTGTGACTCCTTGCGCAGGGCGTCAATGAGGGGCGCAAGGGTCTTGGAGTCGGCGCCCGATGAGATGACGGTGGCAAGGCATTTCTGGACAGCCAGACGGGATTCTCGATCGGTGTAGAAGGCGTGGGTTGCGAAAAGCAGCTGGAGGAGTCGCTGGACGTGGGCACTATCAAGAGCTGAGGGGAGGTCAGTCAGGTGAGCGACGGTCGCGCATAGACGATGGGATTCGGGGCTAGCGCACTCTTCTGGGATATTCTTTCCTCAAGAGCACGCAGCTGGGCTATGCGGACTGCCGTGGAGGACGAGGCCAGGGCCTTTTTGGTGGCGGAGAAGTCGAGGTCGGCCTGGCCATTGGCGGCGGGTGCTTCAGCTTCAGACATGATGGAGATCGGTCGGGGCAGATCGGATTGACGAAACCATCGGGGGCTGCCGGAGACGATTGAACTCCGGGGCTGGTGATGGGCTCGGAGCGGAGTGAGGGCGGTGAATGCGTCGTCGGATGGGAGCTGGTGATGTTGGTGATGTTGGCAGTGGTGGTGGTGTTGAATGTGGTTTTTTCCCACAAGATCGAGACGTGGTGGGTTGGAAGAGACGGAACCTCGACCCCACGTACAGTACAGTACCCAACTTACCTACCTGCGTTGGATGCTGCAAGCTCCCATGGATCGCTCCATAAATCCATCCACTAAGCGGGACAGCCCAATGGAGGGGGGGGGGGAGCCAGAGCTCAGCATCCATGGATTGCTGGCGCCCGAAACCCTGGGCCCCGACCGACCCAAGGCACCCTGTAAGCGGGTTTTCACCGCCTAAATGTGCGTGGCCACAGGGCTTAAGCCGCTGTAACAGCCGACCGACGTCCGTTTATAGTGGGGCCGGGCTACCTCCATCTTGGTTTCGATATGGCGGGGCAGGCAGAGAGGTTCACGGTAATGTGATGGATGATTGTAATGCCGTGAAATATTGCCCTTTTCTACGTTGTGGACTTCCAATCTTCTTTCTTACTACTGGAGGGACTCGAGTGAGTACACAATTGGTTTGCGAACTTACAATTTACTTTGGAAACAATCCAGGTGGCTCTGTAACGACTTCCATATCGACCTAGTGTCTATCCCCTCACTTGTTGGTGAGAGAAGGCTCTGCTCGGTGTGAGTCAGTCAGTCAACCCACTACAGAAGCGTAACGTCAGCAACAATCCAGCTACTACAGTACATATATGATGGAAAACAAGACAGATTCGGGTTAGCAGAGTGCGAAGAATCAGAGTCAACGCCGTCCTCTTTCCAGGAGCACTCGGGTGCGTGCGTGCGTGTATGTACTGTAATCCATCTCTTCAGTTGCCGTATCGTACAATACATAGACTGTAATACAAGGCCTACAATAACATAGCACTGCCGTTGCGTTGCGTCACTAGCCTCCACTCAGGCTGATCGCTTACCCACTTCTCCCAGGCCCCCCAAAGTACTGTACCTACAGTAGGTACTGCACTGCACTGCACATCCACACATTTCATCCTCTCAACCAACCTAACCTGCAAACCACCAGCATTCACTACCAGCATTCTCACAACATACATCCCGCTCGCCGCGACGAGCCCTCCCGCTAGCCCATGGCCGGCGCCAAGAAGAAGAAGAAGCCCGCGGCCAACCCGGCCCGCGGCTTTGCGACGACGTCGATTGCCTCCAAGCCCCGACCTGAAGCCGCCGAAGCCGACCTAAAGCCTTCATCCGATGCCCCTCCATCGTCACAACCTCGCAGCGATGCCCCGCCATCCGCATCCGCCCCGGCTGCTGGCCAAGCCAACTCCAGCACCGCAAAGGCATTGAGCCCCGAGGAGTTTGAGAGGCAGCTCGAGGAGGCGGAGCTGCAGCTGCTTGTCGAGAAACACGCCGTCAAAACCAAACGCGATGCTCAGCGCCAGCGTGCTCGCCTCGACACCGACCGCCGTCTCCTGCGCACCCAGGCCGATTCCGTCAACAGTTACAAATGGCTACCGCAGGAGCTCATGGACCACATTTTGAATTTGATCCAGGCCGAGAATCGCTTTGCCGCCTCGAGCCTGGCCTCGTCCGACAGCGTCGGCGCTGGCAAGATGCCTCCAGAGGAGGAGATGATTGCGCGCCTGTGGACCTTGCAGCAAACACTGTCCGCCGCCGAATTCCCCGAGGCGCGCATTCGATCCGTCATCCGCTACATTCTCGACATCTCGCCCAACATTTCCGCAAACCCAAAAGACTCCATCTGGGGACTCGATGAGGCCTTGGACTGGTTGGCTAGGGAGTGTGCTCTGGATGAGCTACCGTCCTACGAGGCCAAGGCTAAGCCGGCTCTTAAAAGCGCTGCAGGTATGTCATCAAGCCACAGGTCCCTTTCTGCTGCGCGACACTAATCCTTGTCCTACCTTACCCATAGATACCCCTCAAGATAGCCCTGTGCCTACTCGCTCCTCAACCCCCCGTCAAACTGATCCTCGCAATGCTCGCAAGAACAAGGGCTCCAATGGCCGGCCAGCAAAGTCTTCGGCGCCAGCGAAGAAGCTGGTGGTCGCCTGCGATAGCGACATAGAGCCGGACGAGCTAATGCCCAAGTATCTTGAAGCAAAGGTGAAGCTCCTGCAGCTTGAGCGAAGTACCACCGCGGCCACGCCTGAAGACGAACTCGCTGTTGCCAAATTAGAGGCGAAACTCCGAAAGATTGAGAGCGATGTTCTGTTTGACCAGTTTGAGGCTGACCAGAAGTGGAAGAGCGAACGGCCAGCCCTTGAGAGGCAGCTCGCCGCGGCCAAAAAAGAGAGCCAGAGCATGGCAGAGGATGTGACACCGTCGGAAGAGCCCGAGCCGGAAAAGACCGAGGGAGATGGCATTGCCGATGAGGCGGAGCGCATTGCTGCGGAGATTTTGGCTGGGGTTGACGAAGACGAGGATATTGGTGGTCTGTTCGATTCATTACCGCAAAACGAAGTCGATGCAGTCACTGGAGAAACTAGAACCGTCATCAACTCGGCCGAAGGTGCCAGGATCGTCATTAAAGACTTTGGCAAATGGAGCGGCCTCAGCCCTAGACGTGCTCTTGAAGAAGCTTGTCGTTCAAGGTACGTGCACCGATTTACATGATCCAGCAACAGTGATTCCTGACTGTTTTACTAGGGATACTGGGGCAAGGGTCACGTACACGGTTGTTTCGAGTGCCAGCTTCGCAAACCAGCACGCTGTTGACGTATTCTGGGCCAAACCCCAGGAGCAACCTCCCCAGTCCACTCTGTCCGAGGTCGAAATCATCACGGATCCTTTTCATTTCACATTTACCATGAACGGCATCGCAACGCCAGATGCGAAGCAATCAGAGGCATACATCTCGACAGCTGCCTTGTACTATATCTGCAGCGGCAACCCCAAGGAGGAGAAGACCGGCATGAAGCTCCCTCCAGTTTGGCGAGACTTGTGGTCTGAGCTAGCCGAAGCCAGGAAGAACCAAATTGATGCGGCAGACAGGGAAGTGGTCAAAGACTTGAGAACAATTGTTCGCGAAAGACATGATCAGGAGCTCGAAGACGGAGTCATTCTCACGGGCGCGTTTAGGGGGCGAGGCGCCGCCAAGAATCTCCAGGAGTCAGGAGACGACAGCAGCCAAGACCGTTCACGGCAGCACGCAGCAAATGCAGAATACTACCAAAGAATCTGGGCCGAAAAGTCCAGCACTCACAAATATAGGACTATGCTGGTAAGGAAAGCCGTTCGGCAGGCTGCTTTGACATGACAACTGACTCGGCATGCAGCAATCGCGTATGCAACTTCCCATGTGGAATTTTAGACAACAGGTATTAGACGCTGTGGATGAGAACCAAGTGGTGATTGTCTGCGGTGAGACAGGATGGTAAGTGACTGCTTAGTTCCAGAGGTATCAATATCGGCTGCTGACTACGAAATAGTGGAAAGAGTACGCAGGTTCCTTCATTCTTGCTAGAGCATCAGCTGGCGCAAGGCAAGCCTTGCAAGGTATTCTGTACGGAACCTCGTCGAATTTCAGCCATCTCGCTCGCTCGTCGTGTCAGTGAGGAGTTGGGAGAAAACAGAGGCGATCTTGGCACCAGCAGATCTCTAGTGGGCTACTCCATTCGTCTCGAGTCCAACACGAGCCGCGAAACCAGGCTTGTATATGCGACGACGGGTATTGTCATGCGCATGCTTGAGGGGTCCAACGAACTCCAGGAGATTACGCATTTAGTCCTCGACGAGGTTCACGAACGATCCATCGACAGTGACTTCCTCTTGATTGTACTCAAGAACCTCATGAAGCGGCGCCGCGATCTCAAGGTTGTGCTCATGTCCGCCACAGTGGATGCTGACCGTTTCTCTGCCTACCTCGGAGGCGCTCCCGTCCTCAACGTCCCCGGACGAACATTTCCGGTCGAGGTTCGCTACCTCGAGGACGCTGTTGAGCTTACGGGTTATACTCCTACTCACTCACCTGGCGACAAGATGGTCGATATCGACGATGATCCTGCAGAGGTGGAAGCAGAGGGACCTCAAACTGACATCTCCAAGAGTCTGGCCGGATATTCATCCAAGACGCGGACGACGCTTTCGCAGCTAGACGAGTACCGCATCGAGTTTGACCTGATTGCCCAGCTCATCGTGCAGATTGCGACGCGCGAAGACCTGGCCTTTTACAGCAAGGCCATCCTAGTCTTCTTGCCTGGTATTGCCGAGATTCGGACGCTCAACGACATACTTCTGGGCGACCCGCGCTTTGCCAGGGACTGGCTCGTCTACCCGCTTCACTCGTCCATCGCGACCGATGACCAGGAGTCGGCCTTCCTTGTCCCGCCACCCGGCGTCCGCAAGATTGTGCTGGCAACCAACATTGCTGAGACCGGTATCACCATTCCCGATGTGACCTGTGTCATCGACACCGGCAAGCACCGTGAGATGCGCTTCGACGAGCGACGCCAGCTCTCGAGACTCATCGACACCTTCATCTCCCGCGCCAACGCCAAGCAGCGACGAGGTCGAGCCGGTCGAGTGCAGCAGGGTCTCTGCTTCCACATGTTCACCAAGTACCGGCACGAGACTCTGATGAGCGACCAGCAGACGCCCGAGATGCTGCGTCTGTCGCTGCAGGACTTGGCCATCCGCGTCAAGATCTGCAAGATTGGGCGCATCGAGGAGACGCTGGGCGAGGCACTGGATCCGCCGTCGGCCAAGAACATCCGGCGCGCCATTGACGCCCTCGTCGACGTGCGGGCCCTGACGGCGGCCGAGGAGCTCACGCCGCTCGGTCACCAGCTGGCCCGCCTCCCCCTGGATGTGTTCCTCGGCAAGCTGATCCTGCTGGGCACCGTCTTCAAGTGTCTGGACGTGGCCATCACCGTGGCAGCCATGCTGTCGTCCAAGTCGCCCTTCTCTGCCCCCTTTGGCCAGCGCACCCAGGCCAACAACGCACGCATGGCCTTTCGCCGCGGCGACTCGGACCTCCTGACCGTGTACAACGCCTACCAGGCGTGGAAGCGCGTGTGCCGGGCCAGCGGCGGCGGCGGCAAGGAGGCCCAGTTCTGCCGCAAGAACTTCCTCAGCCAGCAGACGCTCGCCAACATTGAGGACCTCAAGGGCCAGCTGCTCACGTCCCTCGCCGACTCGAGCTTCCTCTCGCTGACCGAGGACGAGCGGCGCGCCCTCGCCCGCCAGCGCTACTCGGGCGGCCGCGGGCGCCGCCAGCAGCAGTTCTTTGACGTGCCGCAGCGCGTCAACCTCAACAGCGACAACGACGTCATTGCCGCGTCCGTCATTGCCTGGAGCTTCTACCCAAAGATGCTCGTCCGCGATGTCCCCGGCACAAAGGGCCTGCGCAACATTGGCACCAACCAGAACATTAGCCTGCACCCGTCCTCGGTGAACCGAGGGTTCCTCGATATCAAGTGGCAGTCCTACTACCACATTATGCAGTCCAAGTCGTATGTCGTCTTCGTTCTTCTTAAAATCTCCCTGGCTCTTAATCTTCCTTGAGCATTCTACTGACCAGTCATTTCTCCAGCGTCTACCACGCTCACGAAGCTACCGCGACAGACCCATTTGCCATTGCCCTCCTCTGCGGCGATGTACGCTGTGATGTAAGTTTCCCCCCGGTGACCATCCTCACCTCCATCCCCCTCCCTGCCCGCCTCCCGTCCTAACCACCTCCAGATGTACTCTGGCGTCATCGTCCTCGACGGCAACCGCGGCCGCTTCGCCGTCCCCGACTGGAAGACGATGCTCGTCCTCAAGGTCCTGCGCACCCGCCTCCGCGAGCTCCTCACCCGCTTCTTCAAGCAGCCCGGCAAGCTGCCGACGGCCCAGCAGGAGAAGTGGCTCGACGTCTGGCAGCGGCTCTTTACGCAGGAGTTTACCCAGACGGAGCGCAAGGCCATTCCATAGGGGTCACTCGTCAACCTACGGGTAAATGAGAAGGAGAAGAAATTTCCCTTTCCATCTTGGGGAATCAAATGCATCTGAGGAGAAGGGGTATTATCCTACGTTTTGTTATAGATGACTGGACACGCTTGATTACCTACCTAGGCAATGTACTTTGGGGCGATGTATACCAATGATGAATAAACGGGCGTGGACTAGTAAAAGCAATGAAGCAATAGACTTATTATACCATATGCCCATAGACGCAACCTGGCCCAGTTGACCAAGGTGGACAAACGACTCATGTACAACGGAAGCAAACTTTCTGGTATTTCCTTTCTGAATCTAAAGGGTGGCCTCGGAGCCATTTGTCGCGGCGCAAGCCAGCCATGGTATCAAGGTCCCAAGCATCAACATCATTACATCACTCTCGGCAAACAGTCTCTTCTAGCAGCCCTCTTCGGCCTGGTATCATTTCCCACCCGTGCCGCACCACACACACTGACAAACCACCCCACGCAGCATAATCAGCAAAAGCACCCTCTACTCTGTCCTTGTCTCCCCGTCGGCCGCCTGCTGCGGCGGCTGTTCCTCTGGCTTTTCCTCCGACTTCGAGTCCTGAGCCTCCCCTGGCTCCTTCTTCCCGCCCGCAAGGAATAAGGCTTTGAAATCCGCATTGCTCTTCTTGGCGGTGCCGTTGGTCTCTGCATCCTTGTCCCCGGCCGTCGCGCTCTTGACGAAGCCAAGCCCGCGCTTCGGTCGGGGTTTGCCCAGCACGGGACGGCGGATTGTGGTCGGCGGCGGCATCAGGCCTTTGGCGGGTGGTGCGCCCTCGTCCTTTGCCTTTGCCTTGTCCGGCTTCGCCTTGGCGCCGGTCCCGTATTCGATCCGGTCGCTCTGGTGCTCGGCCTTTGCGCGCCGCAGCTCATCCGTGGTACCCGTCCGCAGCTTGTGGCCCTCAAACTCCATGCCGTCTAGCTGCATGGCCACCTTGCCCGCAGTGGCAGCATCGACAAACTCAACCTTGGCGCCCCCGTGGGCGGGCTGCAGCACGAGCTGGACAATGCCGCCAAGGGGCTCGACGAGCGCTCGTACACGGGCGTCGTTGACCGTATCCGGCAGACCCATGACCGCGATAGTGCGGGCTTCAATGTCCACGGCAGAAGGCTTGGCAACTGCGTCGCTTTCAGTGTCACGCATGGCCTCGTCTCCCTCGGCATCACGGGCAGAGGATGGGGCCGGCGATGCCGACCCGGGATCCTTGTTGACCGTCTTGGCGGAGGGCTTGACTTTGGTTTCCTTTGAGAGGGTGACGCTGATGATCTGGCTTCGCAGTTTGGTATTGTTCAGTTCTGACACGGCCTTTTCAGACTCTTCCTTGTTGGAAAAGTCCAGGAAAGCAAATCCACGGTTCTTGTCGGCAAGGTTCTTCGGGATGTTGACTCTGGTAACCGTGCCATACTTGCCAAACACCCCTCGCAAGTCATCTGCGGTGATGGTCAAGTCCAGGTTGGTCACATGGATCTCCCTGCCCTCGGCAAGGGCACCCTCGCGAGCTTTCTTGCGTCCAGGGTCCGAGTACTTGGCCAGCAGCTTGTATCGACCTTCTAAAAGGGAACCCTCCTTCTGAACAGCCTTGGCCGAGGCCTCGCGATCGCGGAATGAGACGTAGCAGAAACGACGATGGGTATTGACCTTGAGGCTGGGCCATCGGATACTGAGGATTTCTCCGCAATCCTTGAAGATGTCACGAATGTACTTGTCATCCGCAACGGGCGGGTAGTTGGTCACGTAGACTGTCAGGTCGTAACCGGACTGCACACTTAGCTGTGACTGTCCAAAGTATTTTCCATCGCGAAGCAAAGCCGACCGAGCCTCTTCGACGGAGCGGAACTCAATGAGAGCAGTGGAGGAAGTGTCGTCGCGAACCAAGGCCGTGATGTTGTTGATGTGACCGTACTCCTTGAAATACTGGCGCACCTTGGTCTGCGTCACGTCCCCAGGGAGATTCGTGACGATGATGGTGGAATTCTCACGATCCCGCTTACCCTCCGTTGCGGCGGAAACCTGAGGGAGCTCGTCGACATTGACGTCGCCATTGACATCGCCCTTCTGGCGCTTGCTAATGTTCTCACCGTCGCCCTCCTCTCCAGCGGCCGAGTCTCTCTTCCGCTTAGAACTAGATGGAGACAGCGCTTCGATTTGCTCTTGCTTTGGCTCCTCGGGTACCTGAGGTTCTTGGGTCTGGTAGTAGGCAGCATAAGCGGCAGCCTTCTCCTCATTCTCACGGTCCCGGCGCTTCTTGACTTGCTTAGCCACCTTGTGCACACGGTCGGACGCGTGCCTAACAGAGGCGGGGGGCTCGTAGTCGTTGCAGTGCTGCAGGTACACCTCCAGCACCTTTTCGGGCCAGTCAATCGTTCGCCGGCCAACGGCGCGGTTCAAGACAGCAGTGGCCAGTGTGGGGATGCGGAAGCCGGATCCGCCAGAAGAAGGAGTCGGGCTGCGGTTCTCATGGAAGCCTGCGGAGGAGAAAATGAGCATCTCCCACATATAGTACCTAAACCAGAAGTCGTGGCTGTCCGCGTGGACCTGTGCCGATGCCAGCTTGTTCCACTGAGCGCGGGCTTCCTCAATGGCACCCTTCTTCTCAGTCAAGTACTGAATGTAGATACGCTCAAGGCGAAACTTGGGGTCGCCCTGGAAATCCTTTCCGTAGAGCCTCTGGCCCACCACGGACACATCCTCCAGAGCGGCTCCCAGGCCAACGTCGGCAACATCCACGGCCTCGTCGGGCGCGGTAGCATCCATGGCGGTGCGTTTCAGGAAACCACACCAAGCCACGTACATCTCAATCATGCCCTCCATGCCGTCTTTGAGCAGCTGGTCCTCGCTGGTTGCAGTGTGCTTAATCGACTCGATTTCGGGAAACGGAAGCTTTGCCTCTTCGGCACAAAGGATATACCTGTTCCAGAGCATGCCAGACCAAGGACAGTGCTCAACGGCCCTGCGATGGACATCCAGGAGGTTTCCGGGGTTCTGCATATCGCTGTTGGACGAGGAAAGAAAGACAATGTACTCTAGCCACGTGAGCTGGTCGGTAGCAAGGACACCAGTCAGAGCACGTGCGTAGAGACCACGGCATAAGTCGATGCCAATCTCAGGGTTGTCGTTACTGCGCCTGCTCTGAATCATCTCCCACTCAAGGTAGGTGGTCATGGCATTCTTTTCAGCCTCAATGTCGCCCGACTCGGAAGCACGCTTGAGCTTGAGCTCAAAGGGGTCGCGCGCGCTGATGAGACGTTTGGCCTGTTGGGCGCGCGCCGTGATGTCCTTCATCGAGTCCTCCCAGGCTGCGCGGTTGTATTCGGACAGGAAGCTGGAGTAGTTTTGAGAAGTCTCGTCCCAAGTGATGTGGGGGGTCTGGAGACGATCGCAGTAGAGGTGGGTAATACGCTTGATGCCCTCGGGGGTTCGAGTCGTGGAAAGCAGCTCCATCTCTAGGGAGATCCAGCGGTCCCAGAGACGGTGGCTGTCGCCGAGGCGGTACTTGATGGCCTCATAGCCCTGCTGCCACAGGTCGAGGGCAGCACCGAAGCTGAAGAGCTCGCGGCCCATCAGCTGCTCCTCCTCGGGCCAGCCGGCGGCCGGATTCTGAGAGTCGGACCAGAGGGACCAGAAATAGTTGCAGTAGGCGAGCCAGATGCGCAAGCTGCCGGGCTCGGCGCTGACGGCGCGCTTGTACGCTTCGACGGCATTGACGCGCTGTTCGAGATCGGAAGCGGTTCGGACGGTTTCGTCGAGGTAGGCGAGCCAGTTGTCGTCGCCGACGGGTTTAGCCATGATGGAGGGCGCAGAATTGACCAGAGGATCCGCAGCGCATCACACACGGGGTAGAGCAGCTCTGGTGAGGGATGGTGTGCTCAATGGCGAAGCATTGATGAGGTCAGGTGAGGTGAAGTTGGAACCCCGAACTTTTTCGGACCAAGCGTGGTTGCTTTGCAGTTAGTTGCCGATCGGCGCGCAGGCAGCACAGCGACGCGAGGGAGAGAAGAGGAGGAAGCCTTCCGGTTCGATGGCGCGGGAGAATCGAGGGTTAGGTGCAGGAAAAGAAGACGAAAAAGAAAAAGATCAGCAGGGTTCGAGCATCCACATCCACACACTTGGGCTGGCAGAGGGAGATGGGGCCCGAGTTTTGGGTGGAAATGGGAATGGAAATGGCAAATTGATGAAAAATACTGTACAGTACAGTACATTAGGACAGTACAGATCCAGTACCTAGGTAGCTACCAGACACTTCTAGAGTAGGGGCCACACTTATCAGGCAACAGGGATTGGAGGAGGAGGAGGAGAAGGAGAAGGAGAAGGAGAGGAGGAGGAGTCTCCGCCCCTACCATTTTAGGCTGCCTCCCAGGAAATGGATGGCAAATGGCAAATGGCAAATGGCAGATGGCAAATGGCGGCTGCCAGCTGCCGCTTGCCGGCTGACGGCTGACGACGGGTGGCGCCCGGAAGGGAAAGGTCTGATGATGTAATGATGCGGATCGGGGGGCTCCTTCTTCCTTCTCCAGTCCCCACACGAGTCTAGAACTCCAAGGCCCAGACCTCGAGTAGAGTTCGAAACAGCTGCCAAGGCGTTGGGCGACTGTTTCGTGGCTAATCAGCGGCTCGGCTGGACTGGACTGGACCCTGAGATGATGTTAGTCAGGTGTGCATGGTACTGTACAGCATGTATTAATCTGCAAGGTGATAAGCTTGCATTATTTATGCTTAGGTATGCTTCTTCTTTCTTCTTCTTCTTCTTCGCCAAAGGGAGATCCCGCTCCTGTTTGCTTACCTACCTGTCCTGTACAACAGCAATGGGATTGATGTTGACATCCTGTTGCTCATATGTTCATAAAGCCAATCTGTACGCACCCGCAGCCTCTGATGGCTCAGGGAAAGCCTCATCATGTATCCGTACATTCCTAAAATTGCGGTCAGAATCATCAATGAATGGGTTTTCGATTTGACGACAACACGACACACCCTACCGCCTCTTCTTGCTGGCTCTCTCGATTACAGTTTTGACCGCCTTTGCGCCGGGCAATTGCAAAAACAGGCTTGCACTGCACTCCATCTTGTCAGCGACTCGGTAGTTGTATCAAGTAGACAATAAATAAATATTGTAGAGGAATTTGCAAGTTGAAACGGCGTGCCTTGTAGATTGTTACAGTACTACAGGAAGCCATTATTACTAATGGACACTCAAACAGTACAGGTGCGAATAGAAATTAGCTCTCAGCTGGAGCAACTACTTCACAGCCAATAACAGAGCCGGCGAAGCTGGGTTGCCTCCATGGTTGCGCGACACTCAAAGCAAAGCACGCGAGTTGTTTTTATGCGCGGGGAGATTGATTCCAGTTGAAAGTCCCCGGTTTCCCCTCTTCCTTGACCAACGTTGAGCACAAGTTCGCTCCCGCAACCTTTGTGGCCTATAGTCTTAGCTCTATGATCGGCGGAGAGTTTACTATCTTCAGCGAAGATCGAAACGTCCGCATGACTCCCCCTTAACAAGACCAACACGCATACGAGGGATTTCTAATATAACGCACTGGCTAAGATTCACATTTAATTATACAGGTTGTTGAGCTTCTAGTGATGCCTGCTCATTGTTGTTATTATTAGACTTATGCTGTTCTTAATTAGAGTTTGTTCCACAGGTTACAAGTCTCATTACCAGGATGATTAGTTTGAGCAAAGCGCAACATCCTGGCTCACTGCTTGTGAAATGCTACGGGCTCCAACCCGACAATATGCAGCTTCCCATAATAGCCATCTCGAGAACTTTTGCCATGGTAACCGTAGCAGATGCCGCTCAAGAGATGCAACGTATTACGTGCTTGAATCTTTACATCCTGCCTAGTAGAGAGCTTCCCGCCGATCACTAGATGGTATACGGCGCAAGTCCGATGCCGATATCTATCCCGGGGCTTCCGGCCAGTAATGGTTAGCCGCCAAGAGTTATGCGATTGAGCACCTTCTATAAAAGGCAGCTGGCATCGGGGAAATATATTGTTTATCTTGCCAAGGTAGCAGTGAGCTCCTCGTTGCGGACAAATGCCACCTCTCGACTCCACATGGCAACTGACTATGCGTGAATGATGAATATGCCACCGCAACTCCCAAGATCGAGTCGACGCTTGGTCATGGGCGGCTACGGACCAAGAAAGAAATTTCTCCGGCACTTTGACTGACTGCCGCCGGGTTGGCGAGATGTTCTAGACGAGTATAAAACCATGTCAATGGCTCGCGGTTTCTCTTGCACCGTGTTCATCAGCCACCTCACTCGTCTTGTTCCCAGTCTCAGTTCCAGTCATCCGCAATCATGACTCGTGCTTTGTTGAGCTTCGGCTCAGTGCTGAGCGTCCTCCAGTGCGTTGCTGGCAAAGAAATCAAGCCCAATGCGATTCTGGGAGCAGAGCGATACGACACGGGCTTGGTCCACGCTGAGCTCTTGGCCAAGAAGCATGTAAGTTGCAAGTCAACTTTTACGAAGTTTTCCCGCAATAGCTAACGGTCCTCTAGGCAGCTTGGGATCGCCAGGAAGAGCTGGGTGCTTTCCAGAGCTCGCAATACCCCAAGCTGGGATACACTCCCTGTGTTGACGGCTGGGCAGAGGCCATCAAGGGAGATCGAAACAACACGTTCCAATGCCACAACGTATGCTCCCCCTCTTACCAAGTCCCAGCTGATAAATAGCTAACTGAAGATGACAGACCGATCTGTATTCCTTCTTGAGCCATGCCGACCTTGGCAGCACGGGCAGAGGTTCCTCTTCCTGGGGTTGGACGTCCGACGATGGCCGCGAGTTTGTAGCCATCGGCCAGCAGGACGGAACCGCCTTTGCTGAGATTAACAAAGACGGCAAGCTCATCTACCTGGGTCGGCTGCCGCAGTATTCCGTGCCTTCTCAGTGGCGCGAGATTAGAACTTACCAGAACTACGTTGTCATCGGCTCCGAGGCAGTTGGCCACGGCGTTCAGATCTTCGACCTCAAGAAGCTGCTCGACATTGACCCCAAGAAGCCCGTCACCTTTGACGCAAAGGCCGATCTGACGAGCCACTACAGTGCCCTGCTGCCGGTGGGCCGCGCCCACAACATTGTGATCAACGAGGAGCTCAAGTACGGCGCTGCCGTCGGCGCCATGCCCCGTGATGACCCCAACTGCAAGTCGGGACTCAACTTTTTCGACCTGACGGACCCGGCCAACCCCAAGTCGCTGGGCTGCGCCAAGGATGATGGCTACGTCCACGATGCTCAGTGCATTGTCTACCGCGGACCGGACAAGCGCTACGATGGTCGGGACATCTGCTACGGCTACAACGAGGACACCCTGACCATCTACGACGTGACTGACAAGGCCAATGTCACCAACATCATCTCTCGCATCTCGTACGAAGGCGCCTCGTACACTCACCAGGGCTGGGTCCTTGACCCTCAGAACCAGGAATTCCTCGTCCTTGACGATGAGCTCGATGAGCAGGAAGGCAACGGCCCCGCGGCCGACGGCTTCCCCGTCACCTTCATCTGGGACATTCGGGATCTCGAGAAGCCGAAGCAGACTGGATTCTTCAAGCACCCCACAAAGTCCATCGACCACAACCAGTACGTCATCGACAGCTACATCTACCAGTCCCACTACGGGGCCGGTCTGCGTGTCCTCGACGGCCGCTCCATCCCGACGGACCCCACCGGAGCCGGCGTGTGCGAGGCCGCTTGGTTTGACATCTACCCCGAGGACGACGATCTGCCGGGAGGTGGCACGCCTTCCTTTGTCGGCACCTGGTCTTCCTACGCCTTCTTCAAGTCGGGCTACATCTTCATCAACACCATTGAGCGTGGCGCTTTCGTTGTCAAGCTGACGGGCAAGAACTGCCCCAAGAAAAACTAGTTCTGCAAGTAGAACTATAGAGCATCTTAGTCTAGAGATAACGAGAGTTGATTGACTGGTACCATTCTTGTACTCTGGAACCCTTGCCCTTGCCTTTCCGTACGTACGAGACATGCACTAGGCCCGCCAGACCGCTGGCGTCATGCCGTAGCACTGCCCTATTCTTACATGTTTATTAGTATGGCAATATGGCCACCCATGAAGTCATTTGACGACCATTTTTGTTTCAAAGAAGGTACAGAATATGTATAATCGAAAGTTCGGGGAGATGGGAGGATATTTGCTCGGCTTGAAGAGCCTTAGGAAGGATTGGGGTTGGTGGGTGTGATCCAACTGCTCGCTACCACCGGACTTCGCCCAAGAAATGCACCCAAGTGCTGAAGGCCTGCCCGGGTGCTGGGGATATAGTGGGCCATTTCCATCCGCATTGTAGTTATCTCGGCTGTGTGTTTGGATCAACATGGACCTATTCAGGTGTTTGGCCGGGATTGACTTTTACCATCAGGGCCTCCTTGTAACATTCGAAACACGTGCCGTGAGCCCGACCATTCGATAACACGCAACCACGGTACCATGCCATGTTCAGATATGGATGGCGTTTGAGCACATTGTAGATTATGATTTCTCCTGGAAAAAGACGAATGTAGGCTATTGGTTGATGCCAAGCTCAGTAGTTCTGGCTTCTTTATACACGTACCTGTCATGTTGGCAACTGATGGGGAGGCGGTGGTGACTCCAGGTGGGCAAGACGGAAATAGAGGAATCGGCCTTGGATCCTCAAGTCCGCTCAGTTGGATCGTGGAGGCTGGAGTTGATGGAGCGGGTGGGCTTGTCTCTTTGATGGCTAGTACGGATGGTTCAGTCGAGGTTTGAGTGACGAGGAAGAAAAAGGATGGCAAGACATGATAGTAGTACTAGCGAACAAACGGGTCTTAAGGCACTCCCTGACTGACTGTTTGGCTCGAGGGTCGAGGCAAAGAACAAGGGTGCTTGGTTGGTGGCCAGAGACCGCTTGGAGTCGTTTGGCTTAAACCATGACTTGATATGCATCTTCATACTTCAAAGCAACAGCTTATCCCCCTTCTTTCCAATACCCTCACATTGTCGAGCTTACAGAACCGCGCCATAGCACTCAAGTGTCTCTATAGCTGCCTCATCGTCGCCATGGTTGATGCGACAAATTGACGAGCAGACTTTGCTTATCTGATCATCGAACTTCAGATGAAAGACATCAAGGGCATCAATGCTTCGAGCAAGGGCAAACATCGCCGCGGAGAACAACTGGACTCGCTTCTCGCAACACCTATCTACGAGAATTGTCGAGGCTCAATCCGTTTAGGCAAATTGCAGCCGATGCAGCCATATGCAGGAGCGTTATTAACGCCGTCCTGTACGACGGCAACGCCGTTATTGCCTTTCTTGGAGCTCTACGAGCAACAGGCTCGCAATGGCAGGCAGGGTGATGTCCGAGGCTATCTATTATAGGCCAAGAAGATAAATACGTTTGTTCCATCTCGAGACTATGCCACAGATAAAGAAGAGAGGATGACCTCAACACTTCCCGGACCATGTTCGTAGCTAACTTCAGGGGGGTAGACGTCAGTGAGTGCGAAACCACTTGCACCAGGACCACCAGGCCCACTCGAAACAACGAAGTCATCGCCAACCTTCCACTCTCCAGTGGCTCCGCTACCACCGCCAAAGATACCGCCACCGCCTCCTCCGGATCCACCAGCGAGGCCGGGGTTAAGGCTTGGAAGGCCTGGAGCTCCGTCTGCACCAGAGGCGCGGTTGCCGTTGACAAACCTAACAGCGCCATTGGTGTCCTCGGCCGTTCCACCAGCGCCAGGTTCACCAAAACCTTGCTGCCCGGCGAAAAGGCGACTAGTGGTAATGTTCACTATGGCGACTGGGATTAGCTTGCCTTTGAGTTTTGGGCCCTTTACAAAGAAAGCTCCACCACCACCTCCTGCTGAAGCAACCAACGGGAGATCATCGAGTAGGATGGCGGAGGCTCCACCGCCTCCATAACCACCATCCTGCGCGGGACCGCCATTGGCGTAGGCGCTCGTTCCTCTGGTGTTGCGATCCCCTTGACCACCGGCAATCAAGGTTACATTTTTCCCCGGTATCATTGGTATCTGCGCCGCAATGATTACGCCAGGGCCTCCGGGGCCTCCTAGTTCGTCAGATGATTCGACCTCCTTTCCACCACCGCCAGCTTTGACTCTGAACTGCATGGACCGTATACATTCAGGAACGATAAAAGACGCTTCAGTACCCAAAGATCCCTTTGCAGAAATAGTATGTTTTATATCAGGAATCATACAAGGAGGACTCGGCGTAGGACTGGGGGTCACACTTGAGCTCGTGCTGGAAGAAGGACTCGGCTTGGGGCTAGGGGCAGCACCTTGGTTACCGGCGCCTTGGTTGCCGGATCCGGGGCTAGGGCTAGGCGAGGGAGAAGGACCTTGGTTGCCGGAGCCTTGGTTGCCAGAGCCTGGGCTAGGACTGGGAGAGGGGGAAGGATCTTGGTTGCCAGAGCCTTGGTTGCCGGAGCCTTGGTTACCAGCACCTGGGCTGGGGCTAGGAGAGGGAGAAGCGCCTTGGTTGCCAGAGCCGGGGCTGGGGATAGGGGAGGGAGAAGGACCTTGGTTGCCAGCGCCTTGGTTGCCGGAGCCTTGGTTACCAGAGCCTGGGCTAGGACTGGGAGAGGGGGAAGGACCTTGGTTACCAGCACCTTGATTGCCTGAGCCTTGATTGCCAGAGCCGGGGCTAGGACTAGGCGAGGGAGAAGGACCTTGGTTGCCAGCGCCTTGGTTCCCAGAGCCTGAGTTACCAGAGTCGGGGCTAGGACTAGGCGAGGGAGAAGGACCTTGGTTACCAGCACCTTGGTTGCCAGAGCCTTGGTTGCCTGAGCCTTGGTTACCAGCGCCTTGGTTACCAGCGCCTGGGCTGGGGCTAGGAGAGGGAGAAGCGCCTTGGTTGCCAGAGCCGGGGCTGGGGATAGGGGAGGGAGAAGGACCTTGGTTGCCGGAGCCTTGGTTGCCAGAGCCTGGGCTAGGACTGGGAGAGGGGGAAGGACCTTGGTTGCCAGCGCCTTGGTTGCAGGAGCGTTGGTTACCAGAGCCTGGGCTAGGACTGGGAGAGGGGGGAGG